>OX418223.1:9560258-10160258 GCA_948455865.1 Conomelus anceps | reverse complement strand
TTAAAACTATGTGACAATGCTATACAATAAAGTTTGATAAACAAGGTTTTATAAAAAAAAGCTTTTATATAATATTATCAAAATTTGATATTTGAAACTGTATTCCTTTGTGAAAAGCTGTACAACATTGTTATATAACAATGTTATGAAAATTTGATTTTTGAAACTGCATATAAAGCGTGAGGTGCTTTATAACTATGTGACAATGCTATACAATAAGTTTGATAAACAAGGTTTTATAAAAAAAAGCTTTTATATAATATTATGAAAATTTGATTTTTGAAACTGCATTCCTTTATGAAAAGTTGTACAACATTTTTATATAACAGTGTTTTGTTACATAGTGTGAACGGACCCTTAACATTATATTAAATGTATAAATTTTGTAATACTTAGATAATTTTTATATTAAATGTATACATTTTTTACTACTTACATAATTGTTATATAACCACTGTTACATAGTGTAAATGCACTATTAAATTAATATTAAATGTATAAATTTTATAATACTTACATAATTCTATCTATCATATCACAGCTACTTTCTCGTTCCTCCTCTTTCTTTTCACTAGAATTTTCTTTGGCTGGTTTTGGGACGGCAGTGTAGAGAGTTTCTTTACTTATCGTGTCTAGCAATTTCCAATCTTGAACAAGTTTCCGCTTCAAGGTATTGTCATTCTTTTCATTTGACAAGGAGTCACAGCTAGATTTATTATCTGATTTAGTTGGTTGATTTGCTACATTAGTGTTCTTCGTACTGGAAATAGCACTTGGATTCGATTTCAAACTAGAACCATCAGATGGAACCTCTTTGTTGGCTTCTTTACTAGTTTTCTTTTCACTTTGGCTGACTTTCGGATTCAAATCCTTACTCAATTTACTACATTCATCGTTTTTCTTTTCATCAACACTTGGCTTCTGATCAGATTTCAATTCATTTGAGTTCGTTTTCCCTGAAATTTCCACTAGTATATCCTTATTTCTGGGTCTTCTCAGTGAAGTATCAATGGACGCCAATTTCTTGGCCCTGCTTTGTTCAGCTACAACTGAAACGTTCTCGTTTTTCGCCTTTTTTTTCTTGTTCTTATCAGTTGTAGCTGTATTTCCACTCTTTAATATCAAATTTGAGGTAACCACTGAATCTCCACTTTCTTTAACAGAATCCTGTGAAAAAATTAGCAATCAATTAACATGATTTTCGTTTTATAGTAAGCATAATAAATAGGACAACAGTATTAAGCGATTAATATATCTAATAAACGATTGGTGAGTGGCATTTATAACAGAAACTCTAGCCCTCCACATGACAAAAAAAATTAACTAGGTGCATTAAAAAATAAAGTATCTAATATATAATTTAAAAACAGAATTTATTCATTTCGAATTCCTCAAAATGCTATTAATTTATACTGAAGACTACCACAATGGTGGATATTGACAACAGCATTGAATACCTGATGGAAATCTACTAATGCTACTGTACAAAAATATCGGTCACCGCCGGGAATCGAACCGCAGACCTCCCAATTGCCGGTCGGGCGCCTTAACCACTAGACTATAGTGGCCCTTCAGCACAGCAGCACTCATTTTAAACTTGGCCATATCGGCTCGTATCTCACAAGTTAGTTTGGAATTATCTGCCCTACTCGCTGGACATGTCAAGATGGTGTCTTGTTAGAAATTCGTTTTACTTCTAATTTCAAAATAAATTGTGAGATACGAGCCAAGTTTAAAATGAGTGATGCTGTGCAAAAGGGTCACTATAGTCTAGTGGTTAAGGCGCCCGACCGGCAATTGGGAGGTCTGCGGTTCGATTCCCGGCGGTGACCGATATTTTTGTACAGTAGCATTAGTAGATTTCCATCAGGTATTCAATGCTGTTGTCAATATCCGCCATTACGGAAGTCTTCAGTATAAATTGATAGCATTTTGTGGAATTCGAAATTAATAATTTATGTTTCTGTATATTTGTCAGTTTGCTGAATTGTCAGTTACTTCAAAATAAATATATTTTTTAAATTGTTCCAGAAGAAGTAATAGGAGAAGTTTACGGTTGAAAGAGAAGTGGGAGGTGAAGGAAGAAAAAAAATAAAAGAAGGAAGAAAAGAAGGTAATGGAGGAAAAGAGAAGGGAAGTAGCGGAGAAAAATAAAAATGAGAAAAAGAAAGAAAAATTCGCAATACAAAGAAGCAAATGAGTAAATAAATATACATTATATATAAAAAAACATAAATTTCAATATTGAATAATTTATTGTTAAGGGTTCTAATGGCTAAAATAAGGCTGGCAACACTAAAGTTCACACTTGCACTTTATTTACACAAATTATTCTATTTACAGACACTAATTGCAAGTTCAATTAATAAAGAAAAACAGATCAGCAAATGACAAACTAATACTTATTTTTAGTAATTATTTACAAGAATTAATGAATAATTAATTACAGGCTGATCAATAACAAAAGAAACAAGAGCCCAATATACTGTACAATAATGTAGAAAGAAATGATAAAAGAACAACTGAACACTTACAAAACACAGTACCATACGTTATTTGAAAGTCCCAAGTAATAGCACTTGACACAACGTCTTTAAACTGTTAGTAAGCTGCACAAATAGTAAACACTTGTCTCTGCACTTTACACTGGAATCGAGCGCTGTTTACTCCAACGGCACTGGATTATCTCACACGAGATCTGTAACACAATCTGTCCCACGAGCTTTGTAAAACTAAACTAGCTTGTTCAAGTGGACTTCGTATATAGTCATCATTCCAAGTACTGGAGGCTACTAGATGCTTTGAGAAGGTCATGGAAGGTCATCAAACATAGTAGAACAATCAGGAAGTCTGTAGAACTGACAAGAAGCTTCGAAGGCTCTCAACCGAGTGCGAGAGATGCAGATTTGAAGAATAGGAGTAAGAAGGACATCCAACAAGAGAGAACGAGAAGAGTCATCTTTCAATGTGTTTTGAGTCACGTTCATCTAAGAATGGAAGCGATGTACATAGAATGAGTGCATCAGCAACTGCTTGTTTTGCATTCATATCATTAGTTACTAGAACTTTTCTTTAAAAATCACCAATAAAATATGTGATATTTACAGACTAAGGCTTTATTAGTGATTTGAATTTATTGCCACAACTTTACAAACAAAACAAATTGAAGTTTTATTAACTTAATGTTAATAAATTAATACATTAAATAAATGTAAATGAATAATATTTTTTTTAATATTGTAATGAATAAATTGGAATAAATTTCGTTACCACCTTCCCCTACGATAAGCTTCCCAAATGAGTTTCTCTTTCCAAAATTAGTTGTTTGCAAGCGAGTTCTCCAGCCCGTTGGGCTCACTAGTATATAATTGATCAAATATATTATCATATTGGGTGAAGTGAAGAAAAAGTAGTTAATGCTAACACTAGATGAATTTCAAGTTGTAACTAGGTTTCCAACTAAGTTGTATAGGTGGATCGCTTCGAGAATGGCATTGGCCCCTATAAAATATATATTTTTTTTCGGAGGATAAAGCTCAAATAGGTCTGAGACCTGTGCGTCGGTAATGAATTGGATGATGGTAATTGATGAGGTGGACCTACAGTTTTAGGTGGGTTCCGAACCACCGAGACGTGATTTTACAGCATAGAACAGTCTTTTAGCTGATGCCATTCTCATGGCGATCCAACTATATCTTGCTAGAGTGATACAGTCATATGCTAGAGTGGGGAGCGCAAAAACAAGTTGTAACTACAGAATCTCAAAATCTGTCTAGTTGCTAGTAGGTAGCTTCTGTTTATTCGCTCCAATCTGAGATAACGCTAACACTGTAGGTAGTCACTACGCTTTCTTCACTTCACCCATTATGTTATCATAAAGAATAGCCTATTTCGAAAGCAAATCGAGTCTAGATATTGTAGAGTATACGGCCCTGTCCACCACTGACCATTTTTTCCAAATCCGCATCTAGGAAACCGAGGCTTATAAAAAGAGCTATTAACCTTCAATAATTTTTGCTAACAACGCATTTTTGAATCAACCTTACCTTTACAAGTGCCGAGCCAGGTGTTGTTGAGTTGACACTGTACGACAAGGTAGTATCGGCAATTACTGGTAGAGTGGATGCCGATTCTTTTCCTTTATTTTTCAGCATTGATTTTCGCTGCCTTTTCCTGGCAGATCGTGACATTGGCTTGGAGGATCGGTCGACGAGTGGATTATTAACTGAAGAAATGACAGTTTGCGGACAATCCGACTGTGCAGAGGACGTTGATGCACTTCTGACACCCTTCTTTACAGATGCGTCGGTTTCCACATCAGAAAACACACTTTCTGAATCATCTTTCGAAACACATCTAACAGTCTCGTTGGCCTCTTCACAGTTTTCCCAGTCAGAGCAGACACTATCTGAATCAATACAAACCAGACTTGTTGGTTCTGTAATTTTAGGCCCGGTAGTTTTACTGGTTGTGACAGTTTCTACACTATTTCTAGAATCTTTTTGATTTTTAGCAGTATGTGACCCCTTTATTCCTATTTTAGAAGCTTTTAGATCATCTTTCAATAACGAACTCTCATTTACATTGAGCGTTTTTTTGTTTGTAGTAGTCAGTGAGGTCGACAAATCTGTTTTGGAAGCTTCCAAGTTGCTTTTAACAGGCGAATATGATGTCTCGACTGTGCTATTACCGCTTTTCGATGGGGAAGCCAATGATAAACCAACCGGAGACATTCGATTTCGTTGTTCCTCAAGTACCTGTGTGTACAAAGCATTTGTTGCAGGCATATTAAGCCCTGTTGCAAGCATATTAAGCCCTGCTGCAGGCATATTAAACCCTGTTGCAGGCATGTCGAGCCCTCTATTTGGTAACGTAGAATGTGGAATACCGACAGGATACTGCTGCTGCAACAACGGATTTG
Source organism: Conomelus anceps (assembly GCA_948455865.1). Lineage (NCBI taxonomy): Eukaryota > Metazoa > Arthropoda > Insecta > Hemiptera > Delphacidae > Conomelus > Conomelus anceps. The sequence goes on along the minus strand of OX418223.1, from coordinate 10,155,337 downwards.
TCACAAATGTATTGGGATTACGATATTGAAAACCAATTGCCGGCAATGCATTGACCAAATTGTTGTTAAACATTGGATAGACCTGTGGTAGTCCCAATCCCATATAATTTGTAATTGTTTGAGGGTTCGGCCATATAAAGGGAGAGTAGTTGGGGAGCATCGGCTGACTCATAATTGGTGGTGCATGGTTTACAGTCGTGCTTTGTCCAAGACTGGTCCAGTTCTGAAAAAAGTGGGGGAAAACAACAATTATATAATAAAAGGCATTTCAAGGGTTGATAGTTTATATGGAATATGGTATTACAATTAAAATCGTTATAAACATCCTATATAATAAACAGTTATCTGTCGAAGAAACTCTGAGGCTGAAAAGTAATATATAGAATGAGAAGGCGAGGAAGCAGAGAAAGAAGACAGAAAAGGGAGTGAGAGAGAAGGAGAAGAAAAAAGAGAAGGAAATGGGGGAAAAGAGGATTGATTGATTGATTTCTTTATTCATGCAAATAATAGTTGGACAGTTACTAGTATAAAATACAATATATAGGCATCACCAAGTATTATTACATAAAACATTATCAGTTACTTATTACATAAACTTTTAACTATATACAAACATGAAATTATTACTGAAAATGATATTAATATGATATACAGAAAAAAAAAGAAAAAAAGCTTGGTGATACATTTGTATGAAAAGGCGAAGTTAGGGACGGTGTCCCTCTCTTACACTTAACCTATGTTAGGAGGGAGGAGAAGATGGAAAAGACAGAAGAGCAACAAAAGAGAATAAGAAGAAAAAGAAGATTAATAATTAATATGACTATAATAATTAATTACGCCTCCAAATTAGGCGGCTCTGAAAAATTGCGGGGTTGCCAGACGTGGGACCATGCCAGCAGCTAATAGTAGAACCACCTACCTCAATGCACAAATTGACAACAATACCGTGCTGGCCATCACACTCTGTTTTAAAAGAATTTAGTCTTAGGCTATATTATCTTCATCAATAATTGTTACCGGCTCTTCCTTCTTTCCCCCACTTCCCTTTCCCTTTACTATATATAACAGCCACTGGCTATAACTTCAATAATTTAATGTTTTTCAATATTATTTACTCCTACTTAACTGTTTTTTTCGAAAACGAAATTGTACACAATAATATATTGTTGGGAATAGATATCTGAATTTGTATTGCACAATACAATATACGCCTACATACCTGTGCTCAAGGTAGATAGTCAGGTAAGGCAGATTGACTTTTTTTGTAGATTACGTCTTGGAGACTCCAGTTATGGAGCATAAGACTAGTCAGATCAACAATTATACTATCTTATACACTAGTTGCCATAATTACTTTATTAATTAGTTTAGGTGAGGCTTAAATTTGATTTGAAAGGAACTCTTGTACACTATAAACAGCTTTATCAACTAAATATTTTTTCAGTTGTTTTTTAAATATTTCTATATTTTCGAGACTCTTTAAAAACTGAGGTAGCTTGTTGTAGTTTCCTAACAATATAACTAGGTTTTTGTTTGAATAAGCTACTATTGTGACTCACCAAGTGAAAATCTCTTCGGCTTCTTATATTATAACTGTGTACTGTAGTATTCATATAACTTGGCAGCGTGTAGAAGATGGGAGGACTTGCTAGATCTGAACCCAACTGCTGCCAAGCTATATGAAAACTACAGTATGTCAAGATTTTAATTAATATATCTTTTTTACATATAAAGTAGCTTCATACACATATAAGCAGGGTTCAGTTAGGAGACCAAGTCTCTTGAACTACGGCCTACATGAATATAATCTATTTACTCTTTCCATACACCTAACAGCTTTCTTTTGGATCTTAAACACCCTACCAAGGTTTTAATTTGATGAATTACCCCATACTAAGATAGCATACCTAATATGTGACAGTAAGAGCTCATAGTAAGCTGTAAAAAGTAGCTTTTTGTCATTTAATCTAGCAAGCTGTCGCAGGACAACTTGTTTTGCCGGGTTCCCATTTCCAAGAAGAATTTAGTCTTAGGCTATGTTATCTTCATAAATTGTTAGAGGGCTCTTCCTTCCTTCCCTTAACAGTAGTGCCTAGAATCTACACCCCCCCCCCCCCCCCCCAACCATAGTGATGAGGCGGCAAAAGTGTAAATCTAACCCTGGCTACTATAAGTTCAATAATTTAATGTAATTCAAAAATTATTATTTTACTGCATTTTTTGAAAACACAATTGTATATAATAAGATAATGTTGGAAATATATATCTGAATGTGTATTGCACAATACAAAATGCATACCTGTGCACCCGGCAAGTAGTTGTCAGGTAAGTTAATTATTATAATTTATATAAGTAGCATAATACTCATTCCCGCTCTCTGGCTAATAAAAGCTCAATAATTTAATGTAGTTCAATGTAATTTACTCTTAGTTCACTGTATTTGAAAAAAATTAATACAATAAGAGATTGGAGTTTTTATCGCACAATGCAATATACCTGTGCTCCAGGCAGGTAGTTAGCCAGGTAAGTCAATTATTATAATTTATATTATCACAAGACTCATTCCCGCTCACTTGTTAGTAAAAGCTTAATAATTCAATGTATTTCGATGTTATTTACTCTTATTTCACTGTATTTCTCGAAAAAATTGTAATACAATGAAATATATAAATTTGTATTGCACAATGCAATATTACATACCTGTGCTCCAGGCAGATAGTTAGTCGTCATGTAAGGAAGATTGTTGACTTGCTTTGCTGGGTCCCCATTTCCAAATCCAGGAGGTGGTCGCTTTGGTGGCAATTCAGATGAAACACTGTCAGTGGAAACAGAAGTTGTCATAGTTGTGGTCGATGAGAATGGAAGGTTAAAATGTTCAACAGGTTTACTACCGGCGGATGGAGTACCGTACAGATCCCCCACAATAGTCTCCGACTTGGGACTGCCACTCAGCGGACTGCTGAGTCTGCACGAATGTGGTGAGGAACTAGGTCTACTTGAGGATCTACTTGATCGATTGAGTTCCGGAAATGAATATTTGCTCAAGTTATTACTCAGCGGAGGTGTACTGGACGGAATATTATTAATGTGATCGCCAGATCCGTAGTAAATTATGTCGGGAGAATTCGACGAATGCGGCGAAAGTGATCCGTTGATACCGGAAGTTGAAACACCGGAAGTGAAGATGTATGGCGGTGACGGGCTCTGGGCATCTGTCATCAACTGGCTTGCAGTATGGAAACTAGAAGACGAGTCTGTGTAACTCGTAGCTGGATTTGTTTCGTAGTACTGTAAAAAACATAATAGATAAAGATCATTAGTAATAAAAATAATGAAGATAATAGTAATTTAATTAGCAATAATTAGTAGTATTTGAATAATAATAGCATTTGAAAGTGATTAATTCAATTAGGAAAATTAAAATTAGTTAAAGTGATAATTTGTTGGAAATTTAGTAATGAACATTCAGGGTCAAAGTATTTTATGTGCCTCCAACTCTCAAGCTGATAATAATTAATAGTTATTTAATTAACGATATCGACAATAATTAGTAATATTTTAATAATAATATTTCAAGCGATAATCTATATAAGATCTATATTAACAAAGCAACACATTTGTTAATATTGCAGCTCCTGATTCCGTTTATGGAATTGAATTGCCATTGGTGTTTGAAATCCATGTATCACATGTTTAATTTAAACATCTCGTTACAAAGCTCGGGCAAATCACTAATTAATATTTGATAATAGCATTTGAAAGTGATTAATTCAATTAGAAAAATTAAAATTAGTTAAAGTGATAATTTGTTGGAAATTTAGTAATGAACATTCAGGGTCAAAGTATTTTATGTGCCTCCAACTCTCAAACTGATAATAATTAATAGTTATTTAATTAACGATATCGACAATAATTAGTAATATTTCAAGCGATAATCTATATAAGATCTATATTAACAAAGCAACACATTTGTTAATATTGCATCTCCTGATTCCGTTTATGGAATTGAATTGGCATTGGTGTTTGAAATCCATGTATCACATGTTTAATTTAAACATCTCGCTACAAAGCTCGGGCAAATCACTAATTAATCTTTGATGTTTTCCATGACGAAATACTTAATGAACAATCTAATATTAAAACTGACACTGTATTTCACTTTTATATATCGTTTTACTCACTTATATTGGAGATGCTAGAGGGATACATTTCACTTCTGAAGTGAGGCTGACGAAGCTTCTTTTCAGAAGTGAACTGCATCCCTCTAGCATCTCCAATATAAGTGAGTAAAACAATATAAAAGTGAAATACAGTGTCAGTTTTAATATTAGATTGTTCACTAATAAATAATAGAATAACTAAAAAATTTAGTAAAAGTAATAATTTATTGGGCATTTAGTAATGAGAATATTTCCGGTCAAAATATGTCAAGTCCCCCAACTCTCAAACTTTGTCTACAGGCACTGAACAATCTAATAAATAAACTTCTAGATGCTGTCCTCTGTCGACGAGACTGGAGGATAAGGAGCTGAAGGAGGAGAGGGAGAAAAACGAAGAAAAAAGAAGAAGATGGGAGGAGAAGAAGAAGCTGAAGGAAACGAAGAAAAAGAATAAGATGACAATGGAAGAAGGATGGAGTCAAAATGGTTGTGCCCCCAACCCTTACAACTTTACTATGTGTATGTATGTATGTATGTATGTATGTATGTATGTATATAGTACCATAGCCGATTCGACTGTAGGTGACTCTTCAGACCTCAACGCTGTGTTTTAGTCCAAAGAGCGTACTACACAAACGAGGAGTGAGGTAGTTTGTGATTGCTTTCCTCACTGAGCTAATAGAATTGTATCAGTACGCCAAGCCCACCGAAACAAATTCTGAAGCTGTATGTTTGACAGTCCACTCCCACCTTTAAACAGGGTCTGGCTGCACAGGTGAGTGTGTATACTATCTAGCACACCTCTGAGCTACTTTAGCACTTTACTATAGCACTGTACAATATAATATAGTATAAACATAGGTACATAGCAGATGAAACTCGTTGTATACCTATATAGAAACTATTCTGAGACGAAATCAGTAATGTACCCCCAGCTCTCAAACTTTTACTAAATGCTCTCAACAATATGAGATATGAGACACCTCAGGTGGTTCATGGATCGTTTTTGTTTTTGAGGATGAAGCCCACATAGGTCTGACACCTGTGCGTGGGTAATGAGTTGGATGATGGTGATTTATGAGTTAGACCTACAGTTTTAGGTGGGTTCCGAACCACCGGGAAGTGATTTTCAGCAGAGAACAGAGTCTTTTTTGCTGGCCAATCTAATCGGTCACCGTTACGAACAGGACCTACGATCGGAGTTGAGAACTCCATATTATTTGGCTCAAATCGTATACAGGAATCTGCCCGTTGAGATGAGGGATTGTGATGGATGTATTGAGGGCGTGTTTAAGCGTGGGGTGGAGGGGTGGCTCTATCACCTTGGCTGGGAATCGTCGGAGAGCCTGCTTTGGTCGACCTATTGGCATTAACTTTATCAATTTCTTTTCAAATCATTAACTTTTTCAATTGGTAGTTTTTATGTCTAATTTTGACAGAGTCAATAGAAGAATAAAAGTGCCTGTTTTGGGTCCGCGCGTCACCGTTACTCATTTAGCACAATAATTTAAATTCCTTTTCTGTGATAAATTTTTCTAATAATGTTTGTACTAGACCTGTCTCTAGTTAATTCTATTAACTAAGCTGTAGATCACCTCTTATTTTCAATTCTACTCAATTACAATAACAAAATTCACTTAAAAATATTGTAAAGTATGGTGTAGCATGAAAATGTAATATGTAAGGCATCCGCAGAACTCACCCCTACACACAGACGTATAGTCTTAGTAGGGGTATTCCTGCTGTGTCAATTTTCTTTTACTTTCATTGTACTGTTCTGTTTTTGGGAATAAATAAAGAATTTGAATTTTGAATTTGAATACAGCCTAACATAAACATAAATGAACCAGATTTTTAAATATAATGAACTATACATATACAAACAAAAATCTTTGTGTCCCTAACTCTAAATTTTTTAGAATATGCTCTGAACAATAGAACACCATGAAGATAAAAGATACATTTTTTTAGATATATGTATTATTGAAACTATAAAAGATTCAAAATTTGTAATGTGCCCCCAACTCTTAAACTTTTACTATAGACTATAGATTTTACCTAAAGTCACTCCCGTGTTTCGGAATTACACGTTAAGCCTGTCGGTCCTGGTTGCTGCCTAAATACGGTCTTTAAATCACGTCAGAGGTCCTGAACTTATTCAGGTGCGACCTGATAACTCCATACCTGAGCTAGCCAGGCCACACTATAATATTATTATTATTATTATTATTTCACTATAGACTCTAAACAATACAGACCAATTTTTTATCAGTTACTAGAGAGTTTATCTAGTGGAAAGAAAGCATTTACAGGTAATCAGGTTGGTATTGTTGTCGTTCTTATCTTATTTGTCTCGAATATTCAGATTAAAATGTTCGATAGTCATTTCGCCTTCGCCATCGAATTGCTGAGTGCCGCAGATAATCTACCATTTTTAATATATATATATATACTGTATATATTATTGTATTTATATATAGATAATATATATTTGTTGTATTTATAATCTTTTCTATTCAAATTATTCAACCGCTCATTTTACATCACTTGAACTAAGGGATCTGAGAGCTGCTAATATTAATAATACTTTTATAATTCATGTACATTGTAAATTTACACAAATAAAGTCATCTGAATCTGAATCTCATTGTTATTTTTCTTCTCCTTCTTCTCGTTGTTTTCCTTTTTCTTCTTTTTTGTACTTTTCTTTTCACTTCTCCATTTTGCTCCCTTTCTCCAGCGTTAGAGTTTCGTCGATAGAGAACAGCAAGTAGCTTTTTATAATATTGGGCTATTAATTGATTAGTTCATTTATCAACTATAAGTTAATGTAATTGTTTGTTCATCTATTTCAAAATAAATGCATTTTGACACATTTATAGAGGCTAACAGCTTGGCTCTAAAACAAACCCCATTTACCTCATAGAACGCACTCAAACTTTCATACAAATTAAAAATAAACAGAAGATTTGAACAATATTTAAAAAATACACAACCATAAAATTGATACTCCTAGAACCCAAAATAATTGTCTCTGCCATGCTTTAAAAAGAGAACACTTTCTAAAATATCTGGGATTAATGATTGATAGTAACTTAAAATGGAATTTTCATCTACAGTATCTAATATCTAAATTAAAATATCTTATCTACATATTTTATAAAATTAATATATTGAATGACATCAATATTTTAAAAACCATATGTCATGCCTATGCCCACTCTTTGTTAGAATATGGGATAAAGTTGGGTGGGGGGAACATTTATTTATTTGCATACAAAAATTTAAGAGTGCAACAGGCATAGCCCAAAATGCACATTTGACACACATTTCAATAAGATATTCACTTTACAGAAGCATTTGATTAGAACAGCTTTAAGAAGACCCAGATAATATCCCAGCAAGTGTCTATCTGTTGAGTTTAAAGTTCCTACGCTCAGACAGGTCTTTGCTAAAAATTATCACTCTTATTAATAAAAATAAAGATCTTCTCACATTGAATACTAACTTACACAATATATGTCCATCTGCATTTAATGTATGTAATAGATCATTCACCAGATTAAGTATAAATAAACACCAATTCACATATTACATGGAGTACCTTGCCAATAAAGTCCCCAATCACTTCATAAATAGTAGATTTACTAAGAAACTCAGCTATGAAATAGAAGAATGGATAAAAACTAACATTTACTACAAAATAGTTTAATGTATTCTTAATAACATGTCTCCCTTCCTTTTCCTGAATTTTCTTTCTTACTTGTTTTTGACTGTTAAACAGGACTCTTTTCACTTTCAATTTACCTAAATCTTGTACTCACTGTTGGCGATCAAGTCCTACTTCTGCCAGTAGTGCCATATTATAATGTATAAATAGTTTTGTTTGAATTTGTTATTAATTTCAAGTATGTATGTTCTTTATTTTGTTTTATTGTTTATGTTTTTGTGAATGTAGCGAATAAAGAATTTGAATTTGAAAAGAAATTTTCAAGTAATTAAGGAGAGAGTAGTATGATATAAGAAGACATACAGTGGCGGATCCAGAAAATGTTTTTGGGGATGGCTGGTTTGATGATGGGGGGGGGGGGGGGGTAGAGGTGAACTGAAAACAAGTATTGTGAAAGCTTTTGAATTTTTCTTTTCATAATCAATCATACCCGAACTATAACTATTCATATGATTGGGAAATAAAAAATAGCTTTACTAGTGCTTTGAACCATATCGGCGATAAAATTAACTTAAATTTATAGTATATTGGAAAATTTTGATTGAATTATGGCTGAATCTGGTGTGTTCAACAGTTTGTCAAGGAACATAGACCTAGTATTATTCCGGTATTACGGTCATATTATTCAATTTTCAAGAATGAAAATCAATGTGGGAGCTTTAATAAGATACAAATTTTTCAATGAACTAATGTTTCATCAAGATTTAATAGATAAACTTTGAGTGAATTCCACACTGTAAAAAGAGATGTTTTTCTAAAGTTTTTATCTGACGATTAGTTTTCCTCTTATAGAAATATGGGATCTAATGTTACAATTGAAGACTTAATAGTGGAATTAAGTAATTCTTGCTATAATGAATATTTTACGAGCTTCAAACTGGAGGTTTGATTGGAAAAAATTAACACTCTGGAGGTTTTGGGGGGGGCTTCAGCCCGAAAGCCCCCCCCCCCCCCCGTAAATCCGCCACTGTTAACATAGAAAAGAGATAGTCCTCCATCAGAAATTCTCTATAGTAACAGAGATAGAGAATATTAACAATTTTAATAATTAATTGTTACTACAGTCGTTGAATCATTGTATTGTCTGCAATGTAAATCAATGTAGGAAAAACAATATTAGGGGAACAGAAGGGAAGGAATCTTATAACATTTCCTAATCTTCCAACAGATTTTGGCCCTATTTAGAACTTTTAATATTTACTATTTGTAGTACTGTAAAATACCATTCATTTAATTCAATATTTAAAAACTGTAAAACATTGAGAGATGAGAATCTTTAGTAATAAAGACTATTTACAACTTTAATCACTGTTAATACCAATTGACCTACAATCTAACTTCGACTAATCAGAAAAAACCTTGATTAATTTATCACCAAGCTATCCAATGCACAAACGGAGACTCAAGCACCAAGGTCTGACACAGTTTTTTTTTGTTGATTACGTCTTGGAGACTCCAGTAAAGGAGTATAAGACAAGTCAGATTACCAATAAATTATACTATCGTATACACTAGTTACCATTAATAATTATTATATTAGTTGAGGTAAGGCTTAATTTTGATGTGAAAGGAACTCCTGTACACGATAAAAAGCTTCAACTACAATTTTTTTCAATTGTTAAATATACCTCATTAGTGGAAGATGCAGGCTATTGCTGCCAGACCTAAGAATCTTCTAATAACGCTCTTAATAGCCCGAGCTTCTTTTCATAACCTATGCTTACTCAAGTTCAGATATTTTTCCTGAAGATGTCTTGTTCAATGCTGGATTCACTAAACTAGGTAGGCCAATCATTCTTGGTACCTGGCAACTATAATGCGCAGAAGACAAACGAGGCTGCTGGTGAATTAAACATGATATTTGTCATCAATTGATAACATAAAAACGATCGATACGAAAGTAAACATAGATTGAACTACCAAATGATGATGGTTTGTTTGTATATTCCTCCTAGTGAATCTTTAGACTATAGGAGTTGTCAAATAACGTATCACAATTACAGGATAAAAACCTAAAACAATAAAAACACTTAACCACTCGACTTCTTGTCATAATACCATAACACATAAACTCTTGAATACTGTAATAAACCCCTTTTATCAGGTACTTCCTTAATTATACTTTAAAAACTGATATGCTTTCACAGCCTCTCAACCATGCTGGCTGCCTACTCATGAATTTAAGACTCATGATTGATGATATGGATCTAGTTTTAGGTGGGTTCCGAACCACCGGAATCTGCATCTCAGGGACCAAGAAATATTAGCCGAACTACCCTATAACGTGCTGGTAACGACCAAAATGCTAAAATCAAGAATTCTGCAAGTTGCCAGAAGTTGCCGACTTAGATATCTAGCATTTGTATTTCCTTCAACTTCTAGCTGATCTTTCCGTGGTTCCGTAAACCATTCTTAAAATCCCATGGATCTTTGGAGGTTTCAATTTCACTTTTCTTTGCAGGTTCGATTCCAGGCTTAACCTGGCATTTCTGTTTTATCATCTTACCTAATTCCAGGTACAAGTAAGAATCAAGTAGATCTTCAAGCATGTTGTTTTGTACATCAGCAAGCGTTTTCGTATGTTTGTGATTGCTTCCCTCTATTTTCAAATAGACAGTCCTTTAGTTGTTCATTTATTGAAGAATAATCATATTTTGGATATCAATTATCACTTACCACTTAGGTAGAATGGGTTTCATTCTATTTATTCAATACATATTTTCCTTTTCGTTGGATCAAAATCGTTTGCTCAGGTAAAAAAATTAGTTTTAGATGAAAGCATTTTCTTTAAAAAAGCTCAAATTACTAAAGAAAATTATTTTTAAGTCATTTATCTGATGAAATTGAGTCAGTTTAGAATCATTTTTCAACATAATATTAGAGTCTATTGAGCTTGAGATTCACCATTAACTGAATTACTCTATAATTATGCTCTATAGATTTTTATATATTAAGCTGCATTCGATTGTATAAAATGTGATCGGATTACAAGGTCCTGGTTCAGATTCCACATAATGCCAGAGGAGCGACATGTCTCCAGTAGAATGTTCAATTGCTCTGGGATAAGAGCCCGCAAGTGTATTTGCACCATTGAAGTCCATATGTGTTATAAATTAGCAAATTTATAGTAGCTAGTTAAATAATCAGCTCGTCAGCATAAACTTCTCAACGTTGTGTTTAACCCTACAATCATGAAGTACATTTTTCGAATCATAAACATTCGTCTGTCAGACTATGCTTGAAAAAATCCTAGAATCATAATGTATATTTTTCCAACTAATCATAAACATTAATCTGTCAGATTATGTTTGAAAAAAATCAAGAAACAATTAAGGTATCACATTTTAGGTACTGTACCGAATTTATGGTTACGACATAAAAATAATGAACTATTTTAAGATCATTCATGTGATATTTGAATATACAATACTTGCAATATGTAGCGTCATCGGAGAGACGAATGATTATGATTTCTGGGTTAATCTACATGCTAAGAGAAGCACACAGTTTGGCCTCACATAATCGTTATGCATAGAGCATAAAGATATAAATTGTCAAGTAAAAATTGTAAAATGTTATCTGTAAACATAAGATGATAATTGGGAAAACATGTGTGCTTCTCTTATTTGCTACAATAACACACTAGCCAATTTTGTAAGTCATCATTTATTGAGGATCGAATACAACAATGAAAAGAAGGAAGATCGACGATGGAATAAGAAAGCCAAATACGTAAAAAAAGTTTTATTCTCAAAAATGTTAAACTGAAATACTTCATTGAGTAAAGAGAAGGAAACACATATTTTCCCAATACCATTAACAAAAGGTAACTCTTACAAGAAGGACAGATAAAAGTACTAAAGGAAGTACATTATTGTTGTCCTTTCTTACAACAAATGTTGTCAGATAACTAAAACAATATAACAAATCATGTTCAGTGTGGAGAATTCTGATACAATTTCGATAAAAAATAATATCGATTGAAAAATAAACCACATTTTAAGAAATCTAGGATACTAGATATAAGTCTTCTTAAAATAATATTTAGTACAGTCATGATGAAACGCTTCTAGCCCATGAGAGATATGCCAATAAACCTTTTTTCTAGAACAAAGAAAGAATTATACAGCGACATAAATTATTAAAAGGGCAATGAGGAACACTTTTTCACTTACAAACATCTTAAAAGCTGCTACATGATTGATTTAAACAGTTAATTGACCCCTATAACTAATAGTGGATGAATGTTGATCTAGTGTCAACATTTATTCACCATTATATTGACAAATGAATCTTAAAATCTTACATTAGTAGTTTCTTGCATGCTCCTTGCACACTGGTAAGACATTTCTTAATTTTGTTGAATTTCAAATTTTAATTTTTTATAAGATATAATTTATTGAGATCCTCTACAACAAAAAAATAAATAAAGCAAGATGGATGAAGGAATAAAAATCAAATAGAACAATTATTACATTTTTGAATGTTTTACTAAAATTGCATTCAAATGCGTTGATAGCTAAGTTAGAGTAGAAATTGGGCAGAAAATAAAAAGATCTCTTCCACTTGTACTAGTGTGCAAGGAGGGTGATGCTTGTATAATTTTAGGATAAATGATAAAACTAAAATGCCAGACCTAGCTGGGAATCGAGTTGGGCGCAAAATTACAGTAATCAAGCTAACCACTATATAAACAAAAGAAATTTTTAGTAGAAAATTCATTTTTCAATGGATTGATGATTTCAACATTGATGATTATGTCTATCCCTATCAACATCTTAATAAATATAGTAACAATAACTAAGCACGAAACAGAATTGTATCATATAACTTATATTACATTAACGTTTCCAAGTGGAACTCCGTCGACAAACCTCTAGCACTGGAAAATAAGGGATTGAAGGAAGAGAGAAAGAAGAATGAGGAGAACATGAGGAGCAGAAGAAAAGAAGGAGGAGAGGAAAAAGCCAAGAAGGAGAAGGAAAAAGAAAAGGCAAAGGATAACAAGTAGGAGGGGAAGAAAAAAGCATAAGGAGAAAAAAGAGATGAATAAAGAAGAAGGCGAAGAAGAAAGAGATGGCTAAGAAGAATAGGGCTACAGCTAGTTTATAATAACATGGCAATAATATAGGGTAACAAGTAGATTTTTATGTTTTGGACAAAATTGAATAATTTACCTTTTGAAATGAAATCTTTAATGTTAGTATGCCAATAACAGGTTGGGGTCTACATGAGAATAACAGCAAATCTAAAAGGCATTTCTACTTTTAAGCCTACGGTTTCCAACACCAACTTAAGATACGTCCAGACAGCAGACAACCCCCTGCCGCAAACATCACTCCATAACACAGATGATCGTAACATCTTCCCGTAAAGCACACCATAAACTCAATGATGTTACACGACGATGTTACGATCAGTAACATGTTATGGAGTGATATCAGCGACGGGGGTTTGTTCGCTGTCTGTAAGCACCATGATGGACAAACGTGAAATAATTGAGTTGTTCAAGCTGACATGCCAGAGAAAAGATGTTTCACTAAATATTCACCAACTATATTTTTGGGCTCAAAAGTTTCAATCAAAATTTTATGTTTGAATTCTTTTTAAGTGTTTTTCGCGTTAACTTTTAAAATCAGCAGTCTTTAAGTGAAAAGAAACAAGTCATGTTTCGAATGTTTTTTAGTGAATCTAAATTTTTAGTGTGGACTAACCTAAAAGTTTTGGATGAAATAGCTTAATCAAAATTTGTGAAGAGAGCAGTTTTGGACTCTGGTCTGTTGCATTTTTGCATTTATTGTTAATTTGTCTAAATAAATAAATAAATATACTGGTTTAAGATCAAAAAATATTTCATATTCAGCGGACACGCTTGTAATATTAATATAGTAATAGAGAGTTGAGCAAAACTACGTTAACGATAACGTTAATCTAGGTGGAGGCTCTAAATACAAGATGCTACAGAGCAAGCTGAGACATTGAGTTGCCAGTTAGCATTAGCGTCATCGTTAGCGTAGTTTTGCTCAAATTCTCTAATAACAATTCCATATTATAATATATTGTTGTGGAAATGGAAAGAAAGAAAGAACAGTGATTTTCGGTGTTATCTGCTGTGTCAATATTAACTTCCGTTTACCATTAAGCAGCGTATTGAATTATCCCCGCACCCTCTTTGCCTTGCAGTTTATCGTTAGAATGTTTGATTAGAACTTCGTAGAATGTCTTATCTGTTTATTTTAGAATTCGATAGAAAAATGGAGAGATATCTAGTTCTTTCTAGATTATTGAAAAATGTATAAATAGGAGAAACTGTCGTAAAAGTCAGTCAGTTGTGATACAATCATTAATGCGATAAGTGGCAGTGACAGTTCCCGCTCATACAAACCGGATTAACAGTGAGCGCGATTACAAACCGTGTTATGAACGTTTGTTGTTAAAGCGATAATCCCAGGATATTGTGATAGATTATTATTCAAGCTTCTTCAACAGTCTATACAGTGACTCGTAAGTGCTTGTTGTGTTTTGACTGTTATGTTTTAGACGTTTCTTCTTGAATGGTTGAACAGTTATTATTTAATAGTAGATCGGCCTTTTAAAAGTTAGTGATTGATTTTTGAACAGTAGAATAGCAAAATCTTTCGCTGGACATTATCGATTTATCTGTTTTTGATTGCTTAATTTGTGTGAGATATAACTGATTAGTGCGTGATGTGAATAATTTGTGTAAATTTAGTGCGAGTGTTAAATTTAAGTGTTGCCAGCGTTATTTTAGAGATAGAACCCCTAACAATATATTTGTTATCATAATTTCGTTTACTTTTATTGGAAAAACTTTAAATATGTACGAACTTTTTCGAGTCGATAATAATAATAATAATAAACGTATGGCTTTTATTGGTGGGAAGACAAGGGTAGTTCCACCTCGCTGTTTGAGGCATGTTATGGGGAACATGGTGGACCTACTATTTTAGTTACGAATCGATAAAAATCTATTATTACAAACCAACCAACTATTTCAGGTTCCGTTTAAACTATCGGGAATCATATTTCTTAAAAAAAAACCTTGAACAAACATCATTTGGAACTGCTCACGTTGGCGTGTTGTTGGAAACCGTGTGCTTCCCTTTCTTTAACAGTCTATACAGTGAATCGTAAGTGCTTGTTGTGTTTTGACTGTTATGTTTAAGACGTTTCTTCTTGAATGGTTGAACAGTTTATTGAACAGTTATTATTTAATAGTATATTGGCCTACTATTAAATGCTGAGTTGTGATACGCTGTCATCGATTGATTATAATTTTACTTGTCCCCAGTCTGGCAATCAGATGTTTGGGATGTTAGATGATTTAATAATGTAATTCAACTAAATCGCAATAAATATACTCAAGCTGTCTAAAATTATGATACTCTTCAACTACTAAACTGCAAACACCATGTTAATATTTGAAAGACTATATAGACACGATTTAATAGCGAAGTACATTGGACAGTTGCTGATATCTACATAATAATGACTTTCAAATTAATTCAAATATAAAATTGAAGCATTCAAACAGCAGCCATCATGAGCGAGGAAATATAAATATTACATACAACATAATCAAGACATTAACATCAACAATAAATATCACTTTCCTTGTGGTTCAGACTCCACCTAAAACTGTAGAGCATCCATAACGTCCACTCATTACCCACGCACAAGTCTCGGGCTCATGTGGGCATCATCATCATCAAATATTATCTCATCTGCACGGTAAAATTGTAATTATTCTGGATGAGATGGGCCATAAAAAAATGATTACTTATTTTACTACAAAAATCATTAAAATGAGTAGCAATAATATAAGATGGTTTATCAACGATACCAAACATAAATTGTGTTGGATTTCATACACGAACTTTCAATTCTACACTCAAATGTTAGGTATACTTTAGTAATTACGTGCAACTCAAGGAAACGAACTTTCAATTCTACACTCACATATTAGGTATGCATTAGTTTTCTTTGTAGTGGCGAAGGTGATAATGTGGAAGATATCCATAATGAATAAAAAATACGAAGTTGTCACAACCATATTTATTGAAAATAGTGAGATACTAGTTTCGGTTGTTACACCATTATCAATCTCAAACAAAAAAGTAAAGAGTAGCTTAATATATACTAAATTATATGCTATTTCTTCCTTAGCCAACAGTATCATTCCGTGCTACTCTGTACTTGAGTTTAGTTTGTTTGAGATTGATAATGGTGTAACAGCCGAAACTAGTATGTCACTATTTTCAATAAATATTGTTGTGAAAACTTCGCCTTTTTTATTCATTGCGTATTAGTGATTACAAATCATGAAATAGTGTGTTGAAACCATGAACTGAATAGTCAACGCTCATTATTGAAATTGCGAGTATTATTTAATCGAGAATTAAGCAACAGATGATTAAAAGGATAGTTATCATAGTTGTTTACTAATTAAATAATAAGCATTTAATTATAAGACATTTTTCAACATTTAAAACTAAATAACTTAGCCTTATCACCTATTTTTACAAGTCAATTTACATGAAACATACAATATCGTTTTTATATAGCAAAATCTTGATCAGTCTAAAATTTTAGATGCTTTTCAAAATTTTATTTTGTGATTATTGGTTTATCAACAATTTGGCATTTTTTTCACGTGTCGGGCTGAACAATCTATTATTATTTTTAAACTAGATTAATAACACAATAACTGAATGATATAAACAATGATTGTGGACGAGCATTCATCAAGACATTTATGAACAAACATAAATTATTGGTTGATATTTTAAAATAACAAGAGCCTGTTTCACAACAATTTTATCATCACTTGTATTTGTAGCTACAGCAAATCATAAGGAAGTTTGGTTAGTAGATTGTAATTTTTACATGTAGATCGCTAAGCAACAGGCCCCAGTGTTTCAAAACGAGTATCCGGGCTTAAATGCCTTATAAAAGTAATTACAATGAAAATAAAGTTAAAAATAATGCACAAAATGAAAAAGTAACGAAGTACTTTTGTTTGGCACTATTGCACGCCAAGATTAATAACAATGACTGAATGATATAAACAATGATTGTGGACAAACATTCATCAAGACATTTATGAACAAACATAAAGTGCAACAAATGAACAAGTGACACATGAACAAACGGAAGTGTAACGGGACTCCTTGATAATACAAAAGATCACAAATAAATATCACTAGATTGAGAACTCGCATCAACCTATATGACAAATGGTATTGCAATTAAACACTATAGTCTGCGCAAACCTTAGGTTGCAATACGGAGTCTTATATCAATGCTATTTAATATGGGAATATGAGCGCACTGTCGCCATTTTATGTTTGAATTTTGTCAATCATATGCCGTTGTATGAAAACGTGTCGCTTAATAAGGTTAGAACATAAATGAACCTTGCTAGACTAGGCTAGCTCGGTTACTGTGCATCTTGGCAGCACTGTATTTGGCAGTTACTGTATGTAAGCGTACAACTGCAAACAGTGACGTAGCCAGGGGGTGGGTCCGGGGGGTCCGGACCCCCCCCTTCCGGTCCTAAATTTTATATAATTTTCATTAAATTAAACGTAAAATATTGTATAACTAACTTTACTCTTCCTTATTTCTTATTATTAAAATTACAAGTTATGTGTCAATTTTCAATGCCAGGAGAGCTAAAGAAGACCATTCTGGGGCCTCTATTTTTCAAAAAATTTCCGGGGAAGTACCCCCGCACCCCTCGATCAATTGACCCCCCCCCCCCCATTTCAAAATCTTGGCTACGTCACTGCTGCAAACCAAGGTTTGCACTGACTATGGTAAGTTTCTTGATAAAACTGAGTGGTAATTCGTTTGATGTATCATTATTTTATAATTTCAAGCTGAATTCAATGAATATTATAAAACATGTTAAGGCCCCCCGCCCCGTTCAGATGATACGGCCACGGCACGGTTTTTTGCCGTATTGGTTTAGTAGCGCATATATTAGAATGTGTCTTATTCACACAATACGGTTGTTGGCGGTTCAGGATGTGCGGTGTTTGGAAGCGGGTTGCAGTTTGACGAACAAACAAGGAATAACTTACAAACAAAGAATAAAATAAAAGTTTATTTACAATAGATAATTAAAGAGAATAAATAACCATGAGAATGAAAGCCTTGCAATGACAGTTTAAAGAACTGCTACCCGCTAACAACCACCTCACACCCTAAAAAGTAGCATATCTCTGTTAATTGTTGGCCAATCTCGAAAAATTAGGTATTGTTAGATTTTCAATAAAAATATCTAAAAAAAGTTATTTTAGTCAAATTTTGATACCATTAGCCATTATTAATTTAATCCTGTACAAAGATTTTAAATGGCCGCCATTTTGTTTTTTAATGTCGGAAAATTTTGATCAATTTTTTAAAGATTGTTTTAATTGTTATAAAGCTGTTTGCAAAATTTCAAAATTATACATTCAGAGGTGTTTGAATAAAAAATAAAGAGTGAAAAAAACAAAATGGCGGCTGTGTGAGTAACAGGGGACTTTATAAAAATTTTATTACGATATTACTTTTGTTAGTGGTTCAGAAACACTGCATAGAAGTATTGGTAGAAAGTTCCGAAACACTCTTTATATGATATTATCACACATAGCTCGATATTCATTTTGAAACACTATACATTGAAATAAATATGAGTTAAAATACATACAGTTTAGTATTTATACTATACATAATGTTCTAGAATCTACTTCACAAAGCTTAATATAATTCTTGGATTTGTTGTTCCATAAGGATCTGCGTTGTTGTTAATACTAACTTATTATTGTAAATTTAACGACTTAATATAAATAAAAACACATATTAGTATATCTGGTCTGTATATCTTATCAATTATGTTAAGAAACTTCAGTGTTTCCCTATGTCAAATAATCTCTGATTGATTTTCGTTTCGTTTTACTTCCATTTATTGAGCTCATACTTTTTCTAGAGGAGCTACATCCTATACCACTCAAGTATTCTACGTTATCATCGAGTTTGCTCACTATTTCTTGCATTTTTTTCCTAATGATTGGTTTTAAGCTAAGGTTATAGGCGACTGTAGAATCATCAGGCTTTTGGAGTGGAGTGTCAGGAGGCTTGGAAATTGGAGAATCAGAAGAACTGGGGATTGGGCAATCAGAAGGTTTGGAGATTGGCGAGTGAGAAGGAGGCTTGAGTAGTGTAGAATCAGCTTTAGCAACTTCTCCATTCGAGTACTTCATGAATAAGTCAACTAATCTTATGGAACGATTCTGTTGCTTCCTAATACCACCATTATGATAATTTTCAAACCCGTTGTTATTTTTCTCTACTCCATTAGTAACCTCTGTAACAACCGTTGATAATTCTCTACCTGTTACGCTAATAAAATGCTTCCTAGCAGAACTATTAATGAGTGTTTTGATATTTATATTACGAAGAGGCTGGCTCATTACCTTGGATGTTACGCTAGGAGACGTTTGGCTGTCCTCTAAATTTTGAAAGCAGCTCCACGGCACTGTTTGATCGCTTGCAATTGGAGAGTTGAGTAGATGAGCGTACGGGTCAGAAATCTGAAACGCAGTTTTAAAAAAAATGAAAATATGTTTATATAAGAACTTATTTGTATGAAACTGGACATGGCCACTTCAGGAAACATCTCCACACAATTGGACTCAGAAATGAAAGTCAGATGTGTAGGCTTTGCAATCAGTCTGAAGAGACTGCCAAGCATATCATACTGGATTGCGAGAGACTTAAGGCAAGGAGAAGGGCTCTGTTCGGCTGCAAACAACCAGGTGATGAATGGGACGTTAGCATAGGGAAAAAACTCCTGGATCTTGTAAAGGGCACAGGTATTGGTTTGCCCAACTAACGTACTAGGGACACACAATAAGCTTCGGTTGACGTGTGAGGATCTTTGAATCCGTCCCTTCATAACATAACATAACATATTTGTATGAAATTACACTCGATAAACCGAATCAGTTACAGTACTACGCATTTAATCCAATTCTATTTCCAAATCACGAACGTAAACACTTGGGGCAATACAAACAGGGAAGTGATAGCCGTGAGCAGTAGAAGGTATCTGTTCAATCACATAGGGATAAGCTGCGTTCTCCTGGGCACTTTTTGTAAGGGTAACCGATTAGATTGGCCAGCCAAAAACACTGTTCATCATGATCAATGTTCAAACACTGTTCAAAAAACACTTCATCACTGAGGATGAAGCACACATAGGTCTGAGACCAGTGCGTGGGCAATGAGTTGGACCTACAGTTTTAGGTGGGTTCCGAACCCAATGCTGGAAAATCACATCACGGTGGTTCGGAACCCACCTAAAACTGTACGTCTAACTCATTACTCATATAGGTCTCAGACCTATGTTGGCTTCATCCTCAGAAAAAAGTAAAAAATTATGTATTTCATAGACTATGGATATGTACAGAAATACCCTTAAAAAACAATCCCTTGAAAAAGAGCCTTATGAGTTCCTTGACAAGAAAATTATATAAGAGCTCCTTAGGAAGTGGTATTGTTCATTCGTTGAAATCTTGGAAAACCATCCACAATCAAATCATGCAGTCACAGTGGTGTAATGTAATTTTTATTTATTTATCCGCCATGAAAAATACAAACAATCATAAATCGTGAAATAATGAAAGAAATCAAATACATAACAATCATGAATATAAACTAACAGTATAAATAATACAGAAACATAAATATCTCTTTATGCATTTATGGCATCACCAGCAAAAAGAAAACTGGGCAAAGAAAGCTGGTGACCGTTGCGGTTGAAAAAATAAAAAGTCTTCAATATTGTATCATTCCTGAGGTTAAACTTATGAAAAAGCTGTGTTTTCAGAAATTACTTTTATCCTTAAATTATATTTTCTATTGAAAGGAAATAGTTGTCCGTTATCCAGTCATTAATTGTTTTATTACTAATTTTATTTTCCAGATTGAAAGGCAATATATATTTATAAACTTTCTGCATATATAAATTAACTGCCTTCTAACTACACTCGATTTCGTTTGATAAACTTCGTATTTATAGGTTATATGTGGTCTAAAATTGTATTGAGTTCTATTAATTATTGAAAAATTGTTTTTATACTTCATAATATATTTTGCTAAACTTTTCAAGTAAAGTTGTCTTACAGTCATTACATTAAATTCTTGAAATAATAAATTAGTTGGATATAGCATCGGTTTATTTAATATTAATTAGGTCTTGATCTTGAAATTAGGTAATGAAATGATCTTGAAATTAGATAGATAGATAGATAGATAGATTTTATTGTCAATTGTCACAAGGCTTTCGCCTATTGTAACATACAGTTTACAAATTATTTGATTTTACAAAATAATAAATAAATACAAAGTATTGGAAATAATAGTTACAGAATATATAACTACAGAATAAAGATAATAATTACAAAACATTTGAAAAATAATTACCATCCAGATACCTAGATTCAGTAACACATTACAAAACTAAATTATAAGATAAATTATGCATTTTCATGTGAAATAATAAATATAAAAATGAGAAGAAATTATAATAATCATAACTAATTCCAGAAAGTAATTATTTGAAGGTTGAAAACCATAAAAAAAAGAAAAGTTAAGTGATGATTAGAAAATGATAATAAAAGCAATTTTGAAAGATTTTATGCCAATGTATCATTAATCAAGGATAACAAGAGCCGTGATTTGAAAGTTTTGAAAGAAGGCGAAAAAATAAGCTCTGATGCAAGACTGTTCCACATTCGAGCAGCTGTAACAGTGAATGAAGAATTATACATGACCGTGCGATGGAGGGGAATCTGCAGAAAATAGTCATGCTGCCGGGTGTTCCTGGAATGAACCTGTCTAAGAAGAGTAAACCTTTCCTTCAAGTACTGCGGACCTCTGCCTTCAACAATGAGATGATAGGCAAGACACAACAAGAAGTATTGTCTTCTGTCTTTCAACTTTAGCCATTGAAGTCTTCTATAAAAAGGTGTTATGTGATCATCTCTTCTTGCATCGAAGATGAACCTAACAGCATAGTTTAAGGCACGCTGAAGTTTCAAATTCAGCTCCTCAGTCATGTCATTATAGACCATACTACCATAATCAACAATGGGCAAAACCAGGCTCTGTACAAGCGCAACACGTAGGTTGGTTGGGAGGAATTTTCTTAACCTCTTCAGCTGGTGCATTGCAGCAAAGATCCGCCTTGACAAAGTATTAATATGTGCAGTCCAATTGATATTTCTGTCAATATACACTCCTAAAACCTTCACACAATCCTCATATTGCAAAGCATGACCAACAAGCATGACCCTGGGCACAGCAGTCAAGTCAAGCTGGTTGTACAACCTACCATAAGCAATTATGATACTTTTGCATTTGTTAGCATTAAGGCTCAGGCAATGTGCCTTTGCCCATATAACCAGAGATGATATGTTCACGTTCATAGCAGCAACAGCATTATTGGCATGAGAAAAGTGACCTGAAGGGAAATGACTGTAGCAGACAAGGTCATCAGCATAAATATGATAAGACAAATCACGAAAGATTAATGAGAGGTTATTTACATAGACAGAGAAGAGAAGGGGACCCAGAATTGTACCCTGGGGGACGCCTGCAACCACTGGCAACCACCCAGAAGTCTTCTCATCAGCCATCCTGACACACTGATGTCTATTTGTAAGATAGGACTTGAACCAGGAAATTGCAGATGATGACAAATTACATTGAGAAGAAAGTTTATGGAGGAGGACAGAATGACAAACATTATCAAAGGCTTTTGAAAAATCGAATGAAACAAGAAGAGTGAAAGAACGATGATCCATTGCATTTCGAATGTCATCAGTAATTTTCAATAGGGCTGTGGAGGTACTATGGTGAGTGTGGAAACCAGACTGGTATAAATCAAAGAAGTTGAAAGACTCTAGGTATTTTGTTACTTGTTCATGCACTACTCTCTCAAGTGCTTTAGAAATGCTGCAAACTATATTTATGGGACGAAAATCTTGTGGAATGGATGGATTATTAATTTTTGGGACTGGACATATTAGAGAACGCTTCCACAGAGTGGGAAAAACTCCCATTTGGAGAGAGAAGTTGAATATATGAGTGATAGCAGGTATGATAATTGGTAAAATAATTTTGTAAAAGGATACAGGTATATTATCAACACCTTTATTATTCTTCTTGATTGAGAGGATGACTGAGGAGACTTTTTCAGGATGAACATATGCAAAGAAGAATTTTTCCTGTGGAAGTGTGTGGCTGAATTGATTGATCATGATAGAGTTCAGTGAATGGTGAGCAAATGACAAAGGAGGAGATGGAGTAGAAAAGAAATTATTAAGCTCTTCCAAAGGAATATTAACAGAAGTGGGCTTGGTCTTGGGTGGGACCACCTTGACCTTACGAACATTTCTCCACAGTTCTGATGTGGATTGCCTCCCCTCAAAAAGTCGACCATAATACTCAATCTTAGCTCTTCGGCATGTAGATCTCAACTTGTTCCTGAGAGCTTTGTAGTGCACAAAGTCTGTATTACAACCAGTCCTAAGATGATTACGCCTAGCCTTGTCTCTCTCTTGCCTTAGCAGGGTAATCTCTCTATTAAACCAGGGGCATGGCCTTCGGTGAACCTTGACATCACGCACTGGTGCATGCTCATCAAAAATTGAAAAAATCATTGAATTGAAGAGATCCACCTTGTCATCAATATTATCCATGTGTACAATATCATGCCAAGGCTTCTCAACAGCATCGGCCAAACACCGATCCAAATCAATATTTCTCAGGTTTCTGCCCCTAATTCCTGGTGAATATTTAATTTCATGCTTAAGACTATATATAACATATATAAGATCGTGAGCTGACATACAGAAGGGTATTTGTCCATTGGCCATAACAAAATCTGGGTCACTCACAATAGCGAGGTCAAGGAGAGAGTGACATGTGTCAGTGTGAAAGGTGGGCAAAGATTTGTTAAGTATTTCCATATTCAATGATTCAAAAAGTGTTTTCACTTGTCTGCTCTCAAATATATTCTTCATTTGATCAGCATTAAAATCTCCTAGGACAATTATATGCTGATACTTGTGCATAATACCAAGTAATGCGTCTTCCAATATAGACAATCTACCTGCTTTGGGAGGGCGGTATACAGCAACAATTAGCAAAGTCTCTGATCCAACATGAAGTTCAATCA
This sequence comes from Conomelus anceps, assembly GCA_948455865.1. Lineage (NCBI taxonomy): Eukaryota > Metazoa > Arthropoda > Insecta > Hemiptera > Delphacidae > Conomelus > Conomelus anceps. Next base: position 10,131,195 of record OX418223.1, on the reverse strand, counting down.
TGAGAAATTCAGGTGAGCATGAATACAATTGAGGAGACGATGCAATCACCTTGGCAGCAAATTGAGAACGAATATAGACAGCAACACCCCCACCACCCTTGCCGATCCTGTCATTCCTGAATAAGGTATAACCAGGAACATTAAAATATTCAGTTAAAAGACTTGGTTTTAAAAACGTCTCACTAATAGTGATAACATCCACCGAGACAGTAGAGAACATTAAGCAAAACTCATCAAAATGAGCTGGTAGTGATTGGGCGTTGATATAACACAATTTAAGTAAATTTGAGTGATCACCAAAAACTGATTTCAGCTCATTCACAAAGTCCGGCATAATTGATGAAAATAAAGATCCTAAATGGCAATTAAACAACAATAATTAAAATAAAATTTCAAATACTTTGCGGTATTGACAATCTATCAGACAGTCGAGATAAACAAAATTTTAAATTGATAAGATGAAATGAAAGTTACACACAAATTACACTTTGACAAATCACTATGATTATGATTATATAATTTTTCACTATGATAAGAATAACAAGAATATTGTATGATAAGTGAATCTCCTATATGGCTTTATTAATCAAAAATATATTGTTGAAAAAAATATGTAATTAAGTGACTATTGAAAAGTCACTGTTAAATTTAGGAATGTATAAAAGAAAACAAAAGAAAAAAAGAAAAAGGAAAAAGAGAAGAAAGAAATGAGATAAGAGTTGATAATGGGTATAAGCTTAAATCTAATCTGAGATGAAAGCAAAACAATATGTATAGTAATATTACTTGAAAATAGAAATTATGGTTATATTTTTATATTGCTTAGTTAAGCTTCAACAAAAAAGCAGAGCTCCACAAAAGGTAATCTATAAGGAAACAGACAGAACTGCAATAAAAATTTAAATGAGGAAAAGAATCTGAGCTTCATTCATTAATTTAGTAATGTAAAAAAAAAAATCTCATTCAAATGAAAATACAAAAAATAAGAACTTGAGTTGAGTATGGAAGAGCATGGAAAAACATAAATTAAGCATCCTTCACACATTATAACTAGGTCAATATTACACACATACTACATCTCTAATGTGGAAATGTATTTTAAACAAGAGTCTAACAAGTCATCCCTAGATAATAAGTGAGTGAAAAAAGTAAAATAAACTAGACTTAATCGAATAATTTCGACCTTATGTAAATTCATTCATACGAGATTAAATAAAATTAAATTCATTAGTTTGATTTCATGTTAACGCAATCGAGACCACCTCTAAAAGCTCTGTTGTTCTGTAGGATAGTTCTGAAAAATTATGACGAAAGTAAATCTACAATATAGTATTTCTTCACAATAAAAATCAAGCTGAAATACTTAAAATTATTAAGAAAGAAAGAATTCAACGAAAATAATTAAATAATTATTGTGGTAAAAAGATAAATATTATAATAAATTCAAAAGTACTCACTTGAATGAAAAAACAATAACATTCAGAAATAAAAACTACTCACCAAGCAAATCACAATATTTCCACTCAGTTTCATTAAGAGTTTTCTGGCTGCATCCCGTCGTTTGGGCCTTTAAAAGGTTGAGTGAAAACCTTCCCATTTTCCTTCCAAATCACCTTACCGTCCCGAGACCACACATTCCTGTAACCCACTTTGTCGGCCATCCGTCTCAAGAATAGGTGTCGTGGTTTAGTGAGGTCCTCATGAATTGAAATGCCGGTGTTTTTTAGTTTGTGCCTCGTTGAAATGACATTACTACGTTGCTGATAGCTGACGAATTTGATCAGCACTTGTCGAGGAGGTTGTTGTGACGCCCCCGTCCCTGGCCTGCGTCCGACGCGGTGACACCGGTCTATGTCAGCTGGCTGGATGAACAAGCCAAGCTTGGCGTTAAGCAGGTCCGCCATGGCCACCACGCTCGTTGACATCTCGTCGTCGTCCGTCTCCGGCACACCAGACAGACGCACGTTGTTCCGTCTCTGGTACTGGGTTAGGCCATCCAAACGGCTGTCGAAATTTTGTTGAAGCTGCGACACCTGACTTCTCAGCGCCTGATTTTCTAGCGAGAGTTCGTCAATCCTTTTAACAGCAGCCTCTAGCCTGCCCTCCAACGCAGCGCTGACCGTCTCGCATAAGCTGTCACGGAGACGATCTTCTATTCTTGCGGCGAAACGATCGCAGAAGTCGTCGCTAAGCAGGAGCGCTTCCAATGCCTCGGTGACTTGGCTTTGCGTTGTCATGGCAACAGGGACGCCGCCCGCAGCTGACGAGCATGACGAAGAGGAGTGAGGCTGGCTGGCCGTCTGCCCTCTCTGTTGTTGTTGACCACGCTGCTGCTGCTGTTGCGCCGGTGACGATACCGGCTTATCTTTTACCAACTTGGAACCAGCCGCAGCACGAGTATTTGGGGGAGACATAACCATGTTCAATGCACTGAACGATTTTTAAAAAAGATAAGTTTTTTAAACAGATTACGACTTTCATATAAGACAATCGGGTATAGTGTGGTATAAAGCACACCTTGTGAAAATTTGGGAATAAACTGTCAACAAAAACCCACTAAAAGCACAGAAAAACAAGGAGCTCGACTTTCTAGCGTCAGCCTGCCAACATCCTTATCTCACGTCCTCACGAAATTAGGAGTTTACTCCTGACAAACCTGCCGGCTGCTAGACCTGCTGTCATGGGTTTGATTTCCGTTCAGCCAAGCTTAATTTGTGTAATTATTCATCTCATTACCTACGCACAAGTCTGTCTCATGTGGGCATCATCAGTTAAAAAAATACCGAGGAAGAATACACTTAACATACATGCGGCCAGTTGTACGAAAGAAATTTAAATTCAACCACCGTGAGATGACTTCATCTTACGGAGCTCAATAGGGAAGTCGTTGCACTGCCCCATCAAATGACGTCATCTTACGGTGGTCAAATTTAATTTTCATCGTGCAACTGGCCGATGGTGTATCAGGAGGAATCTGCCATATTGGCCAACTCATTCCTCTCATAAACATAAAAATTAATATAAATATAGGTCCTAAAACGCTTCGTTACAGAAATAGAGATGGCTGAAGTTGGCAACCACCCCTAATAATTGACTTATTTTGAAATCTTTAGACCATCCACTTGGCCGTTAAATTAAATAGTTTCTAAGTAAAAGGAGCGGGAAAATCGAAGAAGAAAAATGAGGAAAATAAAGAAGGAACAGAAAGGATAAGAGAAGAGTTTACAAAATCAAATTTGTAAACAGGTCATCATGTTCTAGATATCCCGATTCGACTGAATCAGGCAGCCTGCTAGTGCTCTAGAGTTACCACGAAGAAAAAGCAAACAAACATTACATGAACAGCACAACACATAATTTTACTTTACTATTGTCAACGTTGACAGAAGCTGCAGTACACTTGAAATAGAATTCAATTATATCGCATTGAAAAATAGAACATACCGGTGATTCAGGTTTGTAGTCGTTTTCTGTATCACTACTCTTCATAGTTGCATGGCCACTGTTCACGAGCTCGTCATTGATTACGATGTCGTCATCTCCATTAGTGTCATACAGAAAGCCAGCGATCGAGTGTTTCTGATTTATCAACAAGAATACAATAAATTATAAAATAAATAAAAATAATAGTTAATATTGTGGTGATAGATCGGTATCAACGCTAACAGCGTTAATAAGTAACAAGATATTTTTTATATGAATCAAGAAACGTTTGACAGTGAAGGAAATCTCTATCTATAAAAGGATGATACCCTGACTCACTCATCAACGCAGAGCCAAAACTACTAGGCCTATGAACTTGAAATTTCGTATGAACAATCCTTATAGGATTTCACCGAGCAATAAGAAAGGATTTTTCAAAATTCGCAATTTTAGGGGTGTTTTAGGGGGTTAAAGTTTTGCCTATGCAAAGCACGGGTACATGGCTAGCTAGCTTACTGGGATCTTTCAATCATATGGAAAATAATTTGAAATTTTTCGATCTGCTGTACACGCTGTTTCGATGGACAAGCTGTTTGTGTGTTTTGCAAATCATCATTAAAAAAACAACGTCTGTCTATCAAACCAGTAAACGTATGTTTGCCAATCATCTGTAATGGGCATGCTTTTTCAGTGCTCAGGTAATTTTTTGGGCATACGGGATTATACTTACTTTAACCAATAACAAATGTTTAACACATGTTTTTTGTGATCAAATAAAAATTGAATATTCGAAATAAGGAAATTCGAATATTCAATTTGTTTATCAACTTTAGACAGTTTAAAAATTGTCACGTCTTCCCGAATTATTCCAGTTTGATAAAAATTATTGAGTACTGGCAATACCTCCTAACAAAAAAAATGTGTTAAACAGACCTAACTCACTGAACTTGCCGGCCAAACAGCTTAAAGGAACAGCTGATAGAAGTCAACAGTTTTTAATCATATGGCAGGCCCCTTAGCGGCGTTATTTACGCTGTCTGGAATGCAAAGACTTTGCATGTAGGCTACCTTGCAGTTGTAGGAAACATATGACTGAGTATGATGAAATGTAATTATGCCGGGTTGATGACATTAGCTAGAAATTTGAAATGTAGTCTCAGTAGGAAGTGGCGAATAATAAAAACCTAGCTTCTACCCTAATAGTCGTGGAAGGTTAAAATTTGAAATGTAACTTCAGTGGGAGGTGGCAAATAAAAATCAAGATTTTTTTATGAGAACGCAGCAACGCGCGTCGGGCCAGCTAGTCTATATATATATAATTTCATTAGTCGATTCTTTGGGTCAAAATTTTGGGCGTATGGCAAGTCGTAGAAAGATGGGAGAGGGCTCAAATTAAAGGTCTGTGATGGCGGGTAAACTATTGGAATTTCCATAATGTTAACATAAAATTATATATAATGTAAAATGTTCTACATAAAAATAGCATTGGAAGTCAAAAACGTCTGATTTGTTTACACCAATACATGTGATCGTGCTTTATCTTAAAGTCAGTGCTCAATATTAACATGAGGGTTACTTGGGATAGTATAATCTAAAATTAGACAGACATATGCCCGGTTTCACCAACATTCGTTAAAGCAATTAAAATTCGTCAAATCGTTGATGGCTGGTTCAATATAAACATCTTACTGTACCTTTTTTTTTGTGGTAAAAACTATAGTTATAACTCAATTTCGTAAACCTCCATAAAAAAAAATTGAATAGCTTGAAAGATCAATCTTATTTAAATAGTGATTATGAACTTATGGCCATTAATTTTCTGTACAAAGTACTTTTTGCTTGTATGTACAACAAACCAGAAGAATATAAAAGAAAATTAATAGAAGAGAAGAATTTTCAATCCGAATCAAGAATAAACAAAGAAGTGTTAAAAAGTGTATTAAATTAAAAATGCATAGAAATATTTATTAATTTTTTTTTTAAATCTATCTTTATAGATACTTCTTTCAGTAACAACTTTCAAATTCTGTATATCCTATATCATAACAAGGAGGGCAAATAGCTTGAAAAGTTTTGTTAAAGTAGTAGGTCATAATTTTACATTTCAGTTCTTTTTGTAACACAACTTGGTTAAATTATTGTTACTGTTGAAATAGTCTCCATGACGAAATTTGTCTGTACATTCATCTAGAATTTAGAAGGAATTTTGAGGCAAAAATCATCCAAATCCAAAGTAGACAGGCTCTAAGTTGAGAGCCTGTCTACTTTGGATTTGGTCAAATTTGGTACTCGCTGGCAGAGTAGCCAACACTAAAATACAATATTATTGTGGCCAAAGCCGACATTTAATCACGCAGGCTGCCAGCATAACACTTCAGATGAGATATATTGTATATTGTTTTGATGAAAGTTTATTGATTAATTGTTGGTAAACTTCATATTTTAATTATGTGTTGCAATATTATTTATTGTCTTTGAAATTCCATAGTATGAGGGTAATTCTGGAAATTAAATTTTTTATATAATTCGGCTTGGTATGCTGAGCTGCTGTAGCACGGTCGGTCAGTAACGTCATACTCGCTACTCGCTTAGCGAGTAACTATCCCAATGTAATCAACCCTTTACTCTTATTTTTACGTCTAAAGATGGTAAGTACCCTCACCAGCTGATATTATTAAAACTCAAATGAGGATTGGAAGGGATTGCATACAGTACTTCATATTTATATAATTGGAAGCTTATTTTCTTTGTAAAAATTGACTTTCCTAATCATTTTACAATTCTTGAGAGGGAAATAATTTTCCGAAACAACAGATAACAGTTTGACAGCTCGATAGCCTCAACTCAAAAAATGGAATATTCGTGAATAATTGTCAAAATATTCAACTGAACAGCCTCAACTATAAAATACTTCACATAACTGTTGACAATTTAATATCATGCCGAAAATTTTAATGGGATTCTGAATTTTGTTAAACTTGAAATGTATTAGGTACACCCATGGAGGTATAAGAAAGAGGAGGGATCATAGTGTATGATCGCCGCCAATGTTAAAAAAAATGTAACCAGAAATGGAAGCAAGCAAGGCCCTACTGCATGAGATATGACGTCACTCGCGACTATACCACCGCGAATTTAAAAATAAGGAGTTCACCTTATTTCAGTTCAAATGTTTGAACTACGCTTAACATTAATAATCTCTATCTGGAAAAGACTTGCGATTGTGAATAATTATTGTGCTTCAAGGTGAAATTTCAAGTGAAACAGCCAAAGATTTTGATTCTACTTTAAAATTTTGTGAAAAGTAGTTTTGGGCAATAGCCTGTTGTATTCACATTGACTGTATTTTAGTTAAATGAATGAATAAATTAATAAATATCTGTGGAAAACGATTTGCATCTCAAAATTATTTTTTGAAAGTATTTTTCAATATTTAGCAGTCGTATTGTTCACTTTAATGCTAATTTATGACTTTAACCTACAATGAAGTGTAGAGGGGCAGCCATATTTAAAGATAGCCATGGTAGAGTTCATGGATATTATATATACAACAACATTGGTGTGCATCTATAGCGGAGTATATTTATATTTATTTATTCATTCATTTAACTAAAATACAATCAATGTGAATACAACAGGCTATTGCCCAAAACTGCTTTTCACAAAATTTTAAAGTAGGATCAAAATCTTAGGTTAGGTCGCTGTTTCATTTGAAATTTCACCTTGAAGCACAATAATTATTCACAATCACAAGTTTTTTGCAGGTAAAGAATATTGCCTTTCTTAGTAATGGCGAAGGTGATATTGTGGAAGGTATCCATAATGAATAATAAGACGAAATTGTCACAACCACATTTATTAAAACTTCGAGAAACTAGTTTCGGTTGTTACACAATTATCAATCTCAATCAAACTGGTTTGAACTGGTTCAAACTGGTAATTGAGTTTGATTGAGATTGATAATGGTGTAACAACCGAAACTAGTTTCTCGAAGTTTTAATAAATGTGGTTGTGACAATTTCGTCTTATTATTCATTAAAGAATATTATTTTTTTAATTTGAAACAGAGCACTATCACAGCCCCAAAAAAGATTATAATTTGGAATTTTGACATTTTTAAGCCAATAATCTCCATTAGCCGCTCAAGATGGCGTCAACCACACTTTTCTGACTTTATGCCTCCTTTATGCTCCTTTTATGCCATGGGTACATTACACCACTTACTTGAGGCGGCAACACTATTCTGACTTTATGCTCCCTCCACTGTCTTATACAAGGGTATATTAGACCACTTACTTGTTTGTTGACAACGACTAGTTCGAACACCAAGCGCCTTTCGAATGTTATCGCTAGCAAATGTTGATTGCTAGCCAAGGGCCAGTCTTTACAGCCGACTGGAGGATGCACACTCAGCAGCTTGCCTTCGATCGCCTGAGAGGGCAGTTTTGTAAAGTCCTTGTGCAGAAATCTTAGAATCGTACGATCTACATCTTGTTTGGTACCATAATCTATGTATTCAACCTGCAATACAAGAAACACTACAATCACCAACGCTGGCAGACAAGGAAAGCTACTTAGTCGTTTGCACAATCAACATAAATCATTAAATTCTGAACTTGTAAAACCAAAATAAATTCAAATTCGTTTAGTCCAATTAAAACAGATAAAACATAATATATTTAAAAAAAGAATGGGGAAACTGATAGCCGTGAGCCATAGCAGGCGTCTGTTCAATCAGATAGAGATAAGCTACTATCTCCTGGGCCCTCTTTGTAAGGGTGTAACCCTTAGCTGACCGTGTAACCGAGCTCAACAATAATTATTCAAAGTACACGAAGGCATACACAAAGCCAACAGCTGATTTTTTTGATCAGATTTACCCGGCTGGTGTGATTTAGTCACTGCGACGGCGACTGCAATGTCTGTCTAATAAGTCACAGTAGATGTACTAATTGAATTGATAATGGCACCCATTGTTGCACAGGTATATTTACTATAAAAAACTACTGTTATGATTATTATCTATGATAAATACATATCTATACACCGGAGCACATTTTTCATGATTATTATTATTATTATTAATTTGTTGCGTTTAGGCTGCTCAAGTGAGCATGTAATTAGTATATCTATAGAAACCTATAGTCTGTACTATGCAGCCCCTTAACTTGGAAACCCACAAGGCGCTTGCACTTGGTCTACATAAGAAATGCAAAATATCATTTTTGTAGAGAATTTAGACACCTTAAACTTTGATAAGAATACAAAAATTGATTTGAGTTACTGATTTACAAGCAAACAACCGAAAAATTGTAATTTTTCACCCCTCTCCCTCATCCTACTTTGGTATGTTATTACACAAGGTTAGAGTAAGCGATTGTCGAATGAACCATCTCTCTATCAATTGTTTCTCTCGATTTGTGTAATTTGACTGGGCTAATTACGGAGTACAAAACACCAATAAAAGTTACTAATAATACATCATGATTTTTTAAACATAAACACACATACTTAACTTAATTATATAAATTGTATTTATTTGTTTTGCTTTAGCCTCATTGGACCACTTGAGTCCAATTACATAGTTTACTGCATTATTGTATATAATGGGGTTGTTTCACAGAGACAAGATTTCACAGAGACAAGTTGTGCTTTTAAACGATAGTAGTGTCATAGGGACAAGGTGTCGTAGAAGCAAGTAGTTCTAAAAGTGGCAGTGTCACAGAAGCAAGTTCTCACAGAGACAAGATGACAGTTTTAAAATTATATGCAGTTTCACTGGGACAAGATCTCATAGGAGCAAGTTTGCGTGGCGTGTTGCCTACATCTGAACTTGAAGGCATTTCATTTGTTTTAGTAAATTGAATGCCTGCGGTATTTTATTTCTCCATGTTTGTTTTTTTTTTTGTTAAATCTATGAATATACTTAAACAGTGAAATATATATTAATATATATTTATTAAATGAGATGTGGGCACTGAATTAATTATTATCTGCAAAAAGCGAAAATTTAAGCTAGATGTAACAGCCTGTAGTCTTTGCTTTATACGACTAATTCACTAAGAAATAAAAGGTAATAAAAGATGAATAAATCATAATACGAACCCAATTTATTCTACAATAAGTACATCATCCATTGAAATAGTGAAAACTAACCAAAACTTTATTAGATTCATTGTCTACCTTTCTTATCTAGTCTATCTTTCTAAAAACTAATTGTAAACGCTGAGGACCGCTCATTATTTTCCCCATCCATAAAAAAAATGGATTTGCTATAAATTTCTGATTAATTTGTTTTAGTCTGTGACATGCAGAATTCCATAGAGGTTTCAACCCCTGTAAAATTATGGGTGTCACGTGACTTTTTCTGTGTAAAATTTTATTCAGACGTTTCCAACAGTCCTTGCCATATTTGCCTTGAGGGAGTAGCCCAATAATTTGTGTGGCTAAAAATTTGTCAAATTAAGTGTTAAATGTAAAATTCTCAGGCAGGACCACAGAGTATTTAACGTAGTGTTCCTAAAGACAATGTCTATTTTTAAGACATTGTAAAACCCCAAACTACGACTTCAAAACCAGCTGAATAGTGAGGTACAGGATGGCAGCCTAGTGAGGGGACAGCAATATTCCACACCGCCTTCTGTCAACTTAATTTGTCAAAGTGGTGAATATAAAAGTCATATAATTTATGAAATTCCATTTGTGCGTGCATTAAAAGTGTCATCGGAAAATATCCATCACTGAACGACCCCTAATTTAAATTACAACTGCACAGGCACGAATCGTCTTCCTCGTGGTCTAAAAAACACCCTTAGTGAGGTGAAATCACACAAACTTCATTAGATTTCAAAAAGCTTACTACAAACAAGACTTCTTAAAATCTTAATAACCATAGATTCAATTTCCATTCCTATTTTTAATAAATTCCATCCAAATTCTAATTCTAGGTTCCATGCTTGGAACATATATACTCTTCTTGTGCCAATAAATTTTCAAGTATTATTTTTTACTTTATTCTGTGTTACACCCTGCTTGACGATTGCTCTGGTCCAACTTTTTATATCACTCATTTGTGAGTCAGGAGTTCAAATTGTTGAGTTTACCTGTTCAGGATTGAGCGAGGGTAGAAACAGTATTCTGTCCCTAGTGGATTTGAATGTATATCACACACAGTGGCGTTATTCAATAATAGCGGCCACTTCACAGGTGATACTGAATTATTGGCAGGCCCATGTTGGCCCGCCGGGACACCAGGACGTATCCCGGTGCGCCCTCCAGCCTGGAAAATTTGGCGCCCTCCTGTTCTGAAACTGACAGATTTTACAACGAGGCTTATCGTCGTTATAGCCGAGCGGCCGGGTTGAGTGTTGCGACAGTAGGGCGTAGGCTACTACTGAATGGACTTGATTCTTCCAGTACCCGCGCGGGGCGCCCTTGGCTAGGATCTGGCCTATTTCAACCCAAAATTATTCGAATCCCAAGAATCTCTTCCTTCTTAAGCATTGAAGGTAATAGAATTATAACCAGACTGAGATCGTCTTCGACAAACAAAAACTGTTAAAAGCACTGAGAAACTGATATTTTGAACTCCATAGATCCAGACACCACCAGGGGCGCACCCAGACTTTTGGTTTGGTAGGAGGGGGGGCTTACCAGGTAAAAATATTTTGGAAGAGGAAAAGGGTAAAATTGAGATTTTCTGAGCTTTTTTACAAGGTTGTGGCTCAATAAAGTTCATTGAGGGGGTTCATTACTTGACTTTTTAAAGAGTATTAGCTATGGGGAATCAAAATGTGTCTTATTTGTACAGAGTGTTTCAAGGGTTCAAAATGATTCTGCCAGACTGCATAAGCATCTTCTCATGAAGATAAAAAAAATCAAATTAATGAAGGTCCGGAAACGCTTTGTTACAGAAATAAAGAGGGTGAAAGTTAGCAGCTATTCCATCAGAAAACTCTAAGCCCTTCATATAGGTGGTGTGAATTAAATTAATATTGGCTAAATGTGCTACAAGATCTACTATTATACATTTTGCAAAGTAATAAGACTTTTGCGTGAGTAATAAAGTGAACGTGAAATGCCAGCCTGAACGCAAATCGAGATTACCTCATCTTTGAATTGGTGAGATATTTTGCAAAAATTTACAAAATGATCATGGAAACACGTTTTTTTATTGTCGGCTTAATGGGTGAACTAATTTAATTGGCAATGGACCAAATCTTTTTCAAATTCTCCTTCAAAGCTTGTGAAATCATTTTTTTTTTAATTAAATGTGAATGTACCTAATAGTTGAGAACCAGGGCTTAATTTCAGCCGGAGCACACCGGAGCGGAGATCCGGTACCTTTTAGACGCTTCGATTTATCTAAATCGATAATAGATCCATTTATTTCAAACCAGATCTGAACTAGCTGGAAATTATTGTTTTTTTTTATTTATTTTAGAATAAGTTTTTGACTTTTGTAGCTATGGTTTTCAAGTTTTCGTCAAAATCGTTTAAAAGACCTTATTTAAAAAAAACCTGAATCTTATTATTTTGTATATTATGTAATGTTAAATGTGCATCACTAACCATGCTCAAATGCGTTTAAAATGCACCAATTCAAGTGTAATTTTCATAACGCCACTGTGTGCGATGTACATTCAGATCCACTAGGTACAGGATACTGTTACTACCCTTGCCCAAGCCTGAACAGGTGAATTCAACGATTTGAACTCCTGACTCACAAATGAGTGATATAAAATAGTTGGACCAGAGCAATCGTCAAGCAAGGTGCAACACAGAATAATGTAAAAAATAATACTTGTAAATTTATTGGCATAAGAAGAGTATTTATGTTCCAAGCATGGAACCTAGAATTAGAATTCAGATGAAATTTATTGAAAATATGATTGGAAATTGAGTCCATGGTTATTAAGATTTTAACAAGTGACGTGACATCCATAATTTTTCAGGGGTTGAAACCTCTATAAAATTTTGCATGTCACGGATTGAACAAGCAAAATAATGTGAATAAATTTATAGCAAATCCATTTTTTATGGATGGGGAAAATAATGAACGGTCCTTAGAGTTTACAATTAGTTATTTAGAAAATAAACAATAATTTTAGCATAATTTGTTTGACAAAACTTGTCCGAAAGCCGGTTCATTTACAGCTGACAGATTACTGATAAGAAAGGTAAACAATGAATCTAATAAAGTTTTGGTTAGTTTTTACTATTTCGATGGATGATTGAATGCACAACATACCTATTTATTGTACAATAAATCAGGTTTGTATTATAATTTATTTATCCAATTTGGTTCATTAATAATTTATTCAAAATTATTCTCAATTTATTTCTTGGTGAAATAGTCGTATGAAGCATAGACTAGGCTGCTATGCCTAGCTTAAATTTTCGCTTTTTGCAGATAAAAATTAATTCAGTGCCCACATATCATTTAGTAATAATGCGACCCCACAATATTCATTGCACTTATATAAATTTTGAATGCTTATTAACTCGTCGTTCAGAAGGTTATTTATTGCTCAGTTGAATTAGAGCTATAATTAAAAAGATGATTTCATCGTATTTTTCACATTCTAACTTTGCCTTATAGTTAAGTCAACATCCATCAGCAAAACCCCATCTACAGTATCAACAACAGCCACAACTTTATCAGTCATAACTCAACTGTCGAATATGCATAAAATTGAAAATTGCCCCCCTGCGTTCCCCACACAACCCGTTAGAAATAATTTTCTGTAATCTACATAATTCGTTGAGCTGAACAAAAACGTTCTTTGTCATTTTTCGATTCAAAGTACGGTTTAAGAGTTCGAAGTTTTGTTTCCCCTCAATTCCCCCCAAAATAAAAATTTCGGGGTTTAAAATTTTCTAGGTAGTTTTAGCAGATATTTGACCTGATACGATGGTCTAAAAGTCAAAAATACTTTGTCAGGAAAAATCTGAAAGTTGAATTTGGACTTTGAAAAAAATTATAAAATTTCTTACATGTGATATATGAAATAAGACCGCCTTGGTGCGCTGAGAAGAATGAGCCCGATTTAATTCTATGCGGATAGGGGTGATTTTACTAAAACGTTAGGGCGATTTTAAGCGTAAAATTTCTAAATAAAAGGCCAGCATATTAAAAATTTCAAATTTTTTTTTATATATATATATATACGTCGTTTGGCTATTGTTCGAAGTATCTTCATACCAAATTTCAAGAAAATCGGTCAATCCGTTCGGTTTAAACTTCGGGACATACACACACACACACACACACCAAATGCCAATCGCTCGTGTTGAATCAGAGAACTCGGTCCATCTCCATTTCTCGTATTGTATCCATAGACTAGAATTCATGGTGTTCAAGATAATTTTCAACATTTTTTCTAAAATGAATTGGATTATAAAAAATATATTGTGATGTTCTAGTTTATTATTGAATGAACTCCATATTAATTTTCAAATAATCATTTTATTTAACATCATCTAGTACAGTGATGGGCAAACTACGGCCCGCAAAATGCTTTTGAGTACACACTAAAATCTCGTTTGTATATATTAAAAAATAAATATAATATAATGCGAGATATATGTTTTGCGTTACTGAATTGAAAAATATATTATCGCTTCTGAGTTTGCATTGAGAGTTTAAAATGTGTTATTAATAAATTGGGGTAGGTAAAGCTTACAACGAAAAATCGACAGGGAAAAGTACTCAAATTTTAATTGAATTGAATTTCCGCTGTTGAATTATGATGAAGGAGTCATAATTGTCATAACAAGTTTCGCGCCTCTGTTCACTGTTGTCAGTGGATAAGTTGTCATTTATGTTTCAATACATGCTTGAAATTGGTCAAAAATTACAAACATAAACTAGTTTCATTATTGATCATTCAATACTAAAATGCCCTCACATTGAAAATTATTAGTATTATTATTTTAATAAGAAAATGTTATATATTTTCAATTATAAGGATATATATATTATATTTATATTTTATATTTTCAATTATTAAGGATAATCATCATTGAGGTAAAAAATTTAAATTGATGACTGAAATATAAACAAACGAGTTTAATGATAATTTATCAATTTTTTTTTGGCCCGCTCACATAATTTCTCATTTCAACTGGCCCTCTCCTTGAAAATTTTGCCCATCCCTGATCTAGTATATTATTAATTAAATTCACAATATACCTAAGTCACTATCTATCTTTCACGTCCTATTGTTATACATCTCCAATCCAACTCCCAATAACCAACTTGTTTTTCTCTCGTCTCCCTTGGCAATCATATGATTTTCGTTTCATTACAATATATTTCATTACATACATTTCATTACATAGCAGAGTTAAAATACCAAGTTTTGTAAAGTGAGAATTACATGACTCTCTCTGGAAAAGATCTAGTATAGCTATAATGGCCTTTTTCTGCCAGATAAATAATTTTTTGTTTAAAATGAGCAGTTACCCCACATTCTTATGTCATAACTTAAATGAGAATGAAAAAGACCATAGTAACTCATCATTAATACTTTAAAGCTGTCTGATGTCTTTAGTCGCTTAAGAAGGTAAGCTACTCTGACGAGATGTTTACATATTCAAAACAATTCATAGATTTATGAGATGTAGTCTACAGTATTTAGACTATTAATAGTCTAGACGACATTACAGAGACTCAACTGAACAAAAAATTCCATATTTCAACTTTTGGCTAAAAAGATGGCTAAAAATTCGAAATACGTCTATTTCGGGCGTATTTATGGTATATTTTATAAAAACCTTTCTTAGCACACGTCCAAAGCGTCAACTGACCATTTTTACCAAATTTAAACTTTTTTGGCCATAAGGTTTTCAAGAAATGGTGATGAATAAGTCATTTGGCTTTTTTATATTTTATTTTATATTAGATACATATTAACATTATACTTTCGATCTAAAGGTCTATTAAAATACAGCAGACATTCAATTTACTAAAACAAATGAAATGCCTTCAAGTTCAGATGTAGGCAACACGCCACGCGAACTTGCTCCTGTGAGAACTTGTCCCAATGAAACTGCATATAATTTTAAAACTGTCACCGTGTCTCTATGAGAACTTGCTTCTGTGACACTGCCACTTTTAGAACTACTTGCTTCTACGAAACCTTGTCCCTATGACACTACTATCATTTAAAAGCACAACTTGTCTCTGTGAAATCTTGTCTCTGTGACACGTATCCTATATAATTGCATGTATGATACAAAAACCAACTTTTTATATGGAATTGAAAAGTTGCCAAATTGAACTTCCTTCAATATCTCGGGTCAAATCTAAATTGTCGATCAAAAAACTGAGTGGCCTTTCTGCACCGCAAATCTCGAATAAAATTGATCTCGGGTCAAATGATCGGGGATCACATGTTTTTTGATAGGTGTTTGTGCAATCGGCCAACAGTATAACAAACATATAATAATTATCACAAATGGCTTCCCTATTCTTCAATATTATGAAAGCATAAATTAGTATTTTTTTTTTTATTGGAGTTACATTCATGTTGTTCATTTTCCAATATTTAAAATGTGAAATAAATAATGTAATGATTTATTCCACTATTATCGTTTTATTTGCTTCAAACTTCAACTAACGTCAAGATAACTTACTTGTTATTAGTTCAAAAAGTGTAAACTTACTTTAACTTTTACTGAATCTTTGGTGTGTGATAAAATAATGGCTCGATGCCACTTTGAGATAGAGTCGGTTTTAAAGATACATGCACATAGTTGGCGAGGTCGAATTGTAAGCTCAGGCATCATGTATTTTGACTCGTAGGTTTCATAAAACTGGCTGAAAATAAGAGTAACATCATTTATTTCATGATATAATAATATAGAAGTGCTTAGATATGATTATATTCTTTATTATTTTTAAGGCCCTAACAGCGCAAAAAATTTATCATTATTATTGAGCAAATGAGTAATTTATTTATAATATAATGATGAAAAACTCATCTAATATAAAAAGTAAATTGAATACAGTAAATAAAAAGAGGGAAGTGATAGCCGAGTGCCGTAGCAGGTATCTGTTCAATCAGAGATAAGCTACGAAACTCCTGGGCGCTCTTTGTAAGGGTGACCGATTGGCCAGCAAAGACTCTGTTCTCTGCTGTAAAATCACTTCCCGGTGGTTCGGAACCTACCTGTAACTGTAAGTTCAACTCATCAATCACCATCATCCAATAGGTCTCAGACCTATGTGGGCTTCATCCTCAAAACAAAATCCCCCTAACAGCGCTCAAAATGTATTATTGAGCAAATAATTAATTCATTTATAATATAATGATGAAAAATCGCATCTTATATAAAGAGTAAATTGAATACAGTAAATAAAAAACAAGTCATAAGGCATTCTTAATGCTGATGAATTAACTCATAGAACATCTGTGTGAGGATAATCAATGAGGCTAAAATATCTTAGGTATAATTATATAATTTTCAATTGAGTAAAGAGTTTAAAGTTACTTGAAATCAACTTCTATAATTCTTTATTTTATCATATTTAACGGAGGAAAGGTATAAACTGTAACTCAACTTCAACTTTCTGTAAACTCAAACAGAAATGAAGCGAAACTCGGGGTCTAGGACAACTCGCCGCGGCCTTCTCATAGAAGAAGGACTGATATATTTTATTGTTACCGCTTTTCAGTGATATTTAGAAGCAGCTAATGATTCGACATGATAAATAAATGTATTTTTATTTAACCAATCGAACATACAATACTACTGTATAAAAAAAACACACGAAAACATGTGCATCGCTAATGGGGATGATGATGATGATGATGATGATGATGATGAGATATGAATGGCCCTACAGTTTCAAGTGGGTTACGATTCTGAACTGCTGGGAAGAGATTATGAAAGGACATAACTGAAAAAAACTAGAGAACTCAAGTCAATTAAAAAACAAAATAGACTTGAAATGAAAAAATATTCAGAATGTAAAAAGCAGATAAAAGCAAACAATAGAGGCTCTCATTTGAATCTTCAAATTTGTAGATTACAATGATAACAAATTTGAGATAACAGATTTGATTTGACCTCACTTAGCATGATACATGTTACATTGAAACATATTTGTAACAATTATTTTAACCTAAAAAAGCCGAAAGAATAGTTTAATTGGACAAATTTGATGAATAAAGGCATTTGTAAACAATAAGATTTTTCATCAAATAATCACATACCGGTACAATAAATCTTGTCCAATCTTTGACAAAACTTTAAAAGTCGTCCAATCTTGGACAAGATTTGAAGCAATTTGATGGACTTTGAAGGGATTCGAAGCAGTTTGAAGTTCCTCTATTTTATTGAATTCGATGAAAAATTTGAAACGCCTTAACGCACAAAACAAAAACAGTGCACATATGTGACCACTCATGACACGGAGACGGATGCTCCTACTGGAGTGTTAATTTTTGTTTTCGCGGCGTGATGGCTCGCGGTGAGTTGGTACGACGGTGAGTTGGCCGCAGCGAGTTGTCCCATTCCGCGTAACTCGGGTCTAGATTCCACTTAATGTTTTATTCTATAACATTTAACGAAATGAAGATATTTCGATTATTCGAAAGCAACTTACTGTAGATCTTCCATCATTGATTGGAGTGCCTCGTAGCCATTGCCGAGATGGAACCACATTTTTTCAGGAGTTTCAATGTCGCTGACTCGTACTTCGATGAACTTCGATTTTCCCATCACAGGAAGCTCCCGAGGAGGAATTACATCGTCCTGCTTACAACACTCGTCTGGGTACAAATCTTTGTGCAGAATATCCAACTGAAATAAATATTTTGCATAATAAGACAAGATTAAAGAAGAAGAAAATGTAGCAATGCAAATCATTCGGAACCCACCTAAAACTGGAGGTACAACTCATCAATCACCATCATCAAAATCATGACCCAATTAGGTCCCAGACATATGTGAGCTTCATTCTCCGAAAAAAAATAAATAAAACGGAGCTACAAAAGTATTCATAGATAAATTATTGAATATAAAATATAATGCATAATCATCAAATAAATTAATATTAGAATGAAAATTGAAAATATCGATGACAATAATAATGATATTATTAATAAGTTAACTTATTATAAGTTGAGACCACGCACAGGTCTCGGACCTATGTGGGCTTCATCGAAAGAAAACAATTCTAGTAGTATGATACATAAATCATAGCTGTACGATGATTTTTTTCTTCAAGTTACGGATATTTGAAGTGCAAAAAATGCAAGTGGACATTTTGAGAAAGGCACATTCAAAGTTCACACTGCCCTAGCTGGGAAGCCATGTAAACCCACAGCTGTGTGAACTTTGAATGTGACTTTCTCAAAACGCCCACTTGAATTTCTTGCACTTGAAATACCCGTAACTTCCAGCCAATTGAATCAATATAAATATGATTTTAGGTTGGAATAATAATAAATGATATCGTATGGCTGGCTCAGGTCTGGTGTCAAGAGTCGCACCTGAATAAGATCAGGTCGCACCTGAATAAGTTCAGGGCTGACGTAACTTAACGACTGTTGTCGGGCAGCCGGGAACGACAGCTTAACGTGACCTCCGAAACACGGGAGTGGCCCGAGGAAAATCTTTTGGTCAGAACTGGCATCGAACCCGGGACCTTTGGGTTAGCAAACCAGCACTCAACCCACCCTGCTACGGCCACTCCATTTTAATAAAATATTAAATTAAATTAGTAATTTTCATTATTGGTTCATAAAGATGAACGTTCAAACAAAGCGTAGGGCTTATTTATATAATTAGAATGAGAGGGGGGGGGGGGGGGTTAACGGATCTCACAAAACGGCAATGAATTGGAACACAAAATTTGACACAAAGCTTCCTCTAAACTCAATTCAGTGCACCTCGAAGTCCGACTTTTTCTTTGCCTTTCAGACTTTTCAAAATACATGTTCAAATTTCACTTATGGGCAGCAGTACTGTTTTAAAATGTGTTTATTTATTTATTTGAACATTACACAATGCAATAGTATCCCTCTAGCTGTAAGCTATTTGAGGGATATTTTATTAAGACATTATATTACAATCAAATTCATCAATGAATAACAATAGATTCCTTTTCGTAATCTATATAACTGTATATAGCCCATTATATTTTCTTTGTAATCCATTGATCTGTCTATTGTCTATTGCACCGTAAAAAATCAAGTCACTTAAACAACCAATCAATATGGTATCGCTCTTCACTCATTGACACTTATCACTCTGGGATACACTTTAATACTCACTTGACACTCCTATTTTCTACATCATAATGTGTTTCTTATTTTTTATTGAACAACTCTAACCTTCTTTAATAAATAATTTATTTTTTTTAGCTTAAACTAAATCATTTATTCTCATAAAATAGACTTTTAATTTTGTTCGAATCTCACTGTTCCTCTGTAACATTATCAACTCCAATGGTAATGAGTTTAAAAGAAATGGAATTCTAATCCTGTTTAGATGCAGGAAGCTCATAGAAAATAGCTGAATGATACAAAAAAGATTCAAGTGACAAGCCAAAGAAACACATTTGTTTCGTATCAATTATGCACCTCCTAATTTCCTATTTGGAATTGTATTGGCATTGGCGGTTGAAATTTATAAATCAATGTTTAATTTAAACATCCCGTTGCAATGCACGGGTAAACTGCTTTGTAACACTAGTAACTTATAAAGGAAAAGTTACATGATGTTGGCAATGGTAGCACCTTCTCAAAACAGACCTCAATACAGGTTACTCTAGATATACTATGAGGGTGTATCAAATGAAAACCTTAAAAGTACTATAAAGTTCCGAAAAGTGGTAGGATTGATCTGGTAAATGGCAGGGATGTTCCTTGTAGTTCACACAATGACCACCAGGTTTGGTAGTGACCTTGCTAAACCACAATAGCAGAAACATCAGTTACAAAATTGCTGACCCACTGTCACCATGTGCACCACATTAAAACAGCGATCAATGATTTGTTTCTTGAATAGTGAAGGTGTCAAGCCAATAAAATTCATTACAGTATGGCGATTCGTGTTTGTGACTGATTTGCCCCAAGTGACTTTCATGTGTTTGGACAGCTTAAAGATTCAATGGAAGCAAGCATTTCCAACTTGATGAAGTAAAAACCGTGGTGCATGAGTGGCTACTGGCGCGACAAAAAGAATTCTTCAAACAAGGTATTCATGTGCTTCCAAAGCGGTGGAACATTTGCATAACACGTTAAGGAGACTATGTCAAAAAATGAAAGTTTTACTTTGTAAAATAAATCATTTATAACACTTTCTAGGTTTTTATTTGATGCATCCTCGTAGTATCATTGAAAATGGCGCCCGTTGTTGAATGATGTACCTACCTACCTCATACTAAGGCAGCTGTTGTAATTATCTATGGTAAATATATGGTAATTATATCTGTATATCAGGGCAACGAAAAGCGCCATTTTCAATTTAATTATTATAACTGTAGAAACGTGTATTAAGATCATACTAAGAAATAAGTATATATAAACACCCCCTAATAATGTAAACAAAAATATTTAAAAAAAAATTGAAATAAATAACCTGTGAAGAGTCGGTATTGGAAATGGATTCATTCTATCCTTTCATGTTTTTTTTTTTTAATTCTTTCAGTTGCTACTAAATTTCTAAAGAAACTCATTCTTGAATAAATGCGGTGTAATGAGAAGGGACATGATACCGATTCAATAAACTCCTCTGGATGTGTTTCCACCATCCAGAGAAATTATTATTATAACATTTCTCTATAAGCGACAAGATGTGCCTTTTCTAAGCATAAAATAAAACTTTTATGAATGTTTTATCGATATCAAACTGTTTTTTAAAAGATTGCAGCTTGAAGAGAACGAATTAAGCTATAATAAACATTTGAAATCGATATTTTTTACCCCAACCACTAAAAATGGCCATACTGAGAAATTCACTTTTTAGCTTTCTGCCTCACTTATTCATACCTTACTATTGATTCATATTATTATGGAGTTAATCAATAATTGCTTGTTTGAACATTTGTTACGTGTAACCCTACCTAAATGAATCACCACAATCTAACTTGTATCTTCAAAATAACAGGGTTAAAAAAATATAAATATAAACGAATTGTTAAATTTCTACCTTGACAGAATCAGGTAACGCCGGTGACACAGCAAATGTTTTGCTCTCAATACCACGTTTATTGAATTGTGAAGCGTCGTAGAGGAGAGTTTCGTTACCAACACGTCTTTGATGCACATAGTTTTCTAAATCTTTCATAACTCCTTCAATTGAATCACCATATTGTCTAAAATCGAATGGTTCGCTTCCAAACTCCTGTAAACAAATAATCAAGATTATATTGTGCATAGCTGACCATACTTTTTTTTCAATCAATCAATCAATTTATTGCCAAACACAAAAAAAAATAAAAATACACAGCAAACTTGACTTATAAACAAACAAAGATCATAAACAATGATAAAAAATAAGACAAGTCCACGATCATAAATGTCATGGCACTTCCAGCAAAAGTAAAACTTCCTCGCTGGTGGGAGTCGTAATTAAATTCTATTGATATAGTGCTATGAAAGAAAAATCAAAGGTAGTATTTATGAAAACTCAGTGATTGTGATTTTAAAATTTATGTAAATACAATTTGTATCAAGTTGAACGGAGCTAGAAGCGTATTCATAGATAAATTAGTGAATATAAAATATAATGAATAGAATCATCAAATAAATTAATATTAGAATGAAAATTAAAAATATAGATGACAATAATAATGATATTATTAATAAAATAAGAATATGACTTTCATTTGTGAGAATACCGTTTGATGAATCAATAAAAATCACAACACTAAGCTCTTATATATTTTTTTATTGCGGATGATGCCCACATAGTCCGGAGACTTGTTTGTGGGTAATGAGGTGAATGATGAGAAACATCCGTGGCTGAATGAGACGAAGGCTGCAGGAAACGAAGCCAGCAAAAGCCCCTTATCTTATCACAGACAAGCGCTCCAACCAACTGCGCTACCAGAGCCGCCAAATTATATTTAATTTTGGGTTTACCTTATACTTTTGTAGAAATTGGGTTAATGGGAGCCCTCCAGGATAATGTTCAAGTACCCTCATAATATTTTTTATAATTTTTTTCGGCACCAAACGTTTGGGTGGTGATGAATTATCTGAAATATGAAACGATTAGTGTAAGACAGAAGTTCTAATTGTATTGAAGTTCTTATATATATTATATCGATAAAAAAATTCAGATAATTGTGCGATAACAATCTTCTATTCAATAGCACAGACAACATATATATACTTCTCTTGCAGTTGCTTTATATGCATTAGCAAACTACAGGAGCTGCAGCTAAGTTTCAAAAAATGGGCAACGACTGAGTTTGATAAGCGGAAAATTTCACGGGCAGACTATGATTTATTTCTCGATTTAAGCAACAGTTTGTCAGAAATTACAACGAAATTAGAAACAAGAACTGTTACTCTCAACCATCTAGCACCCACCGTTAGCAATAAGAAAATCCATGAAGCTGTTATGAACATTAATCAGTCAGTGCAAGAACTAAAAGTAATAAAACCTCCTATTTCATATGCTCAAATCACCCAAAATCCTAAAATTAACAGTAGAAAACAAGAGATAGAAGTGAATCTAAACAAACGGCAAGCGCAGCCTAAGGAAGAAGTTTTGATTATAAAGCCTAAAGAACTTACAGGCAGTGAAAAGGAAATGTGCAACACCATCCGTACAGAGCTTCAAAAAATACCACGGCAACAAAACATCAAGGTGAAGAAATCGGCGAACATCAAGGGTGGAGGACTATTGTTGGTTCTTGACTCAGCGGAGGATAAGAAGAAGATAATGGAGAGCAGTTTTTCGAAATCAGAAAGTTTCAAAGTAAGTGAGCCTAAAAATAAGCAACCCAAAATTATAATCTATAATGTGCCAGCTCATCTCAATGAGAAAGACATTGCTGAACAAATTTTTAATAAAAACTTTGCATTGTCGAGTTATTCTCAAAAACAATTTCAAGACGGTTTCAAGCCTGCATTCAAAGTAGGACCTAAGGATAAACCTCATGTGCATTGGGTAGTATCTTGTGATCCTGCCATGAGAAAGTACATCATAAGTATCAATAGGGTTTTCATTGAGTGGACCTCTTGTAGAGTTAAAGACTTCATAGTAGCGCAAAGGTGCTATAAATGCCAAATTTATGGCCACATTACAACGCATTGTAGGTCACAAATTTCAATTTGTGGTCACTGTGCAGAAACTGGGCACGATTTGAAACAATGTAAGAGCAAGGGGAAGCCAGTGTGCTATAATTGTAAAAAGAATGGTAAGTCGGCCGACCATAAAATTAGTGATCCAAATTGTCCTTGCTATATTAAAGCTTTACAGCAACAAATGGACAGAACCAATTATGGGACTGTTTAATAAATTGAAGCAGATTAGAGCTTCTGTTTTAAAAATTGATAAGGTCGATAACAGGATTTTTCAGGCGGAGCCAACACAAATTAGTCTCCATAATTTTCTCTGTGGCACGGGTAAATTGAATGCAATCAATACAACACCTAAAAGTAGGGTTTCTCTAATCTTTAATTTCGGTATAGACACTGATTTTAATATCTCATTTGCCTACACAGAGAAAAACAGAATCACTTTGTCCAAAGGTATTGCAAAAATAATTGGTAGAAAAAACAATATAAGTGAAATTGAGTTATCTGCATTTCCGATAGTTAACTGTGATGGCTTTGGTTTGAAAGCTTACAACAATAATCTTATTATTCATTCAATTAAGGGTAATATATCAGAAGAATTTAAAAAAACCATTGTAAATATAAGTAAATGGGCTAATGAAAACTATCCATTAGTATTAGGTATAGATATATTTGATACAGATAAATTGGGAATTTCTAGTATTGATTTGTTTAACCTTGTTCTCCAAACAAGTAATATTAATTATGTATTTTATTACCGAGGAATAAATTACTTGGATTTCCTCAACATACCAAAAAAGCGAGAAGGTGAAACTGAATGCCCAAAAGGATACTTCCCAGGTTACACAAAATCAGAATGCTATTTAAATAGTATGTTTGAACTTAGAAGTTTTTTACAACAATATGATGAAATAAATGCAGAGATATACAAAGAAGTACTGAAAATTCTAAACAGCACAAACTACAATAAAGTATCTAGAATCTTTGACGAAATAAACAGGAAAGAGATGAATATTTTTGATAATCACTTAAGAGCGTTTGTATGGCCAACGAAGAATGCGTATAAGATGGGTTACTGTTTGGATGGAGGGGGTAGTTATGTGCCCTTCAATAGTAATTCAAAAAAATTTCTCACTCACTCGAGGTATATTTTAGTTACAAAAGATACAAGACTAATGTTTAATGTTGAATTACTTTCTACATTTTTGAAAATAAATATAGAAAATTGTAAAATGCCAAATATTAAATGGGTGTCGGGGGTACCGGGTTGTGGAAAAACACATTCTATTGTACATCAACACAAACCGGGGAAGGATCTCGTTTTATGTCAAACAAAAGCAGGCATATTAGATATAAGGAAAGCCGTTATTCATAACAATAAAATAGATAGTAATAGAGTTAAATTAGATTATAGAACGGTCTCATCATTTATAATCAATGGCTCAGATAGATGTTACGAAAGAGTGTTCATTGATGAGGCAGCTGTAATGCATGCTGGTTACATAGGTTTTATTGCGGAACTTACAAAAGCAACTGATATAATACTATTTGGGGATTCAAAACAAATACCCTATATTGAGAGAAGCAGGCTCAAGGCTAGATGGTATCATGTTTCTAGTATTTGTGACCCGTTTTTCTCGAAACCAACTTCTAGGAGATGTCCAGTAGATGTATGTTGCAGTCTCTCAAAGTTCTACACTCATATTAACACATTGAATAACAAGAATATAATTTCAATTGAACCTACAATTGCAGACAGTGAGTATCTTAGACTTGAACCTGATACTTTGTTACTAGCTTTCACACAAACGGAGAAAAACATACTAATTAGGAGCCTGGGTACGAGATACGTTGAATCAATGAGAGTACACACTATCCATGAAGCACAGGGTTTAACTTCTAAAAGAGTAGTACTTGTTAGGATAAATCCCAAACCGCTAGAAATTTACAATAGTATTCCGCATATAATTGTGGCTTTAAGCAGACATACTGAAAGTTTTCAGTACCTTACAAGAGGAGGAGAGGATCTGATGTTATCTCTAACAAGAAATATTAAAAATTATAGTACTTCAGAAATCTTAAATTGGCATAAAAGCATGAGCGAGGTAATTGAAGAAAACCAGAAATGGAGATGTGGTCAATAGGAGACGAGTTAGAGACTGCTTTTGAAATTGAGAATCAGGTACTACACGACTCAGGTGAACTGAGAAGAGTGATTGGTACTTGCAACCTGAAGGTTTTGAATTTCAACATCAGGAGCATAAATAAAAATTTCGATGACTTAATGATTCAGCTGCAGGAAATTAACGTTCAGTTTGACATAATTGTTTTGACTGAGTGTTGGCTTAAGAATGATTGTATACCTCAGCAAATTGATAACTATAACGCTTTCTATACAGCTAAGAACCGTTTACAGAATGATGGAGTTGTAGTTTATGTGAAATCCAACTTGAATTGTATGTCTGAAGAAATAGAAATAAAACAATCTAATGCTCTACATCTCAAACTTGTTTATAGTAAAAGGGAGATAGATATTATTACAATTTATCGGTCACCATCACATCATGATATTAATGATTTTTTAGCTGACCTCAGAGTGGTTTTAGATAGTTTGAGAGGTCGGCATATTATGTGCTTGGGCGATTTAAATATAAATATACTTCCTCCATACAACGATCAAGTTAATGATTACTTGGATCTATTAAGTGAGTACGGACTTCGGCATTGCATTACCGAGCCAACTAGGGTAAGCGACAATACATACTCATGTATTGACCATATTTTAACAAATCTTAATAGACCGATAACTCCTGTGGTGTATGAAAATTCTATTACAGATCACTTCATGACTGTTGTAGGAATAAGTGACACTGATTACGAGAGTCACAATTTAGTTTCAGTCGAGAATATTAAAAAAGGCATATCAGTTAATTTAATTGGGTTAAAAGCTCACCTTTCTACAGAAGAATGGATTCCTGTTTATGAAGCTAATGAAACTAATAGAGCATATGAAGAATTCATCAGTATTTTCAGGAGACATATATCAAATAACACAAACTCATATATATTAAAGAGAAGGTTCAAACCAATCAAGCCTTGGATAACGCAGGGTCTAATAAGAGCTATAAAGACCAGAGATGAATTAAACAAGAAACGTAAGCAACGTCCTAATGATGTTCAGCTTGCTGATTACTATCGTACATATAGAAATCATCTAAACGTACTTATTCAAAGCACTAAAACAGATTATTATAGAAATAAGATTGAGCAGGCTGGAGGAAATATAAGAAAAACATGGTCTGTCATTAAGGAGGTTTCAGGTTCTTTGGGGAAAAATAAACAAGATCTGCAAAAAATTAATTTTAATGGAAATGTGATTTCACTAGATGAAAGCCCTAATGTGTTGAGTTGTACCAACAACCATTTTGCACGTATAGGAGCAAGAATGGCAGATAATATCAGTAGAAAATTAAATAAAACTTTAGATGAGATAGTTTCCAATTACCGACCTAAAAGACGCATCCCAACAACTATGTTTCTGAGTGCAGTAGATGAGCAAGAGATTCTGGCTATAATACAAACACTAAGAACAGATAGCTCACCAGGAAGGGACGAAATAAGCAATAGCATTATTAAAAATGTGAAAGAGTATATAGTCAAACCCCTAGTGCATATTTTCAATCTAAGCTTTGAGAATGGTGTCTTTCCGGATCTTATGAAGAAGGTTTGTGTTAGGCCTCTTCATAAAGCTGGTGACAAGCTATTACTTGGAAACTATAGACCAATCTCGTTAGTTAGCAATATATCTAAGATCTTGGAAAAACTTATGAAGAAGCGTCTAGTACACTATTTGGAAAAAAACAGCATTCTTTCTTCTAACCAATATGGCTTTCGTGCAGGTAAAAGTACAGAGGATTCACTATTCGAACTGTCAAAGCATGTCATTGATGGTCTTGATAATAATAAGAAATGCATGGGAATATTTCTTGATCTTGCCAAGGCGTTTGATACAGTATCACATGAGCTTCTTCTGAAAAAGCTTGAGGCCATTGGGATACGAGGGGCCACATATTGTTGGTTTGAATCATATCTTGTGCAGCGAACTCAGTCAACAAAAATAGGAAATCTAATGAGCGAGGATGCAAATGTTGAGTTTGGGGTTCCACAAGGAACTGTGCTTGGACCAATTTTGTATCTAGTTTTTGCAAATGATCTGTGTTCGCTTGACATAAATGGCAAACTGATAGCGTTTGCAGATGATACTGCCATTTTATTCAATGGTGATACTTGGGAAGAGACATTCAGAACAGCAGAGCGAGAACTTGGTAAAGTGCTAAATTGGCTTAATAATAACCTACTGACATTGAATGCTGAGAAGACTGTATTTCTGGTTTTCTCATTAACAGAAGCCACTAAACCCCTCAAAAATACATTGAAAATACATATTTGTGAACAGACTGGAGATGAATGCAGCTGCCCTGTAATTAGAAGATCTGATACAGTGAAATACTTGGGAGTTCAAATAGATGATTTGTTCCGATGGGATGGTCAGGTGGCTGGTGTTGTTAAAAAGTTGAGAAAGCTTGTATATATATTCATGCAGCTGCGCAACATATTGCCGGTATCTGATGTTAGAATGGTTTACTGCTCTCTGGTGGAATCTGTTATTAGATATGGTATTCTTATATGGGGAGGAGCTTATTATAATACAATAGATCCGCTTCTTAAAGTGCAAAAACTTCTACTCAGAGTTATTAGCTATAGGCATCGGTTATTCCCATCAATTCAGTTATTCTGGGATTACAAGGTACTTAGCGTTAGGCAGTTATACATATTAGTAGTTAGCACATATATAAAGAAACACCCAAGCCAAATTCAATTCGTTGATCATGCTCACAATACCAGAGCTCGAAATAGAGATATTTCAGTTCCCAGAGTAAACTCAACATTTGCTCAAAAATCAGCATTATATGTTGGCTCTAAAGTTCTGAATAGAATGCCGAGTCTTTTGAAGAACGAGGCTAACTTGAAAAAATATAAGAGTTCATTAAAGAAATGGCTAATAGATATAAATTTCATTGAATCCGAAAAAATTTTAGCAGGTAACTTCTGAATGTATAATTAAATAAATTCAAGATATAAAGTGTTTAAAACGTTCAGTCAATTTTCCAGACAATAACTATAGCATGTAATGTTTCATCATATTGTTTATGTAAAAATACTTATAATGGTATATGACATTGTCTTTTGTAGGGTGTTTTTTATTGTTGTATAGAGTTAGCAGTGATAAGTTTGTAGAGTTAGAAAGGTGGTAGATAGTAGTATGTAGTGCTAGGTAGTATATAAGTAGTCATTTTGGTGTTAGTAATATTAGTGTTAGTTATATAATGTAGAAAATTTCAATAATAATTAGAATACTAACATGGATAATCAACAATAATGTTTCAATTATTTTAAAAGGAATTTTGCATAAATTGAAAAACTTACTAGACTGTTTCACCCCAGCACATATTTATATAGTGGGGTGTTCACGAGTAATCAATATGAAAATATTTATACACAGACATTGTAAAAATTTATTATTATGTATCAAATGAAAAAAAATTATGTATCAAAAAAAATTCACCCATTTTTTTTTTTTTTTTTTTTTTTTTTTTTTGTCGTGTGTTGGTAATCAAATCATGCATATCGATATCCACAGTTAATATAAAAGGGACAGAATAATTTATTCTTCTTGAAAACAACAACGACAGTCAAAATTTTTAGTTAAAATAAACGTTTTAGAGAGAACAATACAAATTTTCATTCAAATTTCAAGATTTACTTTCAGGCACCACCAGAAAAAACTTTGCCCGCCGGTGGGAGTTGTACAAAAACAGAATTTAACAAAACAGGCAGTTTAATATTGGAGAAGATGGAAATATTTCCTAAAATCTACAGTTAAAAACAGAAGCATTAGTCAAAAAAGCGATTCAGCTAGAAAAAAAAAATAATGGGAAAGAAAGAATCAGATTATCATTGCTAAAACGTTTTGAAAAATGTAGTCAGATAGCGCACACTAAACTACATCAATTTTCCAATTTGAAAACAAAATATTAATATAAAGAAAATTGGTGTAGTAATGATTACGTAACATTGATTGTAAATTTACAAAGTTAATTATCTTCAACTTTCCATCTATGTTAATTTATGTTTATTTAGTGTCTAAAATTACGATTCGAGATTACGTCAGCTTGTGACCACGTTCAATGTAAAGCCTCTCCAAGTCGTACTTGGATAAAAATGCTTAAAGTTAAATTCATAAATACGGCCCATAAGAGACCATAACTGCTGTCTAAAATTACGATTCGAGTTTAGGTTAGCTTGTGACCACGATCAATGTAATAAAGCCTCTTCAAGTCGTACTTAGATAAAAATGCTTCAAGTTAAATTCATAAATACGGCCCATAAAAGAGACCATAACTGCTGTCTAAAATTACGATTCGAGTTTAGGTTAGCTTGTGACCACGATCAATGTAATAAAGTCTCTCCAAGTCGTACTTAGATAAGAATGCTTCAAGTTAAGTTCATAAATACGGCCCTAAGAGACCATAACTGCTGTCTAAAATTACGATTCGAGTTTAGGTTAGCTTGTGACCACGATCAATGTAATAAAGCCTCTCCACGTCGCACTTAGATAAGAATACTTCAAGTTAAGTTCATAAATACGGCCCTAAGAGACCATAACTGCTGTCTAAAATTACGATTCGAGTTTAGGTTAGCTTGTGACCACGTTCAATGTAATAAAGCCTCTCCAAGTCGTACTTGGATAAGAATGCTTCAAGTTAAATCCATAAATACGGCTTTAAGAGTACATAACTGCTCTCTTGACATTTTGGCATTGTTACATTTACCAAAACTTTGAAGTTAGTTCACTAAGACAAATTTAGAATCACTGAAAACTTCACTCGAAAAAATAAATTGTTTCATTCCATTTAAAGCTATTAATTTATATCAGACTCCCAAATACCATATTGCCTAATAATACCAGAACAGTATATATTTTGTTTAAATACTTTGTAACAACGTATAATGGACTGCGGTAACATGCACAATATCTAAAAAAAAAAAATATGAATAGATAATAAAGAAAATATGGATTCTTCAGAAGAGAAATGCAAACTTCCGTTTATAACTCAAAATAATAATAATCTTGATAATTAAATCAATTATTACAAAAAAGTTCAATTTCCTAGTTGTGAGAAGACTAAAAAAAAAAACTTCTATAAGCCATATAACCTATTTATGTAGTTTTCTATATTTTAAATGATACTCTGCATCACACTCAATACCTACAGCTTCAATTTTTTTTTTAAATTAATTTTTGCTAATTAAAATTTTTAATTTGTGAACAAAGGTCCTTTTTGCAATCATTAACTAAATTATATAATTAAAAAAAAAATGTCACATTAAAGTAAAGTAAATTCGTATGGCTTTTCGTGGTGGGGAGACCCTTACGGGTAGTTCCACCTCGCCGTTTTTTTTTAACGACTGCTTTTTTTTATATGCAACCGGGACCGACGGCTTAACGTGTCCTCCGAAACACGTGTCACATTAAGTAAAAACAATATGCAACTCAAGTTTCTCTATGATGTATCACTCGTTCAAAACCAACAATACCTGAACAAGAATATATTTTTTTACAACCATAATATTCTTAAGAGCAAGAGAGTGTAAGAAAGAAGCACAGTACCTGTTTTACTAAAATCACTACGCGTTTTCAGTAGCCAATCGCCAGTCTTTTCGAATCTTGTAAAAGAAAATATATTCTGATGATCAGATACCATTTGAATTATACTGTTGTAACCTAAATCTTGACAGCTAAGCGGAGCATTGAATTCAGCCTGTAAAAAAGAAAGTTGAATAATTTCTTGAACTATGCAATCTGAGAGAAAAATTTAATTATTAAACTGTTCTAAAGCAAAAACTAGAATCAAGAATGCTTTGTTCCTATCGCTTAAGGCTGTGCGCAAGGTTTTTGGTCATAATTTTTTTTCGAAGTTTATTGTATTGGATATTATTAAGGTATTGAAATGTTGACTATTGCTATGAGAAATTAATTTTTTCATAAAATATTTTATGAAATATGGGAGTTTAAAGTTGAAATTTTTCGGTTTTTGGGGGGCAATTGATCTCCCCTACAAGTTATTTTAAACTTTTGATCATTTTTTTTTTAAATGGAAGACACATTGAGGAATAAATTTTTTTTTCATTCCGATCAAACAATTCGTTTTCTCAAATAACATTTTTTTAAACATGCAACAAATTTCAGTTTTTCAGAAAATTATTTTGAAAAAACAGATTGTTAAATTGAAATAAAAAATGTATCATTCTTTTCCCCAAGGTGCCTTTCAGTTGTAAAAAAATTATCAAATATTTAAAATAACTCGTAGGTTAGTTCAATTGCCCTCAAAAACCGAAAAATTTCAAATTTGAACTCCCATATTCCATAAAATATTTGATGAAAAAAATAAATTCTCATGGCAATAGTTAACATTTCAATACCTTAATAATATCCAATTCAATGAACTTCGAAAACAATTATGACCAAAAACCCTGCGCACAGCCTTAATACACGTAGCCCAACTGTCTAAAAGTCTAGAGATAATTTTCATGGGGAAAAAATGCACATTATTATTCAAGTCAAGCAAAATTGCATGACAATGATTCAACAGCTAATTATTAAATAGACTTATTAAATAATTGGCCGAACGAAGTGAGGTCTCTGTTTCAAGTCGACCGTCTTGAATTTGTCTGTCTCAATTTACTTTTACATTTACGGCTAAACGCGTGGACCAAATTCCATGTAATTTTGCTTGGATCTTCCTTTAAGGGCTGCCCAGCGATGTACGAGTATGTGTGGGGATTTTCTAAATTTGCTTGCAATTAAAGGATATTTGGAAGGAAAAGAAGGAAAGGCACCCAGGCCTACCCCTATAGAAACATATGATTTTTGAAACAAGCTTCTCCATCATATGCAATTTGATAAAAATCACCCTCGGGCCCTCTTATTCATACATTTGATGAGCTGAAATGAACGTGTTAAGACTTCTTTATTTTGGCTCTTAAAGCTAAATAAAATTCAAAGTTATGTGTACTTTCTCGGTGTTAGTGCTGCGTTTTTAAATTGTGCTCCTAAATTGATATTTTTGTCTTTGTAAGAATCAGTAATTGTATGCAAAGTGAAATTCCTAGTTTAAATTTGGCACAACCTTAAATTTGGATTTTTCTTTTAAAAATTCGTAAAGAAGGCAGTAGTGGGCTACGCCTGTTTTAATTTTACTTGATTGTGTTTTGTGTTATGAATAAATAATATGATTTTTTTTGAGGATGAAGCCCACTTAGGTCTGACACCTGTGCGTGGGTAATGAGTTGGATGAAGTTATTCAACAGGCTAAAGTGCACATACATAATACTGTATTACATTATTCAACAGATTATAGAGAGCATTTCGTTTCATGGTGTACATTATTAATAATGGAGATAAATAAGAGGTCAAATGCCTGATGATGTTTGAAACATTGGTTATAGAATTAATAGACTATTGAAATTATGGAAATGTTCTAATCCTCAGTTCAGTTATTATTTTATTACAAGATGCATTCTACATTACTATGCCATCCCAAATCCGTTATAATCGCATTATATTGTTCTACTTCTGAACTACTTACTGCTGATGTCATTTTGAATAAGGTATACTTTAGCAAAAGGATGTCTTTTGCTTAACTGCTATGATAAAGTCGGATTCGGGTGGCACGAGGGAGATGAAGGAACACAAAAACTGTTTTTTATCCTGTTTTAGACATTATTAGTCATCAATAAACATGACAATCATACCGTTTTTATTCATTATACGTGTTCGTAACATTCATAATTCAGGGGTTTCAACTTCATAACACCGCATGTACAGGTATAAAATAACATAGATGTAAATTGTTTCGGACACCAAGGCAAAGAGGTCTCTGCAGACGGTATAAAAGCGCTAGCCCGTTCGGCAAGTGCACAATGTTAAAAAGGATTATTCTAAAATTAGGAAAAATATTGTTTTATAAAAATAAACGGCTTTGTCTCCAGGTAAGTAAATTCGTATGGCTTTTCGTGGTGGGGAGACCCTTACGGGTAGTTCCACCTCGCCGTTTTTTTAACGACTGTTTTTTTTTATATGAAACCGGGACCGACGGCTTAACGTGTCCTCCGAAACACGGGAGTGGCTCGAGAAAAATATCTTTTACTCAACTGGGATCGAACCCAGGACCTTTGGCTTATCAGACCAGCGATAAGACAACTCGGCTACGCCGACTCCAGTCTCCAGGTAAATTTGTCTCTTAAATTATTGAATACTTTGAATTGTTGAAGGTATTCTGAATAAATTATTTAATATTATTCAAGCTGAAAATAATAAATTCTATTTAAGATAAAAAAAATTTAAGATACCATCAGCAATTCAAAGTATTCAATAATTTAAGAGACAAATTCACCAGGCTGCTGAAAAGTAAAATTATCACATGATATGGTTTTTTTTTTGCTGAAGTTATTCTAGCACCTAGTCTGAGACTAATAAGCTATTTTATTTTAACGACATGATAAATAAATAAATAATTAAATAAAATAAACGAAATGGTAATTGATTAAAAATATTGTGAGAAGTGTTCGTATGAATACCGTACCTCATAAAGAGCAGGTAGTTCGGAGCAAAAAATTCCATCTGGGTTTCTTCTAAGAAGAATTTTGAAATTATCTTTCATTCGGTCACTAATTGGAGAGCAGTCGTTACTGAAATAAAATTAAAATTTTCAATTAATTAGAAAAAACAATACAAACTACAATAAATGGTAAAAATTCCAATACCTTCTATTCAAAAACAAACATATTCCAAATGAATATAGGGCTATAAACGTGTTTGTAAACGATGATCAACTAGACCAGGAAGAAAACATTGCATTTCTATGAGTTTTGTTGGATAGAAGATTGACCTGGGCACCATATATTGAGAAAATGAGTTGTAAAATTTCATCTGGGGTACTTGTCCTGCGACAGCTTGCTAGATTGAATGACAAAAAGTTACTTTTTACAGCTTACCATGGGCTCTTACTGTCACATATTAGGTATGCTATCTTAGTAAGGGGTAGTTCATCAAAACAAAACCTTGATATTTTCTTTTTTTTAGGATGAAGCCCACATAGGTCTGAGACCTGTGCGTGGGTAATGAGTTGGATGATGGTGATTGATGAGTTGGACCTACAGTTTTAGGTGGGTTCCGAACCACCGGGAAGTGATTTTACAGCAGAGAACAGTGTCTTTTTTGCTGGCCAATCTAATCGGTCACCGTTACAAACAGGTCCTACGAGAAAGCAGCTTATCTCTCTGATTGAACAGATACCTGCTACGGCTCACGGCTATCACTATATGGTGTTTAAGATCCAAAAGAAAGCTGTTAGCTGTATGGAAAGAGTAAAAATAGATAAGATTCATGTAGGCCGTTGTTCAAGAGACTTTGTCTCCCAACTGTACCCTGCTTATATGTGTATGGAGCTACTTTATATGTAAAAAAGAGTAATATTAACCAAAATCTTGACGTACACGATTATAATACAAGAAGCCGAAGAGATTATCACTTGGTGAGTCACAATAGTAGTTTATTCAAACAAAAACCTAGTTATATTGGTAGGAAACTCTACAACAAGCTACCGCAGTTTTTAAAGTCTTGAAAATATAGAAATATTTAAAAAACAATTGAAAAAATATTCAGTTGATAAAGCTTTTTATAGTGTAGAAGAGTTCCTTTCACAAGAAAATTAAGCCTCACCTCAACTAATTGATATAGTAATTATGGTAACTAGTGTATAAGAGTATAATACTCCTTTACTGGAGTCTCCAAGACGTAATCTACAAAGAAAAAAAGGGGAAAAATCTCTTTCATTTTTGAGAAAGAGAATAGTTTCCTTTTTTGAGAATATACAACTCTTCAAGACGTTTAAACTGAGTTTAACCTAACCTTAGTTTAAACTAAAAGTCAGCCTGTCACCATATTTGTTTAAACTAAACTCAGTTTAAGAGTACTAGCATGCGAATACACGGTTTAAACCAAGTTAAAACCAACATATTTGCTAAACGCAGTTTAATACGTGCATACAGGCCTTAGTAATAGATAAACTGTTTGCTATCTAGTATCGGTTAGTTGTAGACTTAATACATTGAAAAAAATTGCTCTAAGGATAGAACGATCGAAAATCAAATGTTTACCAATTGAAAAATCTAAAATACAAATTGAACTTGGTTAATTTGCTTGTTTTCAATTCAAATTTACCTTTTGAAGTTTTAGGTTTGTCCAAATTTGATTTACCTTCGAATTCAAAATTTAGTCCCAATTCAAATTCACATTCAAAATCTCATATAGTGAACTAAATCCACCATTAAGTTTGGTCTAAATTCTAATTCCCCTTCAGTTTGACGTCTTAGGTTGGTCCCTTGATCATATCTTACAATGAAGAAAGACCATCGATTATTATCAGAGGATAAGCTTCTTCAATCTTAAGTTGTTGCTAACTAAAAGGAAAATCGTAAAGGATATTGTACTGAATTGCCTTCCGAGATTCATCCATTCCCTCACTCTTGTATTCTAAAAATGTGGGACAAACTGATATTTTCATTCACTAACCGTACTTGACAGCCTTTTAAACTTGAAAAAATTAATTCTATAAAGCTTCGGTCATTTATTGATAAAGTTAATAACTTCAACTACTTAGTTCAATAACTTAACTACTTAGAAGCTTACTGTATATATTACATGTATATATTCCCCTACGAACTTTATTTATTAGTGAACTTTATTTGTAACTGATTCTTTTTTTTGGAGGATGGAGCCCACATAGGTCTGAGGTCTGTGGTTGGGTAATGAGTTGGACCTACAGTTTTAGGTGGGTTCCGAACCTCCGGGAAAAGATTTTACAACAGAGAACAGCGTCTTTTTTGCTGGCCAATCTAATCCGTCACCCTTACAAAGAGCGCAAGGAGAATGCAGCTTATCTCTGATTGAACAGATACCTGCTACGGCTCACGGCTATCACTTCCCGGCATTTATTACAGCATTATGATTTGTAATTTTTGTGAAAATAAAGTTCTAAATTTTATATAAATCAAAACGGCGCTCTTTTTGAATCAATTCGATTTGTATATAGAACTACTTTTTCTATTTGTTGAAAAGTATTATTTTTAAGCCTTGTAAAACCCTAAAAATTTGAAATAGATACAACTTTTATAATTATTCCAAGTCTGGGTCAACTCGCATTTCTACATTATTTCCTCCAACTTCAAGTTAGCAAATACGGTACACAAGTTTTCTTGTATTTTCATTTTATTTTGGCCAAACAGGAAGAAATGTTTTTATGAATAATATATTTTATGGTGAATGATAGAATTTGTCATACTTACTCGCTGATAACAGAACCACCATTACTTCTACTGCTACAAAAAAGTCTATTTTCCAAGTCAGTATCATAGTTTGCTTCGGCGCCAGCAGGACATATATTCGGACTGCTTTTTTTTATCCACGACGAAACTTTATTGTTGTCTGTTAGGGATATAAAAAATTAAAACCATTCAATTTACAATGATTATAAATGCGATAAAAACAATCAAAACACAAACATTGTCTTCAAGCCTTAAAAACACAAGATTTTGTCACATTCTAAAGCCGCGTCTCCACCAACCGAACATGTCTGACGAACATTGTTGGCGAATACAAAAAACGGACAAACACTAAACATATAGCTCGAGAAGGCTTCCACACCAAACCAACACCAAACAATGTTCGGCAACAACAGATACTTCCAGCGAACACTGTTCGCCGAGCATGTTCGGTTGGTGGAGACGCAGCTTAAAAGTCGGTTTGCTTCAAAAATAGTTCTTTGTTTAATGTAGACGTACTTGACAACTTTTTAAGCTTGAAAAAATTAATTCTATAAGCTTCGAAAGCTTCCCCAAGTTAAATTACTGACCAGTACACAGTTGCATCAAGAAACTGGAGTTATTCGTATTATTATTTGTTTTATACATCAGTAATCTTCAAGACGAAAATAGGTAAATACTGAAAATTCATGCTTATTAGAGAAACATATTAAAAACAGAAAATAGCTTATTTTTACAAGTTTTTAATTCAAATTTAGGTAATGAATATTCGCTATTTCATTCAAGTTTACATTCATTTGTTAAATTAATTTATTCGCTATGTAATATATTGCAAGGAATAACTGAAAATTGTGAGATTTATTCCCGTTTCTCCAGTCCTTCAGTAAACCATTCAGTAGATATTCAATAGGCTGTTTCACACACACCCGGCAGTTGGGTAACCGGTGTAGTTTACCCAGAGTAAATACATAGTCATACGATTTCGAAAGCCGGGTAAGTGTGAAGCGCTCCATACGATGCAATGTCCTTTCCGTTGGGTAAACAACATCGGTTTCCCGATTTCCAGATATGTGTGAAAGAAGCCTTAGGGCCTTAATAGCTTCTGAATGATTTAATGCACGACTGAAAAACCGAGCATTAGAGGATAGATAGAAAGGTGTTTCTGTATTCTTCTAAATAGGATGTATCGTATAGGATGTATTGTATCATGAAAGAATAAATTAAGATTTACCATAGGAGACACAAAAAATAGGGGCCAGAAGGCCATAGCCTACTTCTTCACATGTCAGCCCCATTTCTAATTCTACCTTTATTGAAAGTTATAGAAAACGATATCGAAAAATGATGAGGAAATACCTTTTATATAAGATGGTGTATCTGAACTTTTACAATCTTTTTCGGCGCCAGTTGGAAATGCATTAGCATCGCTATTTTGCACCCAGGACCTGACATCACTGTTTTCTGTAAATTGAGAAGTGTTCTTATAAATAAAACTATTTGGAAACGTGAAATACCTATTGCGACAGAATCAATGTTCAAAACTTGATAAAGGAAATTACAAAAATACTAGCAGGGGCCTATCGGATGAATGGACTGATAAAGCTAGTCTATTTTGCAAATGTGGAATAATTTCCAAATTCCCAACCAGTGAACAGTTGCATCAAGAAACTGCTTTTA
The DNA here is from genome assembly GCA_948455865.1 of Conomelus anceps. NCBI lineage: Eukaryota > Metazoa > Arthropoda > Insecta > Hemiptera > Delphacidae > Conomelus > Conomelus anceps. The sequence goes on along the minus strand of OX418223.1, from coordinate 10,092,382 downwards.
TTCGTATTTTTTTAATATATATATATATATGCTTATGCTATTTCAGGCCCAGTCTCATACTAAAACAAAATAAAATATAATGAAGAAAAAAAACCACAGACAAACACATTCAACACAGAAACATTTTTTTAATAATAGCATTATTTCAGCAAAATTTCGTAAATTACCAGTAAGCTGATCAACTTTTAGATAATGGAGAATCCATTTTGAAAGAATTGCGCAGCCTAAATCGATAAAACTAACCTGGACAATTTTATAAATTACTAGCTTGTATTTTCTCATGCAACAGTCCGGCTAGATTTCAGATCGGATTACATAAAAGAAGACCTAACATATTTACAAATTCAAATTAAGTCTTCTACCAATTCTTCTCCTTCTCCTTAACCTCCTATTCTACCTCTTTTTCTATCCCTTCTTCTTTGTCAATTCCTCACTCTTCTTATTTTTTTCGTCGTCATCCTGTGCGCCGTTTACCTAGTTAATTTTTTTCACACGTGGAGCACTAATAGTTACTAACAGATGAACAAAATAAGACTATTACACTGTATATGATATAATATCGTGATAGTTAAAATAAATTATTTAAAAATTATATATTGAAATGTGGTTTTTGTAGAATTTGATCGAAAAGTTTGTGATTTAAAATTTAATTATTTATTAAGGATGTTTTGTTTATTGTGTTTGGTGCATATCAATAATTATTATTAATTAAAGAAATAATCTATTTAAAAGCAGTGATTAACTGCTTCATTTTTGAAGTGAAAAATGAAAACTGAAGAGAAAAATTTAATCAGAATACAGAGATATTATCTAGGGATGGACCGATTCCGATTCTTAATTCCATACTCGATTCTCCATTGATTGAAGAAAATTTCAACTGTAAAAATACTTACTTTTTATGGTAAATTAAACGACTTGCAGTCAATTTTAATTGAGAATAAATAATAATTTTACTCAATTTTGGCCAAACGTTTTCTAGTCATGGAGACTCATCTTCAAAGGCGCCCTTGATCAGCAATTTGGATTTTTGGTTACAATTATTGTGGTTTTTGTAGAATGTGATCGAAAAGTTTGTGTGATTGTTCATCGAGGAAGTTTTGTTTATTGTGTGTGTTGTGTATCATTTAAAATTGACTCCAAATTGAATTTACCATAAAAAGTTAATTTCAACAACTCAGATCGTTATGGAACAAGAAATCCAGGAATGTAAAAATACGTTGAGTCGTGCATAGACATGAGAATTTTCTACGTCGATTATGCAATCAAAATATGTAGGTACTAGCAGAAGGATTTTATAATCACAATTATTTTTTCACAAAGTAATACTGTCTTTCTTTTCTCAGTAGTTAAACTTGCTCATACATTACTTTAGGAAAACAATTTCGATCCTACGGATCTTCATCAGCTAATTAATAAAAATATTTGTTGCTTCAATAGAAATAGATTGTGTTTAGTAGCTGGCATAGATTGTTGAACCAGTACTTCCTCAAAGAATCGCAATTGTTAAAATAAATTAGCAAAATAACTGATTCTTATTGACACAATACATATATCTCGGAATTCTATGTTTCTGACTCATATTTAATTTTTTTGTTCTGATAATGAGAATAGGCTAAGGTTTTTTTTTCAACGTTTATAAAATAATGTATTAGAGTTCACATTTTTTGTAATATGAAATTACTGTAATCATTACTTTTATCCAATACGTTTGTCATTCTTTCAGGAATAATAATTTCTATATTATTTCATTTTATGAATATTCCTATTCATAAATCATGGTTGAACGTTTTGTGCAGCCTATTACATTGAAATAGAACTTTAAAAAGGCTTCATCATATGACCAACATGCTAGGTAAATTCATTACTAGGAAATACTTGAAAACTTGTATTTACAAATGCTTGTAAATTACTTGTAAGCCTATATTACTTGACAGAATCGAGAACCGTAAAAAATTAGAATTGGAATCTAAAATTATAGGAATTAGCCCATCCATATATTTATCTATTGGCATTGAGCCCATGCTTCGCTACGGGATTATAAAGAATAATATTTTGTAGCCAAGTTGTGATTTGCACTCACCTTTTGTATCTCTTTGTTGAGCTGGCGATTGCGCAGAAGCACCAGCAGGAGGTTTGACAGAACCAGAGTTTGAATGATTCCACCTTTGTTCATTTGCTGCAAGATGAAAAAATTTAATAAAATTGAAGACATCTTTGAAACTAGCATTTCCAGGTCCGCAAGACAAAGGACTTCTAACGCCAAGTGCATACCAACTTCGGTTTGACGAAATAAATCATTCCAATACGGGCCAGTGGCGTACCGAGGTTTCAAGCGCCCTGGAGTGGAAGTGTCTTACGATGCCCCCCCCCCCCACACCAAAAAATCGGTCTCACACTCAACCATTCCCTCACACTCAATTGGACTGTTTTTAATATAGTGGTCATTTAAAGAATCCCGCCTCTAACTACGCCGTATTTGTCAGAGATGCGAATCTCCGATGAAGGATTTTTGCCAGGCCAGATTCTACTTTAATCAATTTCCAAACATCTTGTTTTAGATTTTTTCATTTTTCTATTTCCATTTATTTGCAGTTATTTATTTATCTAGAATTTTGTCATTCCTATGAAAATTTTCTTTTATTTTGGAAGTAGAATTCAAAAGTGAAGTATTTCAGTCCTGTTCTTGTTAATATAAAAACCATTGAACTTCTAGTGGATTTATTTTTTCAGAATAAATTCAGTCTTCATTCAATTACTTGAAATTGTTATACCTTTTGTCACCCAATATAAATTGTTTTGGCTTTGCTACTTTGGACTATTTACTACTTTTGATTCAACCGTTTTGCATTCTGTCTGTTAGTAAAGCATTTACGGCTAAACTCATGAACCAATTTCTTTCATTCAATGAACCGATTTCATTCATTTGACATGAATGTTCCTTTTAGTAATGCGCAGCGATGTATAGGCTACATACGATTTTTTTAAATTGGCCTTCATTATAGTAATACATTTTTTGTAAGTAAAAGGAAATTTTCTCTCAAGAACGGAGCGCCCCTCAGAGCCTTGCGCCCTGGAGCGACTGCTCCACTCGCTCCATTATCGGTACGCCACTGATACGGGCATTTCTGCTTGCGCGCGTGTAGAAGTCTACTTGATGGTCTTTGATGATAATATCAAGATGGTCTTGATGGTTTTGATGATGGTCATAATAATACTTGAAACATGCATTATCGGACTCATGTGGTCATCAGCAATAAAAAAAAAAAAAAAAAAAAAAAAAAAACATTGGAGATGTAAAGTACTTTTGAACTATATATCAAAAGACGAGAATACATTATAAAAAATAAATCAAACTAGTACCACCATTAATATTTTTATTATAAGTATTTTTATGATAGAGAAAGTCCGATGTCAAAATGAAAGTTGAAAATTCAGAATCTAAGTCAAATGTTGCAAGTACGAAGTGACAATTTAAAATCGAAAAAATAATTTAAAACATTAGCTTCCAAAAGATTCTGTTACTAGTTCTACAATATAATAAAGCATTACTTTTTCACTTTAATTGAATAGTACCCACTTATGATATGGGATAGGTAGAAAAAGAAGAAAATGAAAGAAGATTCGAATCAAAACAAAGAACTAAAATCCCAACATGCTTAATGGGGAAACATGATTCGCAGAGTTCAAAAAGGCATTCACGTTTATTAAATTTGAAAGAGTACTATTGTATCAGGCTTAGTATAGCCTTCCCAAGTTCCATAGCACAATACTCCTAAAAGAATAAGATTAGGACAGCATTCAATATAAGAAGAATAGAAGCTACTTTTATACCCTAATTTAGTAAGAAATTTAGTAGTAATAGTAGTAGTTTATTATTATTTTTTTTTAATATACTAACATTAAAATACTAATTACCAGTGCTGTTTTTTTAAACATAACGGTTCCGGCACGCATTTCTGTCATGAATGGCGGGGGGGGGGGGGGGGTTAGAGAAGATGAAATTTTTATCTCGTACATATATAAAAGGCGGTGTGTATATATGAATTCAAGTTCTCAGTAAACTCGGAAACCACTGGACCGAATTCTATGAAATTTTCAGGCACAATGTAGAATAGTTCAGAGATAGTTCCTGTGAAGTTTGGGAGTTCAAAAGCCCTCGCTGAAGAACACAAAAAGGAGAAATCTATCCTTAAAGGAACAGCTGATAGAAGTCAACAGTTTTTAATCATATGGTGGGCCCTTAGCGGCGTTATTTACGCTGTCTGCAGACTTACGAGCGTACCGTGTAGCCGGAGCAATGCAGTCATGTAGGAAACATATGACTGGAGAATCAAAACTCAACTTAAAAATGTTTCATCCATTATTTCTTTGGTGAAAAAACCGAAATTTTCTGATTGCAATTTAACCAAACAAAAAATAAAATTTTAGGAAAGCTAGGAAGATGCGGTTTGTGCTAGGCTCTTGGGAATTGGCCGGGTACCGCTATTATAACTAAAATCCGGTTGCAACGCACAGGTGAACCGCTAGTTACAATATAAATGTAGAGAAACATTCTCATAGTATAAGCAATAAGTTTATTGAAAATGTGGGTTTAAAACTTCAACTGAACCAATTTTAAAGCGTGATACTTGTAAGTTTTGGTTTTACTGGGCTATTATTTACTGTACTTCAGTAATGTGAGATTAACCTGCTATTAAAAAACCACACAAATATGCACTAAGTATCCTTAATGACACAGTACGTGATAACATGAATCTTCTCAGGCCTAAATGACCTAAATACAAACCGAAGCAAATTTTTATCACAAAGCTGGTCTCAAAATGCGTTCTGGGTTTGTTTTTTTCTACTTTTAAGAGATACCGGTTACAGGTACGCGTACCATCACAAATACAGCACTTCTAACTACCATTATAATTAGTCATTCAATCTTGATCAATAAGACGTTACCCGCGCACAAAAAACGTGCACAACAAAGTAGATACGAATAATTTATCTTAATTATCCGTTTTACGAAATGAAACTATTCAAGCAACATAGGCAATGTAACTAAATTATAAGTCCCCACAAAAAGGTTGATGTTTCATTCAATACATTATTAGGCTGCATTATTTTATTCAAGCAACATAGGCAATGTAACTAAATTATAAGTCCCCACAAAAAGGTTGATGTTCCATGTAATACATTATTAGGCTGCATTCTTTTATTTATATCAGCTAAATACAACTGGATATAAAGAAACAACACAATTTTAGCCCAATACTAATTCTATTACTAAAATTTAACGAGAGTCCAAATAAAGATCCGCCATTTCCTTAGTCCATTAAATACGAACTTCCAACTTATAGACATTTCAAACATTCATGAACACACAATTTTTAGATACTGCTAATTTTAGAATTTCCTACTGACGCTAAAATTGTATCTAAATACTTTTGTTGGCAATGATATTGAACTAAGTCTTAAATAGATGTTGAATGCTATTTCACAAAATAGTAATTGTGTGATAGCATTAAACGAATCCCACAGCTATTTAATATTTTTTTTAATGTCCGTATTGACGGAGCCTCCAATTACATTAATAGAATTAAGAGGAAATTCGAAAATTTTGTTTTTGAAATTACACACCACATTAGTCAAATTAAATTGATTTGTACATTTATGTAAGGATAATTTTTTTAATACTATTTATCCAATTTGTACTAGGTGTTATACTATTAATTTCAATTCCCAATTCCCACTGGGTATTATACTAGTGATCAATTTACTACAAATATTATCATTCACAAAAATAAATGAATTATATAAAATGTAACATTCAGCGGTCAACGTAAATACGGATTCTAAACAAGATGTTTTCTTCGGAGTTTTAACATATCCAAGGAGCCTCAACCTTTTCACAATCTTGCTAAAACATTATCACCTTTAAATAACTGAGGAGCTCTACCAAACACTGGATCTTCTAAAAGAGGGCTTCCATAATCTGAATTTCCTGTGGACATATCGAGTTTCCGATTATTAAGGGATGCAATCCTGGGTAATTAGATCAAAATTGAGAAATAGAATAAAAACTACCGATGTCTGAATGAACAAAACAAAAATAAACGGCCATTGTATACAAAGAGGTGGTTAGACCGAGTGATTGTTTATGCAATGATGGGTAAGGATCGAGTAAATAAAATATTGTTAAACCTGAAATCGAAATCCGCCTCTTCAATCCACAATTGTGTGAAATATTTGTGTGCGCGAGATGAGAATTTCAAGTTGTTTATAACTCAATAATGGGAAGAAATTACAAATTTTATTGCGTTTTCTCTAGCTAAGAACTAGCTAGATTTTTAGTGTTAAAGTTAATACATGAATAAAATTAATAAACAATCTTTATAAGTTTTCTTGTGAATGTTTTAGATTTGAAAATGTTTATCATTTTGAAAAAAAAACAACTTTCTGTAATATAATTTAAGATGTTAAATAAAAATTGATCTATCAAATGCATCAAGTTTGTAATCTGATGACGGGATTGGATTTACAAAAAATTATAAACAAACAATTTATTTAGCTGAAAGGAAATTGTACTAGTCAGGCTAATACAGTACAGTACTGTACATGAAAAAATCATATTTTTCATAACTCTTAATGTGTATGCTTTTTATTTTAAATTTTTGCTCATTTTGAGAGAAGTAGTCTACATTTCAAAGACAATTTTTAAAATGTTGAATAAATATTTAAAATGTTTTTTAAATCAAAATTGGAAATATTGTTCGGGAAATTTTTCCAATCTATAAAGTGCATTCTATTCAGGAAGGAACAGAACAAATTTCCATGATAGACAGCAACAATTCAAGCTAATTACCGCTGATGAATCAAAGATGTTCAACAACATCTCTAGAATGAGAATGATCTATAGGGAATGTAAAATCAATATGAAAGCAGTCTCTATTTTCAGAGAATGCAACAGCCTACATTATACAAATTAGTAAGGTTTCTTCAAATGATATAAAATCTACTTCCAAGAACCTACATCAATACTACTTGATAAATTTTCAAAAAATTATCACCTTTGAACGGTTGAGGGCCTTTACCAAGTACTGGATCTTCTAAGAGAGGACGTTTACAATCTGAATTTCCTGTAGAAACATCGTATTGGAACAAAAATAATAAAAATTACAACCTTTTCAATATAAAAAAAAATACTACAATGGAAAAGAAATAGGAAATATCAACATTTGATATGTTTCTCCCAGGGAGGTGAACTAGACATTACTAAGGCTAGTCTCACTCCCCATGTTTGGAGGAATAGCAAAGAATATCTTTTTTAATTAAAAAAAAAAAATACTACAAAGGCAAACACAAACAAAAAATAGGAAATATCAACATTTGTATGTTTCTCATAGGGAGGTGAACTAGACATTACGAAGGCTAGTCTGACACTCCCCATGTTTGGAGGAATAGCAAATTATATCTTTCTTAATAAAAAAAAAATACTACAGTCAAAGAATAGGAAATATCAACATTTGAATGTTTCTCATAGGGAGGTGAACTAGACATTACTAAGGCTAGTCTGACACTCCCCACGTTTGGAGGAATAGCGAAGTGTTATATTTTCAATTTAAAAAAAAAAATACTGCAATGAGGAAAAACGAAAAGTTTAATCATATCAACAATCGAAAGATGTAACTGTTGGATATCGGATTTAAAATCAAAATTTTATTAGTGTTGATAAAAAATATGTTATAAAGATTATGCGTTTAAAACAGTAGTGTAGTTTTATTAAAATTTATTGAAGTTCTTTCTTAACAGGTCTATAAACTATTTTGAGTACTGGATGAAAAGTTGTAGTTGCTGTCTAATAATTGGTAATATTTTAACCCCAAAGTTCTGTTTTTTCGTCAGTCTTAATCAAAAAATGTGAAAAATAAAAATTGCAGGAATAAATAATTGTGTTTTATAGAGAATTCAGCAATATTTTTCAATTGTTTGTCGTTTAGAGAATTGCTTGTATTGAATTCAAATTAATTTTCATTTAAAACACCCACCCAACATGCAGAAATATAGCAAAATTTAGCAAAGAACAAAAAACTGATGACTCAATGGTGGGGTGTGCTGGAGACGGAATTATAATTAAATAGGTTTTGTAATCACTTTATTTAATCATAAGCTAGTCTTATTAGTAGCCTATATGGTTAACAGAAGATATTGAATATTTAATATTAGAATTTCTGATCAAATTTATTTGTATACTATTAGAGTAAATCTATTTTAATTTCAAAAAGTGATCTTATCATATTATGTCATATAGTCGCATTAGGTTTAGGAAGGATTAGAAATGAATTATCAATATAGAACTTTAAAAATTTCCGAGTGTTTTGCGCTTTACCAATACACTGACACTGACACTACTACTAATTTACTATAAAAGGTATTTTACTAACACTGTTAAAACGAAGAGTGCTTGCGAGATTTGAATTGGAAGATAATTTATATCCAACGGTTGGTAATTCGCAGACAATTATACAATAAATACAAACAACCACAGAAAATGGCTGCACTTCCATATCTACCCCACCGAAATAATCGACTGAGAGAATCAATAGTGGATTGTGGATAGTGGATAGTTGATAGTTATCAACTATAACTTAGTCAACTGCGGGTTCAACTGTGGGTTTGAAATTATCAATAGATTGTTTTGGTGGGATGGATACGGAAGTGCAACCCAGCAAAGTACTGCAATTTTAAATAACGAAAAAATAATAGAATTGGAACAATTACTCACGTCTGGCAGATCTTGAAGGTTGGAAATTGACGCTCTGTGGAATTGTATGAAACAATGCTTGACCTGCTAAAAAAATGTATAAAGGTCATAATTAATTTCAACTTCAAACAAATTAAATATTTTAAGGAGTTAGAGAAAATGTCTACAAAAATACAACAATTAGTTAATTTATGAAACAGTTGTCATTATTTGTCCTATGGTGAAATCACCAGTTGGAAAGCAACCTCAAGGTAATGAATAAGATTCAAAACTAGATTGAATTAAATTAACAAATATATAATTAATATGTCTAGTACTAGTATCACAACTCACACTACTGTGGAAAACAATAGTTTTGGATATGTTTTAAACTGTTATATACTGGAAAAATATGGATATCGCAATCTCTGCAAGCAGATACTAGTAATACGCGTACTTTACAAGCATAACGTTGTTAATGCCGTACCTTGCAGCCCAGTACAGCCTACAGTGATTTTATAGAGAAAAGAAAAAATCACTACAATTTATAATAACTCCGTAATTTATGGTTTATAATAATTCAGACTTTGTAGAATTTTAGAGACTTATACAAAAGCTTTTTTATAGACTTCTCTATAATTTATATATATATATACTTTAGAGAGTTTATGTAGACTCTTATTCAAGAGACTCTCTATAAGTCACTGAAGTATAGAGTTTGTTTGAGATTGATAATGGTGTAACAACCGAAACTAGTATCTCACTATTTTTAATAAATGTGATTTTGACAACTTCGTCTTATTATTCCTTTGTGTAGTAGTCATAAAAATGAAATCATTTGCTTCATCGTTGGCAATATCTAACTATATAAATCGTTGATGAATAAATCTCTTTCTCATACTCTCACACTCTCTCTCTCTCATACTTTCAATCGATTATTTGCATAAATATTTGACAGTTCAATCAGTGAGTTTTAAAATTTGCACATTATTCACGCAAGAAAAGCAGGCATGCAAGCTGATAACAAATTTGCAAACTACTATAAGCATCGCAACTCTTTTTTTATTCTTGTAGTAAAATTGAAATGAAATTATAATAAACATTATATTTCATTAGTTCGAAATTGCAAGTAAATACAGTAATTCAAATAAATTTAAAAAACGAAAACGAGTACAGTAATTCAAATAAATTAAAAAGAACGAACTCATAAGTGCAGTTGCAGAACGGCTTTTAAAAAGCTGATGAGAAATCCAAAGCAGAAAATACTTCTTGTAAAAATTATTTATAGGTTGGACCACAGATAAAAGTATAATAAAAAAGCTAAAACACGACAAAATATCCATAACTATCAACACTTAAAGAGTGAACATAAAGAATTATAACTGCGAATACTAGTTGTCGGTTGTCGCATAAATAAAAAGCTGAGACTCAACAGCATGCAAACAAAATATCTAAAGCCATTAAATATTAGTGAACATAGAATATTCTAAACAGGAAGGAGTGATGCAAGCACCAAAGAATGAAAATAGAACAGTAATTAGAGATTAATGTACATATAATACAGTGCGTTCATTAAGTCGCGCATATTCAAATAAATGAGTCTGTACATGGTAGGTTTTTTATATTAGTTTAGTGGCTACTGCAAGATAGCACCACTAGTAATATAAACAACGGATGTAAAGATCATTATTGTGTGTACAGGTTACAACAGGTTTGCAGTATTGTTTAGATTACGAAAAGGTAAACATGTCGTTTCCCAAGAGCAACGAGTGTTCTTTCTTGAACAGTATTTAATGCCTCCAGATTTTTCCTGTGGGGTTACCTGGAAGGGTTTATAAAAATAGGCCTCATACACTGCATTAACAGAAAATGAACATTACAACGGAGATTAACAATATTAGTGTAGGCATACTCCACAAAGTGTTAACAAACGTGCTAGAACAAATTCGTGCGTGTGTCATAAGGGAAAAAATGTTGGAAAATTTTTTATATGTTATTATATAAGTATATATGTTTATAAAAGTTATAACAATAATAAATAAATAATACCAAATAAAATACATTACTTCATAACCTTTTTGATGTGCGCGACTTAATGAACACTCTGTATAAAAACATTAAACATACTAAAATTTATTATGGGGAAATTTATCCCCCTCAAGAACATTAACAACACATTTCTGTTTTAAATACAGTTTTACATCATTATTGTTACTTAATAATTGAATTCAACGCTAAGAGGTTTTTTTCGGAGGATGAAGCCCACATAGGTCGGAGACCTGTGCGTGGGTAATGAATTGGATGATGGTGATTGGTGAGTTGGACCAACAGTTTTAAGTTGGTTCCGAACCACCGGGAAGTGATTTTACAGCAGAGAACAGTTTTTTGCAATCTAATCGGTCACCCTTACAAAAATGGCCCAGGAGTTTCGTAGCTTATCTCTGATTGAACAGATACCTGCTACGGCACTCGACTAACAATTAAACCAGATTAATTGTATTTTAAATAGCATGCAAAGTTTAGGTTGACCGCAAAGGAATAGGCAGAAAAAATATTCATAAGAATGAGTGGAATGATAGCTACATGAATTATTATTGTTGGGCTCACAACAAATAAAAACATATAATAAACGTAGTTTAGCAAAAATAAATTTTCTGAAAGACTGACGGCCGGTTGCAAGAAAGCAAATTAAATACGGAGTTTAATGTCAGTTAAATAACCGCCGTAAGTGTAACAGGTTTATTTCTGTTGCACAAAGATCCATTAGTTAATTTTCGTTAACCGAACGTGCACAATCTGGCTACACTGTAATTTGATCAACAGCTGATTCTGAAGTTGAGAAAAAAGATAGAATCATTTCATTGTGAATTATTTGAATCATTATTCAACTTTCTTGATATTATATTCTTAATAGATTTTATTCATTTTTAAAGGTTTTTAACACCTACGACCTAATTTTTAGTTCCGTGTTCTGGTACAATAAACATAACCTATAAAATGTAACTTAACGGGCATTAGTGAGATTTAATCATCGGTGATCGGGCGATTAATTATCTTCTACGCCGGTTAACCTAATCGGCGTTATCGCTTGTGATTGTCCTTTGCGCAACTAAATTCTCTCCATCAAGTTTTATCTCCATAGAATGACGTCATTCTATGGGGATTAAATTTAATTGGCTTTCGTGCAACCGGCCGTGAGTCTTTGCTGATGTTAGGGACACTATTGCACACAAGATGTGACAGAGACACAAGGTTAAATGACAATCCATGAATAATTAGTATAGAAAACGGTTTCTGACAAAAATGAATCATTGTAAGGTGATCGCTTAATCTGGTATAATAAGAAAAAACGAAGGATAGGAGAAGAAGAAGAGGATAAGAACACTTACAATAGGGAAATGGAAAAGGCGGCATAAAATGAGAAGAATTTAGTTCCGGTCGGTGATGCCATACCGGAGGATCTGCAACAATACATGTTATTGAGAAACTAACAGTTGGTTTAAAAAGAGACACGTTACAATATACAGTTACACTAAACAGTTACAATATGCACATCAACAGAATCATCAATTAACCTAGGTGAACATTAAGGTTAATTAAAATTTAGCAAACATCACCAAAATAATGTTATTTTAAAGATGCAATACGAGGTTAAACAGTATAACCTATAAATTGTAATATCATCATCACGAAATTGCTGGACAGACACTTAGTAAATTGGATACTGCACAGAAAAGCAGTAAAAAATAATATAACCCAGGCAAATTGAGCCCAGAAAAAAGGCCGTGGTAGACAAACATTGGTACAAAGCTGGAACTTTTTTTAATCCACCCTAGGCACCCTAACTAAGAGTCCCCTTAGTTTCTAACTTTTTCGAGTTGCAATGAGCATGAAGATAATTATATAAAGTTCAAAGTTTTGAAAGAATTTTTATTCCAAAAATACATGATAAATTACAAAATTTTACACAAAATACCATACAAGGAATTGCTCCACAAAGTCCGGTCGTCTGCGTGTGGGGGAGAGTTCCATGGACAGCACAGATTATTTTAAAAATAAATAAAATAAAAAATAAATAAATGTACTGTAAAATAATTTATAGAAATAGATAACTCTAAAGAAACTTTAAATAACTCTAAGAAATAAATAAGCTTTACAATCATCCATAAAATGCGGATGGATATGGGATCTCAGCGCACGGGCTTCCAGCAGATGAAAAGAATCAATGAAAATAAAAAAATAAAACTGTATTTATATCAGCTTTTCTAAATTTTAGAACAAGTACATGTGTAGGCTAAAAGAATTGAATTATAAGTGTTCAGTCTGCTTGGGCCGGTCATCAGATATAGCGCGAGCGAAGCAGAGCCTCGGCCGCTTCCCAGCCAATGCAATACAGCCACCTGTCCACCGTCATTTTGTGTACAGGCAAACTGCTCACCTCTGCCTCTCTAATCTCACTCCCTCGGCACGTTTCTATATAATACATGAGCCAAATAAAATGAAATTGTCTGCTCAGACCCAAGTATCAGCTGGGGAATTTCGTAATTGTAATTAATCCAGTGTCGAGTTGCATACCGGTAGTTATAGTTAATCTCTCCTATGATCTGTGTTTTATATTTTTTAATGTGAACTAGTAATGATTTAATAAAAAGCTGACTTATATTCAAAACTGGAAATTCAGTAAATAGCAAAACGGTTGGGTATCTGAAGTCTTTTTTCAATATTGTTTTGATAATTGCCCTCTGAGTAACCGCTAGCGGTTCCATGACAGTGGAGGAAACTCCACCCCAAGCCAGGATACCATATTGAATCAGAGACTGAGCATAGGCAAAGTAGACGACCCTGCACTGCTCCACGTTCATCACCCTGCTCAGCTCAGTAAAAGCATATATTAATTTTCTGAGCCTACTTTTGACACACTGAACATGTTGCCCCCAACTTAGCTTGTCATCCATTATAACACCCAAATACTTGTAGTGATGCACACGCTCAATTTTGCTGCAATTACAGTCAAGTGACCTTGCGTTGCCACAAGAGTGCATCTTTAGTATCAATTGACCGGGATCAGCTTGGTTTCTTGTTACTATCGGCATGAACTTTGTTTTAGTAATGTTAACAGTAAGGCAGTTGTGATCAAACCAGTTTTTAATTCTTGCTATGTCCACTGATGCACTATAATAGGCCCCCTCCCAAGTGCTTCCAGTCGATACCTTCACTGTGTCATCAGCAAACAGAAATACTTTTCCATTTACATTAAGTTTTGATAAATTGTTAATATAAATTAAGAAAAGTAGTATAAGCATCAACAAGATAAATGCATCAAAACTTGGAGATGATTCATTTTCGCAAAGGGTGGTAATAATACCTTATTTTTGATAATTGATTTTTAATGAACAACTGAACCCATTTGGTATTGTTATACATCAATCGACTTAGAATTTTGTTCTTACTATTAGAACTTTGTTTAATTTCGAATAGAACAATGTCGAGTTTTAAACGAAAAACTGAAGTGCCAAATTTGGGGGTTTTGGACCCCCAAAATTTATGCACAGCCAGAAACTTTCGCAAACTCAGGGAACTCTTTCTTAGAATGCACAGAGTGGATTGGATTAAGAGTTCTAGCTTTGTACCAATTTTTGTATACCTACTCACAACAGTAGTTTATTTGCAAGCAATTTTCTCTGTTGCTAACAATTTGCCTGTTATATACAATATTGTTATACACAATATTCTCAATATATACATATATATATTTTTTTAATTTTGTTATTGTTATATTATATTGAAAAAACAAGACGTAGAGCATGTTTTTAACTAAACTACACACTAAGCAATACTTTTAGGCAGTTACACTGCCACAAGTAAGCACTTGTAGATAGATAAACGACAACAAGTAACCCAGTGTATTGTGGCTACAGAAAAATAATGTTAACGTTTTTACTTGTTGATTTTAATTTGTATTTGGGGTATGACACAAGCCCCAGATAAACAAATGAAAACTACAGAGATTAGCACATTGTTGTTGACTGACTGACTATTGAGTAAATGCCGATAATTATCCACAAGATAAAAGGGAATTGCAAACAATTGAAAAACAGGATCTCACGACCCTATCACAAACCACCAAAGTAACATAAGTCATTCTATTTTAGACGCTCCCCTTCTATTAACCAATAGTCTTTGTTGGGTTTAGATATGAAACTACTCTGTATCATAGTTTTTGTTTCAGACTGTGAACAGTGTGACTGCCAAAAGTATGTTATCTCGTGTTTTGATGATAAAATTTGGTTGTGACAATATCAAGTATTATTTATTACGGCTATATACAACAGTATCATCGTCACCAATACGAAGAAGACTAATCTCTTTATTTTCTCTAATGCCTGCAATTTTCTCTATTCTAATTATTCTATCTAGTTTCTACATCAATATCTGCTAAGAAATTATTATCTCTTCAAGGTTATGCACTTGGATTTTAGTTATGATATTATAGGCATTAGTTATGATAATATATTATATCTTCTGATAACAAATTCTACATCACGAAACTTTATGGATTGACAGCTATCTAGCTGTTAAAATGCTTCATTTGCCGATGATGCCTACATAAGTCTCAGACTTGTGCGTGGGTAATGAGTTGAATGACACAAAAATAATTAAAATTTGCTTTCTTAGATTACATTAATGACAAGGCATTAGAGAATGAGGCATTAGGAACAAAGGCATTAAGCAAGGCATAAGCAAGGCATTAATGAACAAGGCATTACATTAATGAAAGTAGTTCCTAATGAGCCCAGCTTATCACTCTTTTTTTAAACTGGAATTAATAAATACTATTAGAGAATTTGACATGCTAACAATGACGCTGTTGACGTGCAGTGTTTCAACACAAAGACTCTATGCCTCCTCTTGATCTTTATGCAAGATGCTATAGAGCAAGCTGAGACATAGGGTGTCAAGTTAGTATTATCTTGACCGTAAATATGCTTAAACAATCTTTTAACAAATATTTTGCTTCAATAATTGTTGATTAGCTACACTGCAAATTAAGAAATAACGGTATTTTCCTCATTTAGACAGTCTTGTATGAATAAAACAAACAAAATTTCAAAAACACAGAAAAAACTTCTAATATAAGACATTTCAAGACATACATAAACCTTCATAAACAAAGACAAACACAATTTTGTTAGACAAATCCGTTCACCCATGCGTTCATACTTGAATAATTATTGCAACATCAACAACATTAGAATAGAAATATATTTTTCAACACGATACTTTTTAGATATCTTACAAATCCAACTTCCAACCTTTTTTTACCAATAAGAGGAAGTGTGAAATTAGTATAAAATATGTCCAAAGAAACAAATAACTCATTACTTACTATTTACTTCAATCTGAATTTAACCTAACACAGGAGAGGCTAGACAAGTTTACAAAACTATTAACATCATAACACTTCCTAATAATACAGTATCATTATACGTAATCTAGGATTAGGGTGTGTGACAGAATTACAGTTAAAATCGAATATTTGAGAGCAAGATTGTGTAAAACATCCAGAATCAGTATTCATTCATATCAGTCAGCATTTCATTCAGTATAAAATAAAACTGTGGACTGTAAAATCAAGTATTGGCACAAAATTTTACAATATATTGCCAGATAAAATCCGGAATTTGCCCCTTGTCATGTTTGAGACACGAATAAAGTCATGGCTTCTTACAAATCCATTTTATTCCATTAGAGAATTTATGGAATCAGATTTCAATTCCTTATTGTAGTGACTGTTAGTAGGCTATCTGTAGCTACTTTATCATATTGACATGTTATTTTCTAACATTATTTTAAGCTTGTAATCTCTCCCTATTATTTTATATTGTTTTATGTGTGTCTGTGACATATGAAATTTGTTTGTAATTTGTGGCCTAATTGTGTAGTATTGATTTGGCTGGAATAAATCATTGAATTGGACGACTAAGAACTGAAAATGTAAATGATCAGAATAAAATAGAACTGTCAAAAGATAAGTAAAATCAAGTAATGAGACTAAGGCCCTTATTGTACAAGACCACTGCAGTCGCGGTCGCGTACTATAATTTAAGCTAAATTACATCAGCTGAGTGACTGACCGAGCTAATTTCAAAGTATACAAAGGCATTAACATGTTTAGAACCTTCAGCTGATTTTTAGTCAAATTTACCCGGTTGGTGTGGTTTTTATCCTTAATTGTGGCGACTGCAGTAGCTCTTAATAATAAGGGCCTTAGTTATGAAAAAATAATTAGATTAGATAAGATTTATCAAGCGGCCACTGACCACCTCTAAAATGGCTGTATGGACTTATCATAACCGATAGAATAGTATAAAGTGTTGAGAGACAGGATAAGACGAAAAAAAAGTTTTGGTGCGAAACGGACTGAAAACATCACAGAATTAGGATAAAACAGGACTACGTACTGTAATCGTATCAAAAATGTGATTGTGTGTATCTAGAATAGGAGTATTCTAAACTATGTATAAAATTCAGATTATAAATAAGAATAAGCAACAAGAAAGCATTGTCCAAAAGTAGCCATTTTAAAATTAGGGGGAAGCCACTTCAAGCATTTCTGTAAATTTGAAGGCACTTTAAGCATTTTTGTAAATGCTTTTCTTTTATAATAGTTTAATATAGCAGTATCAAATTGTATATAACGAATTTGATTTACACTTACATGAAAAAATTCATACTTACTCATCATGAGCGGCATATCATTATAATTGCGTGCACCGAATACAGGAGCTCCTAGAAAAAATACATTATTAATATTAAAGTAATAAGCAAGATTGAAGTTGGGATTGTTTGCAACTAGAATTTGAGTAACAATTGTATTACCACTGTATATTATAGTGCTTTTAATGAATAAAATTGTAGTTTGTTCATTTAATTGTTCACAATAATTGCATAGCCCGCCTGGGTTAAATTTTTTTTTTGAGAATGAAGCCCACATAGGGCTAAGACGCGTGGGTAATGAGTTGGATGATGGTGATTGATGAGCTGGACCTACAGTTTTAGGTGGGTTCCGAACCACCGAGAAGTGATTTTACAGCACAGAACAGTGTCTTTTTTGCTGGCCAATCTAATCGGTCACCCTTAGGGCTATAGCGCACTAGAGCGACCACGACCGCGACCACGTCCAGTTGAAAGTTGTGCGACCGCGACTGCGACCACGTCCAGTCTTATTTTGTGCGACTGATTGCGCGGCCAGCCTCCCTTCTTGGTTTCATAGTGCTTTTTGACTGCGAGATATTCCAGTTGCAGAATGGATCTCGAGGAGATAGCTGTGGTAGCACATGTGTACAGAAAATTCATTAAAGTGAAAAGAAAAAAAGAGATACTGGGTACATCCTATGCTACAAGCTAGTTCTACTAGGGGGCAGTTCTCCACATTTTTTGGTGAACTACGGCAGTACGAGGAGAAAATTTTCAACTATACAAGAATGTCTGTTGCCAGTTTTGACGAATTGCTAAAAAAGATTATAGACGATATAAGGGGAATAGATCCATCAATGCGGTCTTGTATAGGGAATGAAGAAAAACTATTAGTCACTTTAAGGTAAGTTTACTTTATTTATGTAGATGAATTTATTGATACAAATTTGCCGTTTTTAAAAAAAGATTTAAAATTCTCATACTTTGAACTTTAGTTTGCTATGGAATAAATACGACATCTCTTAATGAAAATATTTTCTGCACTGAAAATGTGACAATTATTTTATCATAGTATCAATGGAGTGGAGAGCACAAACCATCTTGAACATCTGGTCGCCATCAGGTCGCACACACTGGTCGACAGTACGTGCGCTATGTCCCATATAAATGCATGATAACAGTGGTCGCAGAAATCTCTAGGTCGCTACGACCAAAGGAAAAATTTCTGGACGCCGCGACCAACTTGCTCGGTCGTGGTCGCGGAAGCCAAGTGCGCTATGGTCAATGCTTGGCTAAAACTGGTCGCTCCCACTGGTCGCGGTCGCTCTAGTGCGCTATAGCCCTTACAGAGTGCCCAGGCGAACGCAGCTTATCTTCACCTGATTGAATAGATACCTGCTACGGCTCACGGCGATCACTTCTCATATTGGACAATAATCTACTGTGATAATCACCATTGTTATGAATTAATGTATTCAAATTTCAACCCTTAAAAAAGTGGTATACTTCTTACTCTCGATGGCATTTAATATGTTCTTGACAAACAAAATACCTTCCAAGTTTAGTATTTATTCTATTAATTTTTTCAAATCAATAAGATTTACATGATTTTAACAAAGATATTTTATGATTTTTAATGTAAAAATCATAAATGGGTCAGACATGAGTGATTGAAACATAACTTTCACAGATTTTGATGAACTATTTAGTTGAAATTTCGTGAAAGTAACAGTTTTGGGCTAAAAGCCTATTGTTTTCTTCCCACTCATTTTGTGTAAATAAATGTAAATAATTTAAAATGCCATTAATGTAAATAAATGGATAAGAAACTTAAATAAGACACTGTTCTCTGCTGAAAATCACTTCCCGGTGGTTCGGAACCCACCTAAAACTGTAGGTCCAACTCATAAATCACCATCATTCAATTCATTACCCACGCACAGGTCTCAGACCTATGTGGGCTTCATCCTCAAAAAAAAAAAAAAAAGAATAACTTACATCAATATATATGTACCTTTGTTAGACAAACACTACAACTCATGCTTATTGATGTTTGGTAAAAAATAGAGAAAGAATATTATAAAACAAATAAATTAATTAGAGAATAATACGAATAAAATGACAAATTTTCAAAACAGTAGCTTTAAAGTCAGTTAGTACTGTATTTATCTAACTGATAATTTCAATACACATTGGAACTTCAAGAGTCACGACACATGGTATATAGCCAATACCCAATAAAAAAACATAATATATAATATATTATATTATTATGTTAGGCAATGCTTAGTTTTCACATATACTGTTACAAATTATCATTTACGTCTATGCGGTTTGCGATTTGTAGAGAATAAATTTTAGCCGTTACAAATTTCTCCAAATGATTATCCTTGACTACATTTTTATTCTTTCAAAATTTTCTATCAATAGATTTTTGGTAGCGCAGTTGGTTGGAGCGCTTGTCTGTGATAAGATAAGGTTCTGGCTGGCTTAGTTTCCTGCAGCCTTGGGTTCGAATCTCATCCAGCCATGGATGTTTCTCATCATTCACTCATTTCACCTCATTACCCACGCACAAGTCTCCAGACTCATGTGGGCATCATCCGCAATAAAAAAAAAAAATACCTGCAAATGATCTACTAGCATGACCCACCAAGCATTATATTCTATAGGTTAACCACAAAAGCATTTACGTATAAAAAAATAAATAGCAAAGGAAGAAAGATCAAGAGAAATTAATACACCAGCTTATTTACAACCTGAATACGAGGACAGTGACCTTATGCTTTCACCAGCTAAGCAAAGCAGTGGAACTACCAGTATAAACAGTGCAAAAAATATTAACTGCGAAATTGTGAATTTTAAAAATGTTCAAAAGGAACTCTTGGAATGAGGATCGGAAATTTTCGCAAAAAAAAATTGTCAAGAGAGGATTATGACAATTTTGTTGAACTGTGCAATAAACTATGTATTGTAACAGAAAGGGCGGAAACCAGGTGCAGTATGGAGGATTCCGATGCGCGAATAGTTGAAAAAATTGAGAGATTGGAGCAAAGCGTCGCAAAGCTTGCCAGTGAAGTGAATAGAGGACAAAAACAGAAACAGCTATCTTTCGCCGAGGTTATCCAACTGCCTGTGTGGAGAAAGGGAGCCAATGCTGGAGAAAAACGCCCACCACCGGCAACCGGAGAAGCAGCCACGCTATCAACAACAATCACACCAAGGAACGAGCCAATGGTGAGGAAAATCACACCACAGGAAAACATTGTAATAGTGAAGCCGAAGAACGTTGAGACTGATGAAAAGCAGTGCAGTGAACAAATAAGAAAGATTCTGAGGAGAAATATAAGCAAAGAGCAGAACTTTGAATATTAAAAAAGCAATTAACGTCGGATAAGGTGGAATTCTCTTACTGCTGGAACCAAAGACAAATAAAGATAGGGTTTTAGGCAATAAAGTATTGCAGAATCCTGACATAAAGGTAAGTGAGCCACAAATCACAAAACCTAAGGTTATCATTTACAATGTAGTTAATCACATAGAAGTCAATGATTTAGTAGATGAAATTTATGAGCGTAGCATTCCTTCTATAAATAAGGAAAAGTTAAAATTTCAAGCCGCTATTTAAGTTGGGACCAAAAAATAAATAGACTGTACATTGGGCGATAGAATGCTCGAGTGAAATAAGAAGGGAAATAATTAATACTCCTTTCGCAGGACCTGCAAAACTTAGCGAATTTCTGTATTTTTTCAAATATTTATGAATATCTATAGGCTATATATTTTTTTAATTTCTGGAAAAAAACACGAAGCGTTCTGTACTCTAGGGACCCCAAAACAAGTTTATATCGAGGTTCAGGGTGAAAGTAGCACATCACGACCAACTGCAATATTTACATTTCAAGAAATTCGCTCAAACCCTCCCCCCACGAAATTAAAAAAAACTAGCTCCATATTCGCTTTCATCACCAAAAAATACTGATAACTAATCACCTTTTTCATATTGCACAGAAATTAACAAATTAAAAAATTTTCGACGCCATTTTGAAAATGGCTGCTTTTCTCAAAACGCACTGGTTTTTCGAGGTGGATGAGTTGAAATTCGGATTCAGCGCCTCAAAAACCATAAGGAACAGTCAAGAAAAAAAAAGATTAAAGTTTTTTCCTGAAACACTTTTTTAGCACCAAATAACTAACTCCATAGGGCAAGATACAGCTTTTGACAACAATGGTTTTTTCTTGATATCTTGAAAATTTGTTGAGCTAGAAGGCAGTGCAATACCTTAAAATTTTTGTCTCCATGAGCTCTATCTTAAAGTCTAACTATAGAACTAAAATTTTCAAATACAACCCTTTTTTTCTTGAAAACCCCTAATTTTGGCGGGAAAATACCCCCGAAAAGGGGGTTAACCTTTTTGGATTTTCCTGGCTAACGAACTTGTCCAAGCTATACACAAGAGGAAAGTGTATACCAAATTTGGTGGAAATCGGACATCTCCTTCAAAAGTTATCGTGCTATCAGACACATAGATAGATAGATATATATATATATATATATATATATATATATATATATATATATCTACATATATAACATTTTGTGCCACTATGATTTTTGTACTCTGGGGGCTCCAAAACAAATTTCCATCACGGTCCCGGGTGAAAGTCGCACATCACGACCTGCTGTAATAGCTGAATTTGAAGAAATTCGCTAAAAAGCTCTAATCATAGAGTAAACGATAAAGACTGTCCAACATACCAAAAAGCGATACAACAGTTCATTGATAAAACCGATTATGGGATCTAAAAATATAATTATAAGAAATATGAGAATAAATAAAAAAAATCAGAATAAAATAATTTCTTTAAATAATACGTCCCAAGCTGTCGATCTAGCCCAAATTCTGAACAATGTGTTTTCGTCATGTTTGGAAGTAATGCTAATATAGATACACTCGTAGGAAAATTTGTAGATACTGTTACTAATTCAATAAATACGAGTAAAACTGAGAGAAATATTCCTCGCAAAAATAGCCCTTTAAAGCCATGGATTTATGAGGGAATAATATGATCAATCATTATACGTGATAAAATGCATGATAGAATTAGAAGAGGCCCTGCTAATATTGATTTGATTAATACATGCAAAGCTTATCGAAACACATTAAATAGACTTGTAAGTGAAGCAAAGGAAATTTATTATAAAACTAAAATAGAAGAGAGTAAAATAGAATAGTGTGAAACTGAGGAGGTATATCAATGATGTCATTGGAGAGTACCAACATTGGAATTGACGCCATTATGTTAAATTATTTTTTCACTAATGTTGGAAAAAACAGGCACAAAATGTTCACAATAATATGGCAGACTCATCTAACGATAATCACTTCCCGGTGGTTCGGAACCCACCTAAAACTGTAGGTCCAACTCATCAATCACCATCATCCAACTCATTACCCACGCACAGGTCTCAGACCTATGTGGGCTTCATCCTCAAAAAAAAAAAAAAAAAAAAAAAAATTGAAACTCCCGTATTGAACTCTTTTTTCATGCAACCAACAAACTCTCTGGAAGTTGAAGCAACAATAAAGGAACTGAAGAATAACTGCAGCCCAGGGATGGATAATCTAAGTAGCTCAATACTGAAACGCATAGGTCACATTATTTCGCAACTACTCGCTATAATTTTTAATAAATGTTTTGAGCAAGTTACTTTCCCAAACATTTCAAAATAAACCCTCTCTTTAAACAAGGAGATCCCTCAAATCCTAGTAACTATAGGCCTATCAGTCTCATTAGTAATCTGACTAAAATTATGGAGAAACTTATAAAAAAAGACTAGAATTGTTTTTGAGTAAATACAAAATAATAAATAAGAACCAATTCGGTTTTCAAACTGATAAAAGTACTGAAGATGCCTTAATTGAATTCACTAATACTTTTTCCCAAAACCTTAATTCTAACCTGCAAACAATTGCAGTTTTTTTGGATATCAGGATAGCTTTCGATACTATCCCTCATAGTTCACTATTTACAAAACTTGAGTCATATGGCTTTAGGGGATCTTTAGGGGTCTTTCTAGACCTCATTAAAAGCTACTTGAAAGGAAACAAAATATCAGTAGTTGGATTAAGAGCAATTATTTTTTTATCTATGAAATAGTACTAAAAACGGTTCTTCTGATTTGTGAGCTTGCTTACTGATGCTTCCCTCTGGTCTTTTGGACTATCCCTTCCCTCTCTCATCCTTTTCTATCCACATTCCTTTTTAATGGATTGAAGGCCTTCCTAGTACATGGGTAACCATAGTTGGAAGACCTTCTAATCCCCTCTCTTTGCTACACCACAACTCCTTGTTTTTTATTGAGTGTTATACATATGTTTGTTTTTTGGGATGTGTGTGTTAATAAATTGAAATTTTGTAATTTGTTTTTGTAAAGCAATATTTGCTTATTATATCTGCAATATTTTCAATAAATATATCCACCTGATCTAAAAGAGTACTGTAGTTAAAATGCCATTATCTTAATGTGGAAAAATAATATGTTCGGTGATGTCTATTCTCCCAGAGAAAGAATTACATTATGAATAATAAGACGAAATTGTCACAACCACATTTATTAAAACTTCGAGAAACTAGTTTCGGTTGTTACACCATTATCAATCTCAATCAAACTGAAAACTGAAGTACAGAGAAGCCTTATATATACTGTACATGGAATGATACTATTGGCTAAGAGGGAAAGAGGCTGACCTTAATCGGACGTTGTGATTGGTTGTCAAGTCACGCCCCCTGGTGGGAGGAGTAACAAGCAAAAATATGAGTCAAATCAATAACTAAACAATGTGAACATCAAGAAAGTAACAAAAGCTTTGTAATAAGGCTAGAATTTAATCAAATTAAAATTAAAAAAATTTTTTTTTTAATTAGAAGCTCACTGAAGTGCAATCAAGGTCAACTGAGAAATACACATAAGAACTGCTTTTTAAAAATAGGCTGGAATTATAATGAAACCAAGTTAGTTGTATTGAATTGGTTAAAATAAATTTGGTCATTTAAATTAGTTATGGAATCGTTTTTTACAAACTTAGTTATCTCCAAAGCTTCTAAAATGTTCAATTGTCTGCCTTTGCCAATCAAATGCAGAAATTCAACATTTTCTTCAGCCTTGAACTTGTGTCCATTATTAATGAGATGTTCTGCAAAATTTGAATCTCCTTTTTGGGTTTTCCAATCCCTGATATGTTCATTTACCCTACATTTGAAACTCCTACCAGTCTGACCCACATAACGCATTACAATCACCTAAAATGTACTTCTACTTAATAATATTTTAGTTTAATTTTAATAATATTTTAGTTTCTACTAAATATTTTAGGTCAATAATATTTTAGTTTAATTATACCAGTGCAAAAGATCAAAGTACACACATATACGTATAGAGACACAGAAATAAGAATATGCAAATCAGAACCTTTTGAATACTTACATTTTTCATGCTAATGTAAACCTGATATTTTCACCATACTAATTTCACCATACTAAGTGGAAGTCTTACCTTTCAACTTCTCCATAAAATGTTGGTCAAATTTCAACTCAAAAATAGAAGGAATTCTAGGAGATCTGTTGATTGGCTGACGAGGTTCTAAAGAAAAATTAAATTCAAATACTCCAATGAAACAAATATTTTTTGACGATTTCAAGTTGAACTTCAGCATTAGAAACAAAAAATAAACTGATAATAACAATAGTTTTTGCAATAATGGGCATAGAGAAAGATTTGAATTATGCTAAAGAAAACTAAAGTACAGAGAAGCTGAATATATACTGAACATGGAATGATAGTTTACTATTACGAAGCAAGAAAGAGGCTGACCTTCATCGTTGAGATTAACTGAAAACTATTGATCTTCTACAAAGTAGAAGTCTTGTAATGAAATAAATCTGATGGAATTAGAACAAAGAAGAACGCTTGAAATGAGATAAATTTGAATGTAAAATGCTAAAATAGCTACTTCAACTACATATAATCCAAATAAGACGTGTTCCTTGTTTGAATAAAAATGCCACATTGTACAGTAGAAACAATTAGTCTGGAGCGCGCGGCCCTTTGGTAGTCAGGGATGGCGCGGGGTGGAGAGGGGAGTGTTTATCGCTCATTTCTAAAAACATTTGGCCCGCGCAACGCTGCAGGTGTGTCTTCAAGGTCACCATTTCAGCCGTCAGTAGCGGTAGAAAGCAGTGGAGTGAGCGAGCCAACTTTTACAGGACGGCCAGTAGAGACAGAGCCTAATGTGAGAGCCGTGCGCCCAGAGTAATTGTTTCCACTGTAATTAGTTGTAGTCTGAAATAGTCAGGGATTTTAGTATTTTTTTTTTTTCAAATGATGTAGACTTGCTAACTCCCTTCCAACATGGTCACTGCCCCCCCTCCCCCAAACACATTCTGGACTGAATTAAGTATGACATGTCATGTCATGAGTGCGGGAAAGTACAAAACTCATCACTCAGCATACTTGAGAACTGTTAGGGTGAAACTTAATAAACTACAGCAGCGATAGTTGAAATATTAAAACAGAAATAAGTTTTAAAACAGTTGGTAACTTTAAAACTAAAATCTGTAAAAAGCCTCTAAAAATGTCAATAATAATAAAGTCACATCGTGTGACCTGGTTGGCTCAGGTCTGGTGTCAGTGTTTTCAGGTCGTGCCTGGATAAAGTTCAGGGCCTCTGAAGTGTTAAAAATGTCAATGAAACATATTTATTAGACTGGAAGAGAGGACACAATATGAGATAAATTTCAACTAAAATCTGTATTAAGTCTAAGACATTTCAAAGAGACACACATTGGCAAAGTTCCTGGGAGCTTAACCGGTAACTGGTAAATGTTACCGGTGGCATCTGATTGGTCTATTCAAATGTTTTAATGTATATGAATTTGAATAGACCAATCAGACGTCGCCTGTAACATGAACCAGTTACCGGTAAAGCTCCCAGGAATTTGAACGTTTACTCAACTGGTTTCAATAATTAATTTTCCATTGCTGATATGCATTTCACGACAGACGTTTGAGTAGTTGATGTTTGTATTGCTTTATTAAGATTAACATAATGATTCACAATCAACCTGAAACTTTGGCTTAATATGCCACATAGCATGGCTGAATCGGTGAGGTTAGCGCCTATTCAACTACCGGTAAAAACCATTTGCTTGAAAATCAAGCTGTGCTTCAGATTCAGTGCATACCTAAAAATAAATAAGGCAAGAACTTAATGTAAATTATATGCGTTACTAAAATACATACCATGTTGAGAAGATGCCATGTGCAGGCTCTCCTGAAAAAAAGAAATGAAACTTTACTTGGACATTTGTTTGAAGAAAGTTGAATGTTCAGAAAAACACTAGTTTTAATAAAGACTTAGGATATTAAACTACAGGAGGTAAGATAGTGATTAAGTCTATTCAAATACAAGGACAAACGATGAAATGAATCACTTTATAAGCAGAACTAACAGTCAGAAGGGGCAAATATACTATTTTCAATAGCAATATTATTATAATTTTTATGGTTCCAGTAAATAAGGCTTGTGCGTGGGTAATAAAGTAAGATTTTGTCGTAAAAATGCCAGGCCTAACTGGGAATCAAACCCTGAAATATGAAATACTAGTCAGTACTACGGTACAAACAATGGTGTTGGCCAAACTAATTTTTCGATTCGGTGTTGTTTAATTTTTACACTTAAAACAGAATATTATCACTTTATAGATTAATTTCCAATAAAAAAATCAACCACCAATAACCTACTAAATACCCTAATAGACACTTTTGATAGGTAGCAGATTTGGCCTTTCAAACTAATAGTTCTTCCACTGATTGATCGAAGAAACGTTTATTTCAACCATAAACATCACTTAATTTCAACCAAAACAAACTTAAGCTACTTGAATAAATTATTTCAATCAATTTAATTATAGCTTTATCTTATATTTTTTAGCTTTATCATTCTTTAATCATTATTGCAGGTTCAAATTTGTGATATATTTTTCAGATAAGATTAAATATTTATAGGTATTTTACATTATGAAATTGCAACATTATATAAAGTATTATAATAGGAATTTCCCATAATTTAGATAGTCTTATACCTCAGAATGACAAACTATTTTACATACAGTACTTTGATGAGCTGAATAGGCAAAAAATGAATAAGATGCATCAAAATATAATCAACATAAAGAGAAATATTATTGGAAAAGAGTGAAAATTAAGCAAATTGCTGTGTTTTAATATGGATAGACAATTTTCATCAATCTTGAAACTTGAAAGCTATTTTCTTCGTTTACGAGAAAAAGTGCAGAAACATGAATAATTTTAAAATTCTATCTTTATAACAATAATTAATTAGAAAATGTATAAGTTGGTAAGCAAAATATGATGAACAGTAACATTTCCCTCAACCTTGAAACTTCAAACACATGCAAGACTATTTTCTTCATTTATGAGCGAAATTGTTCAAGCAAATATTTCTTATAAATATAATTCGTGAATTCTATCTTTTAACAGTAAAACAATAACTATAAAATTCATGAGTTGGATTGCAAAAACGCGAGAACCAACCATTCTTACAATATTTCTATCAAACTTTAACCTTCAAAAATTCTATTTATGAAATTTATCATCAAAATATCACAAATATAATGAAAATTCTACCATAACAATTTTTAAAATTCATGAGTTGGATTGCAAAAACGCGAGCACCAACCATTTCTACCAAAAATAATAATAGCCATAATATTCATTATAATATAGGTTAGAATTTCTATAGCTTTGAGACAGATCGGTAACAGATGTGAGCGTTCCTGTCAGTCCGTAGTCGAGCACTTTATTCATGAGTATCGCAGCCAGTTGACGTTGATGGGGGGACATTCTTCTCATTTTAGCGGCAACAGTAAGTGAAAAAACAGAGCTCTCGTCCAAACCACCTGTCAGCCTTCTGAATGCAGGTTGATGAAGGTGATGATGCTTATTTGCAATGTTCATGTAACTTTTCATCTTCTTTTTTGCAGAGTTTTGCGAGGAACCGTTTGCAGTAGATAGCATCCCGTCTTTGACAAGTTCCTGCGAGGAAACCCTGCATTACTCAAACTGCAGTTGAAGCAGACTAAAATATTAGTGTCCGCTATCCCTGATGAAAGTTTTCACTACGCAATTAGAATTCTTCCATCACTACACTACACATCACTACACCAACACAACACTTGCTTACGCCTCGATTACACTAGACGAATTTACTAGTTAACAAGACACAAAAGACTAAGCTCCCCCACCATGCTCGTCTCGTAGCCTTTGGTGAGGGGAGCTGTATCAGCTCGTAGTGTTGCTACTCGCTGGCTTGTTAGCTAGTAAACTCGCCCAGTGTAATCGACGCTTTATTAACACTTAAAACAATCTACTATTAACACTGACACTGTAATTAGGAGAGGGTTCTTTTATTCATTCAATTTCTAATGCACTTTCGCTTCTAAGAGAAGTTTCAACAGCCAATCACCAGAGTTATACGTGTTTGTTGAGGTTGGACTGATCGACCATTATGATCAAAAATTTACGTTATATTTGAATTATATCCTCGACTCAATGTCCTCCTTTTAGTCTTTGAATGTTTCGGAGTATGTTGAGTTTGTGGCAAGAGAGCAGAATGTTCTCACCACATCTTCTTTATTAAACAGTTTTGGGCTGTCAAATCTGTTTGTTTGTAAATAAATAAATAAAAATGCCTATACCAGTTTGGAATTTCCACTCACATACAAAAGTTAGATTGAATCTTCGAATGTTAAAATCACATTTGGAATGTAGTGATTTGATAAATTATTTTTATCGTTTATTGAGTTTGTCCACAAATGTATTTTATAGGCGTATTTTTTAAATAAATTACAAAAAATATATAGCCTAGTAAAGTATTTGGAGCATTGTGCTGCATTCAAGATTATAGACTTTTTTTAAGTTCTTATTTGGTAAAGTATAGTTTTTGTTAAAGGTAGCGATTTCAAGTTGACTATTGTTCTGAATTTTTCAATCAAGAACTGGGATATTTTTTTGTGATTTTACGTTAATAACAATTTTTTTTTAGTATTCAGTTGTTCATTTATGGCTGAAGCCTGTCTATGTTTGTGTTGTATCCGGTTTTTGAGTCATATATTCACTACGAGCCAGCTCCCTCTGATCTGGCTACACAGGGAGGACACCATTTGTACGAATGTCGTTTTGACCGACCTAGTAAACAAAGGTGGTTCAGACACATCTAGCCAGGTTAGGTTAGTTTTGGTTATGCTGCATTAGCAGTACGTCGATCAAACTGTTTGGTCGTCCTAAAGGATACCACCCACACTCCGAGTTGATTAGATTCTATGCAACGTCCACTTGATTATGTATCAAGTTTGTAACATCCATTGTGTTAATAGTTTTTAATTACATTAATTAATCACACATTACAATTTCCAACATTAATAGGATAAACGGCAGGTTACCAACTACCCTACCTGTCAATTGCCCGACCATACCAGTTGGCCGACAAAAACAAACTTTACGAAAAAAGTAAAGCGTACCGAAACTATTGCCTAGTCAGGTTAGGTTAGGTTGAATTGTAAAGTTTTCTTTTGTCTATCAACTGGTAGGGTCGGGCAACTGACGGGTAGGGCAATTGGTAACCAATCAGGATAAACAGTTGAAATCACACTGAATAACAAAGGAAGCGTACGTATGTCTTTCATCTTTACAATAAATCACAAATTTCACAAGAATGTTATATCTAAAATGAAAAAAGCCTGACTTTAATGAACGGTGCCGAAGATGTGACTAATACTCTGGGTTTGATGCCCAGATGGACCTGGCATATTTTTCTTTATATAATCTCATGTGAGAATTAACGACAACGAAATGATGTACTTACAATAAGTATTGCTTATGGGTTGATTACATTGAGCGAATTTAGAAGCTAACAAGACAGCGAGACATGGCACTACAAGCCTACCAAGCTTCAACCACCAAAAGCGTCATTCCTGAGACTTGATAATTGACATTACAAGACCAAGCTCGCTCGAGGTCAAATCTCGCTGGCTTGTTAGCTAATGCTAATCGATTATAAATATAATATTTCCATCTTCTGAATAAGAATTATATGGTTTATAGATGAATTTGAATACAGAATGATGTCCTATGTATTTCTAGATGGATGAATACTATAGTGGAATTTCTTCTTATTAGAAATAAAAGTTTTTTAATCGGCAATCTAATCAATTCAATTTTTTGTGGAATAGTTTATGCTTTACAATGACATTTCTATTGGTCATGTTGCAATTTCCAATTCGATGAGGAATGTGATTTTTTTTAAAACGGGGCACAGTAACTCAGGCTAATCAAATCGAATTTCACTTAACAAATCAATTAAAAAGTTAACTGAACCGATTTCACCTACATTACATTCAAGTTGGGAGTTTGATTATGAAGTTTCTACATTTCTGTTCTTTCGAGTTTTGATGTGGGATTGAGGTTTTTGGGGATTGCTATGTCTCTCATCCAGAGAAACTCAGCTTTTTTGACATGTGGCTCTTCAATCAGATAGATAAGCTGCGTTCTCGTAGGTCCTGTTTGTAACGGTGGCCGATTAGATTGGCCAGCAAAAAAGACACTGTTCTCTGCTGTAAAATCACTTCTCGGTGGTTCGGAACCCACCTAAAACTGTAGGTCCAACTCATAAGTCACTATCATCCAACTCATTACCCACGCACAGGTCTCAGACTTATGTGGGCTTCATCCTCAAAAAAAAAGAAAGTAAATTGTGTTTGTTTTCAATCTATTCCAAATATTACTGTGGGAAAATCTACAATTTTTCCACACAGAAAACTTGTCTGAATTAACCAAGAAACGCTATTGAACAATGTTTGTTCAAGAATAATATAAGAAATAAAACTTAATACCCACAAAAAGCCATCGAAAGCATGCGGTGTTAATCATTGCCACAATTTCAAACAAAACAAGGATGAGACAAGATCTGAATTTGAATATTCAACGACTTATATAGACACTAGAAAATAGAAATAATTTGTGAATAACAAAAATTAATCCAATTATTCAAAAGATTCGTGCGTCTCTTCTACAAAGAAATAAAGCAGAACCGGGTGTTTATTTATCAAGGCCGGTAAAGCCATGAACAATCTTGTTCAAGATACAGATAAACTTCCAGTTTAATAAAAAAGTTATTAATTTTCTTTTCAATCATAATACCAATAAACCCACAGCGACTTGCATATATGATTCTTAATTTCAATTTGTTTTTTTTTTTTTTTTTTTTGAGGATGAAGCCCACATAGGTCTGAGACCTGTGCGTGGGTAATGAAATGGATGATGTTGATTGATGAGTTGGACCTACAGTTTTAGGTGGGTTCCGAACCACCGGGAAGTGATTTTACAGCAGAGAACAGTGTCTTTTTTGCTGGCCAATCTAATCGGTCACCGTTACGAACAGGACCTACGAGAACGCAGCTTATCTCTCTGATTGAACAGATACCTGCTACGGCTCGCGGCTATCACTTCCCGCAATTTAATTATTTACTTTTCATTGGAAAAATATCAAAACTTGTAAAAACAAATAAAAGTTTAAAAACCGTAGAAACCCTCAAACTTATAGTAGCAAAATAAAAATCTCTAATCTAATATACCCAGTAATCACAAAACCAACCGTTAAACACCAATATTAATTCGAAATTATCAGATTAGTAGATTCTAATAGCTATTAGATTAGATAATTTATTTTCTACTGCTAAAAATATCTACTTCTCAGTAAAAGGTAGTCTCTATGGCATGCATATCGTTGAATAAAACTAATATTTAGAGCGTGCTTCAGTTCAAGTCAATTGGTTTAATCACTTCTCGGTGGTTCGGAACCCACCTAAAACTTTAGGCCCAGCTCATCAATCACCATCATCCAACTCATTACCCACTCACAGGTCTCAGACCTATGTGGGCTTCATCCTCCAAAAAAAAATTGGCTATTTAATTATAAATTTGACAATTTATAGAAATTTGAAACATCTTTTACAGCTTAAAATAGTATATTATTGATGAGCTTAAAGAAAAAATATGCCCTAATATAATGTAATTATAAAGACTATGTTATGTCTCAAGTATATTTCAGAGATATTTTGGGGATACAAAACCAGGATAATACTAAAAGTTAGGAAGATCTAGTTATTGAAAAAAAAACGATAAAACTGGATTTGGGGAAAATTAGATTAAAAAGTGTCAAAATTAACGCAGAATGTGGAATTGTAAATGTAAAATTATTTGCTGTGATGATTAAGGTTTCAGTTGAATGAGTAATAAATTAATAGTTATCACAAAGAAAGCATTAGTCACAGCAATCAGACATAGATAAGCGCTACACTGCGGTTGCCAAGAAATTAGGAAATTGTTCACATTGAAGAGCTCACATTCAATAAGATTGAATGCAAACAACATGAACAAAACCAAACACTACCTGCAATACTCCTCCAATAAGAGATGAACGTTATTTGAAACGCACTTGCTCAAAAATAACATATTGGAACAATAAGACGATAGATAAATTGCCTTAATTAAGTTGGGACTCAGAGCCCTCTCTTTCATTCAACCCACAGAAGGATAGTGGACAGCGAGGTAATACCCCATTTGAATGCGTGCATTGCAACAATTACGTTTTCCTCGGTCCTGTCCGGAGTCTGCGGGTAGTATAAGGCTTTGGTGATCACACCTTCCACATAAAAGTAAGTATAAAGTATGTAGATCACAAATTAGCATACAATACCTTGTTCACAACTTTATTTTGAGCATTCGGCACAGATTGAGGTTGCAAGGTGGGATGATATTTATTATCAATAGCAGAGTTATACTTTTTGAAGTATTTTAACTGCCTCTCTAAGCAATCCATATTTATTGTAAGCCTATTATGGAAGGGATTTGTGTAGCTATTCGTTGTGGGTTGGTCATTCGTTTTAGTTGAACATCCTGGCAAGATTTCATCAACACTTGTTTTTGGGTTAGTGTTTGGCATGTGAGAGACTAAATCCTGTTTCTTTTTTTTAATACAAAGTCTACTAGAACTACTGTGACTGACTTTGTTTGGCCTCCTCCTTTGTGGCATTGAATGGTGACCCCCTCTTTTTGAAGATGGATTAGATCTCTGTTTCGACACCAATTTCTCCACGTGAGAAGATTTCCCTGATGTTACAGGAAGAACAACAGGATTTGATGAAGAGTCCATTATCTGAAACAGTTATTCGAATCGTAATAACAGAACAGCATTCCTTTAGAAGTCAAACGCAATTGAATTTATGAAGCTTCCTTTAGAAGTCAAATGCAATTAAATTTATGAAGCTTCCTTTAGAAGTCAAACGCAATTAAATTTATGAAGCTTCCTTTAGAAGTCAAACGCAATTAAATTTATGAAGCTTCCTTTAGAAGTCAAATGCAATTGAATTTATGAAGCTTCCTTTAGAAGTCAAACACAATTAAATTTATGAAGCTTCCTTTAGAAGTCAAACGCAATTAAATTTATGAAGCTTCCTTTAGAAGTCAAATGCAATTAAATTTATGAAGCTTCCTTTAGAAGTCAAATGCAATTAAATTTATGAAGCTTCCTTTAGAAGTCAAACGCAATTAAATTTATGAAGCTTCCTTTAGAAATCAAACGCAATTAAATTTATGAAGCTTTTCAAAACGAAATAATTTATATTTATTTCCATATAAAGTATAAATATCAAATTAAGGCTGTCAAATTTTCTTATCCCTTACACAAAGTAAACACCAAATCTTGAAATATTAAATTACAATCTTATGATCTGGCGTAGATTAGAATATATGCAAATCACATTTAATCAAATCGAGACATCTGAAATAACAACATAATAGAGAATGGAAATTACTAATCACTAATATAATAAGTTAGCCTTTTCTCCAAAATTATCTTTCAAGTTGGATGCCTTGCAAGGAATTCAGATAATCTAGCAATTTACAAAATACTAGGTATCTGTTCAAGATAATCTAGCAATTTACAAAATACTAGGTATCTGTTCAATCAGATAGAGATAAGCTGCGTTCTCATTGGTGCTGTTTGTAACGGTGACCGATTAGATTGGCCAGCAAAAAAGACACGTTCTCTGCTGTAAAATCACTTCCCAGTGGTTTGGAACCCACCTAAAACTGTAGGTCCAACTCATCAATCACCATCATCCAACTCATTACCCACGCACAGGTCTCAGACCTATGTGGGCTTCATCCTCAAAAAAAAGCATCCTCAAAATCATATAAAACAGAAATGAATTTCTTCGGAAGCAATTTTGAAAAATCAATTATTACAATAGTCTTAGAGAACTACAGTGTCAGTTTTAAATGAGATTGTTGATTAGAAACTTAATTGAAAACACTTATGACACTCAAATGACACAATAACAATAAATATTTATTTAACAATTAAAAAAGAATAGGCTATAGAACGTTAAACGGTTTCCAGGATCGGCGATGAAACTCCCTCCTACTCTGGAAATTCTGCTAGACAGATCCTTCTACCCTCTGCAAGAATTTTCTTTCACACAATTTTGGGTAATAAATGTTTGTTTTTTCTTATGCAAGCTTTGCCAATGCACGTGGTGTCATCGAGCAAGACTTCTGATATAATATATAAGTTCTAGTAGTGGTTTTATTGAACATTTTTCATAGGACTAGCAAAAGTTCCAATTTTAATTGATAAAAAGTAAGTTTATCATGAAAATTATAAATTTATATCGGTCAAAATAAAAAATACTTTTTAAACAGCATGATCAATATTTCGGCAAAAAAGTGAATCGCTTAGTGTGTTTCTACGTGTTAACAGAAACGACTCATCGTTAATTTGGTCGCAATTGTGGTCACACTAATGCTGTATAACCCCACCGACGGGAAGAAAAATTGACGATTCCCTGGTCAGCAGACTGCGGAGTAGACATAACAAGTAACAAGTAAGCATAGTCTATAATCTTCTTTGGAAGTACCTGATTCTGTTGACTATGCATACCCTTATAGTAATGCATTAATTGCTTCGAAATTTTAAATCTGTAAGAATAATTAATTAATAACAATAATAAATTGAAAGATTAATAAAATAAAAAAGGTGTGTTCGCATATACGCTTACCGAAACCGTATCCGTAATGGATCTAAGATAATCGAGCAATGTTTTAAATCCAAACTTAGAATACGGAATATTATAGCCTTCCATTTCTAAAAAGTCTCTGTCCAATTGCCTAGCTGTCACCTGATTTGGGGTGGAAACTAAGATGCCGCGGATCACCGACCTTACGTCAGCATCTTTTGGAGCCGCCATTTTCTTATGGTAAAACCTGAAATTTGAAAAGATTGATAATCATTATCATTGAACCGCTGCTGTAACTCGAAAACGTACTATTATCAAACGAAAAGTATAATACAGTAAAACTTGTCACAACAGATTGTCATATCTGAGCCCCTATATATTTTACAATTGTAATTACTTTGTAACAATTTAAAGTTTCAACAATTTTGAAGGATATTTTGACTTTCTTATCGATATGCAGTAGGCTACTATAATTTTAGTCCTAATATTATATGCCTAGAACGATACAAACATATCATATAAAACACTTAATCTATTTCAGGGCCTTTACAGCATTGTTAACCTACTTCCAACAAGAGGTTCTCGATTCGACCTGTTTATTTTTTAACGTTTGTACATTAACTACTCGAGCAATACTGAACCGATATAGAAATTTTTTTTTAAATGAAAGTGCATCATTCAGCGGTGGTCCCATCCACGTTCTGCAAGGATCTGCCCAATATCAAGCAGAAAGGAGCATTCATGGATGTCTTAGGCTAGTTTCATTCATAACAGGCAGTCGGATAACCGGTGCCGTTTACCAGGCTGATCATTGTATGATACGGAGCGCTTCACACTTACCCGATTTTTGAAGTCATATGATGTAATGTAATTATGCCGGGTAAACGACATCAGTTACCCAAAGCCGGTTATTTGTGAAACAAGCATCAATAATCTCCCGTTTTGGCCAATCAGATGAACTATACAAATTGAAAGGTAATCATCTGATATGGCGTACAGCCATGGCTGATCAGAGAGGAATATTAACACATGGCAATTTGACGAATGAAGAAATTTCAAGACGTGTCAACAAACATTGATCAGGAAGAGGGAAACGGCGTATCTGGGGCACATCATGCGGAACAAGAAATATCAATTCCTAAATCTGATGATCGAGGGCAAGATTGTGTGAAGGAGAAAATTATCCTGGCTGCACAACATCAGACAGTGGACTGGGCTGAAACGAATGTTTCACTTTTATGAAGTCTATTGCTATTATAATTTTCCTATATACAATATTCTATGTTCAATAAATTTGTAGGATTTTACTTAGTTTATCAACTTTTCTTATAGAAAGATTTTTATTTACTTCAATCTGTGTGCAATATAGGTCATATTGATTTGCTGATTATTTCATAATGTATTAAAAATTCATCATTCTTTCAGTTTGAATATTCAACTGAACACTGCTAAATAAATAAATTAATGTTTAAAGCAATAAAAGAAACCGACTTCAATGAAATACTCACAACTCACGTACTAAAAAGTTGAAAAAAGTATTCACTTTAAACTGAGAAAATGTTAAATCCAAAACAAGTAAACTTTTGAAGTCGGCGCCAAATATTTAGTCAATAATTAAAAAATAATGTAGCACAAACAATACAACATGAGATACAGTACAATTTCTAGAAAAGTAATATCAAAATTGAAATAATGGTTTCATTTCAAAGTCCTGACTTTGTTCAAATGCGACCTGAAAACTCTTACCTGCCAGCCCAGTCAAACGAAAGAAAAATTATTATTCAAAAATATAGGTTCTAAAGGAAATATAACTTAGGTTATAGAAAATTGTAAAAGAATAAATTTGCTACATATATTTAAGTGCGCGAATAAAGCAATCAATTTCCGTTTGAATTCCGTCAACTATTAGGAAATAAATATTGGAAAATAATAATAGCTTAGCTTTGAGCAGTGTTCGTATAACATCCATTGAGACAGAGCTTGGAAAGCAAGCATAGGTAGATCGCCACGAGAATGCATTGGACCCCAAAACAATACAAAATGTTAGCTGATGCCATTCTCATGGCGATCCACCTATAGGAACCGTCCATTTTACTGTGCATAATAAATTATAAAAGAGAATCTAAATTATAAAAGAGAATCACAGATGCATCTCATTTACCCTCCGGAGAACTCACTTCCATAAGACCCCTCAGCTCTTTAGAAGGAAGATCCCCAAAATGATAGAACAAAATGCAACAAGTCACTGAGTGAAATAATGTGCATAATAAGAGCAGTTGACAAACAACAACGACAGATTACGATACTATGCATTGAAAATTATCAATAATTTAAAGATTAAATTATCTTAATTCTGTTTGAATTTACCCTTCCGAATTGGGAGATCCAAGCTTGACTTAGTTGTATAACCCTACATTTTCCACTCAATGAATTTAGAACCAGCAATGACGTAGATTGCTTCTTTCTGATTCACTTGTAAATAATTATAGAAACTTTCAGTGTTCAATTAGTACAGTATAATACAGCAATGTTAATCAGTATAATAATATAAAAATGCTTTGACACAGCCGTGTGGGGACAAAAATAAACTAACCAATCACGAAAGAAATTGAAATTTCATCAACGTACAAGTAAGTACAACGGAACACGGAACACAAACTGCACGAGAACGAGAGCACGACTCACAATAATTCACAAACACACAGTTCACTCACCATGTTCACATCGATGTCGTATCTCCTAGGATATAGAAGTGCCAACATAATAACACAGATCAATTGCACGAAACTAAATAATAACAAAATATAATAATGTAATGTTTATTGTGTTAATTCAAGTCAAAAAGGCTAGAAAAATTATGAAAATTCCTTTAGTTTATTACTGAGAACATGAATAATACCTGGGGTGGTCATACAAGTGATGATAGAATCAAGATTCTTGTTTAAAGTTTAAATCATTGATATAAACTATTATATAATTTTATACTGTATATCAATGGTTTAAATACAAGAAGTGGATACATGCATATAATGCCATCTAGCGGAACTATTGTACTTGATTTTCACTACTCCGCGCAGTATTCAAATTATTGAAAATGTTCTATAAGAGTCGATGACATTGGGCGAGTTAGTAGCTAAGCCAGTAGCGAATAGAAACGTTACAGGCCGACTGTGTTTCAACAGTTCGGCATGCCAAGCCGAATGAATTAAAGAAAAAATGAAACTTCCAGAATTACCCCCATACCATGGAATTACAAAGACAATAGAACAAAATAAAAATATAGAGTTTAACAAC
The DNA here is from genome assembly GCA_948455865.1 of Conomelus anceps. NCBI lineage: Eukaryota > Metazoa > Arthropoda > Insecta > Hemiptera > Delphacidae > Conomelus > Conomelus anceps. The sequence goes on along the minus strand of OX418223.1, from coordinate 10,053,504 downwards.
AATTATTCGATGAAATTTCATAAAAACAGTTCACAGAAAATTCAATAAATTTATCTCATCCAAAGTGTTATGTTCGCAGTCTGCGCGGTTAATATAAATATCGGCTTTGACCACAATAACATTGTATTTTGGTGTTGGCTACACTGCTAGCGAGTAGCAAATAAAAGGTTGAGAGGTCTAAAATTGTCGTGTGTGAGTGAATATGTGGGATTTATAACCATTTGATTTGTTAAAAAAATAATAAACAGAGCATTTGATTTGTTTAGAAATATAATATAGAGTATATACTAATATACTTATAATATAATATGCAGAGTATATACATATAATATATACAGAGTATATGTGCACACATACCGTACTGTAACTTTGCAGTACTGGGCTGTAGCATAGGCCACGACTGGGCTCATCAACCCAAGTACAGACAAAAAAGATCTATGTGGGCAATTATTATTTCATAAATCAGGTCAACATCTATTTTACCATATCTCAATATTAATGAATATTATTTATTTAATTTGTAATAATAAAGCTGTGTGATTTTTTCATCTTTCTGTGATGATCCATGACATGATGTATCCTGGTAATAGTTGATGTTATATTTGTATTTTTAATTTGGTTAAATAAAAGAAAAATTCAAATTCATGTTGGTACATCAATTACTCAAACACCAATGAACCAATTTGAATATTTTTTTTTCAAATGATAAAGCTTCATTCAGCGGTGGTCCCATTCAAGTTTTGCAAGGTTTGGTTCAATATACTTGGCCCAATACCAAGCCAAAAAGTCATCAAAGTCTTAATTTGAATCTTTGCCAAATACTCAGCCAGTACAATAAAAACTTTTTTGCGATAGTTAACTAAATAAAAGATAATTATTAAAAAAACTCAAGCTATCAATTTTTCATTGCAGCTAAAACTATGAAAGGGTATTAATAGTCTACCTGAAATTATAAAAAAAATTCTCCAAGTTATCGATTTTTCTGTAAAGTTATAACTGTGAAACTGAAAGGGAATAGTCTACTTGAAATTATTTAAAAAATTCTCTGGAGATTTTTCAGTTTAGGTATACTTTGAAAGGGACCGAATTATAAAATGACAAAACAAAAGCAATTTCATTTTTAGGAAGCATTTCACTATTATAACTTTTCTTAATATCATATTCTACTTTAAATTTTTGATTTTTAATTAGTTATCAACTAATTTCCATTTCCTAAATCTAACTTATTTTATAGTTGGATTTTTAAATAAAAAACAAATAATTGTTTTTTTCATCAACTTATTGCAAGTAAATTGCAAGCTTCTTGAAGGTGGCTCCAAAAATTTTATAAATTTATCTATATAGATAAAATTAGAGTTTTGTCTGTACATTTATCAGAATTATATATTTTTTGGTTATTTTTACGTTTTATATATCAAATAAGCCGAAAATAGTCTTATCTCACTTTCTGTCTGTCACGGCCCCAAAGGCATTCTCCTCAAAAACGAGAGCATCGATCGGGATTTTAGTTATTGAACAGTATTGAACACTTTATTGACAAGCATCGATCGGGATTTTAGTTATTGAACAGTATTGAACACTTTATTGACAATGTATTTAGCTATGAAAAACTAAATTAATTTTTTTTTAACAGAGTAATAAACGTTTAAAAACCAAGTATTGTGCGATTTTGGATACATTTTACGCGGCCTTCTGATAAACGAGAGCATCGATCGGGATTAAAGTTATTTATCAGTATTGAAAACCTTTTTGACAATGTCTTTAGCTATAAAAAAAATACTAAATTAACTTTTTTTTAACAGAATAATAAACGTTTAAAAACCAAGTATTGTGCGATTTTGATTACATTTCTTCCAAGTTTTATTACCTCATAAGAACAAATCACGTAATTTATCATGATATATCAATCAGCTGTTCTCAAATATTCTCTCTGATAACTGTCACTGAATTGTTTACGTTCTAAGTTGTTTACTAATCTGCTAACAACTTCATGATCGTTGCTATCAAAAAAGCCGAAACATATTTAGTCTTATTTCTAAACATAATCCGTACGAGGGACGGGAAGCTGCTAGTTAGAAAATAAATTCACGGACGTCATCGTCCATCTCGAAGCTGAACTATACCGACATGTACTACTGTGGGTTACGGTACTACCAGCTGCAGTACTGCTCACTATTTGCATTGCGTTCTCAGTGGCGTAACGTACACCCCCGCAGACCCCGCGGCGCGGGGGGGCCCGGGCTATAAGGGGGCCCGGAATGAAAATATATATTTCCAAGAAATGGCCCGTGCCCAGACTGAAATAAATTTTTTTTTCAAAAGAAATAAAACTGAAACACTGAAGGAAGAAAGAAAGAATGAATTGGCTAAATATTGTCAGGCCAATGTTTAATGTTTACTTTATCGATAAATTCCCAGATAACAGATAATTCGCAGATAGTGAAGGAATTCAGAAGCAGGATGTTGTGACTTCGGGAATGGAGACATACCGAGGACAAAACACTCTTCAAACAAACTTATCTAGATTGTTATAAATCATGACGGCTATGTCTCCACAGTGCAAATATTAGAGGAAATTAATATTATTTTCCCATCGAATTCCTCAATGTATATTAGCATATACGAAGTAATGGAAAGTGGGGGGTTGTGTAGAAATTAAAGTCAATATTTTTCTTCATACAGTATTTTGAATTCAGTCTCTTTTGAATCGTCCTGTTGGATACACGTAGGCCGGTAAATTGGCCTAGAGTAAACCGTATGTTTATTCATTATTGAGTTCGTGATCGTGAATTTTATTATTTGGAGTGCCATTTTTTTTTTCATTTCTATTCTATTTTTTCTATTTTTCAACATGCTGCGTTTATGGTATTGTGATGTTGTACGGTCATGCTTTAGTTATTTCTATTTTTTATCGACTAGTACATTTTTAAACAATATGCTCAGAAGGAATATTTATACCCTTGATATATCGGATAAATTACGTGATTATTGTATAAGTATATAAATAATAGTTTTGGAACAATTGTCAGTTCTCCCAACGCAGTTGAATTTTTTTCTTATAATAGGATCATGTACTGTATAAGTAGTTTACGTTTTCTATCTTCTGTCTCTTAAGAATAAATTTCTTAATTTTTTTCTCTTTTCCTGATTTAGTAATTTCGCGATAATTTAGATAAAATGCCTTTTTATTAAAAATTGAACCTGTGTTCGTGTCTGCAAATGAGGCGAATTCTGAGAGAACACATTTTCTGGGAAAAGGAGCGAAGGTGCTAACAAGGAGGATGTGAATGTGGATCCTATGGAAGACATCAATTTCAAGGTTTCTAGGTTTCAAGATTAATTATTTATAATATAATCAACTCTCAACTATTTCCATCTTTCAGAAGCCCCCAAATCATTAGACTTGCCCCCCTTGAAACATATGATTGAATTTTAAAATTTAATTTATAAAAAGGTGTTTAGTTCTTACATAATTATAACTGCCCACAAAATAATTATGCAAGTTTTTCAGGAAGGGGTGGGGGTGGCAAGGGTGAGGGGGGATATTTATATGATTTTGAGGGGCCCGGAAAATCGGTTGCGGGGGGGCCCAACTGGAAAACGTTACGCCACTGTGCGTTCTGTTTGCATTATTTTCACTATTTGCTCGGGTCGAAGTCGCGCGGATTCGACAATAAAGTCGCATACTGAATGGCGCTAAAAAATTAGATGCCGCGTCTTTATTAGCAGTGCTGCTGAGTCGTCTAATGTGAAGGTGCACTAATCTCCCACTACAAAAGTGAAAAACCATAATAACATATTTTATTTACCGTACTCTACTGATTAGGCTAGATACCAGCTTGAATTTTTCTCATACCATAAAATTTAAGGAATTTATGAACGATCTAATTTAAAGCTGAATGAATTGGCAAAATTGAAAGATTCGATAAAATTCTCAAATTTTATGCTAGAAGAAAAATTTAAGCTGCTAAATAGGTACTCAGGAAACGTAGTGAAATATTTAAGATTTTGAAAAATGCGAATATCTTAAATGAATTTGATGATAAAATTAATCAAAATTTCATGTTTTTCAACCGATTTAAAAAAGGAGAAGGTTTTCAATTGTATTTTCAATTTGGTGAAATACAATAAAATATTTATAAAAATACAGTGACATATTTCAATAAAAGAAAAATTCAAATTCATGTTCGTACATCAATTACTCAATATTGAACCAATTTAAATCATTTGTTTTTTTTTTTTTTTTTTTTTTTAATTATAAAGCATCATTCAGCGGTAGTCCCTATCAAATTTTGCAAGGGTCAGCTATTAGCCCAAAAAGTCAACAATGTCTTCATTTGAATCTTTGCCAAATACTCAGCCAGTACAATAAAAATATTTTTGCGTTAACTAAAATCACAGTTCAATTTTATTTTTATCGTTAGTGGTCATTTTACCGTACTTAAATTATGATTGTTTAAACGATATATCGGAAAAAATTATCTAAATAAGGTAGGCCTAGATGAAAAGTCTTTGTGCTGTTTCATTTCCCTCTTTGAATTTGAACCATATGTTTTGTGTTCTCACATGTCCAACTATAAACCATACGTTTAGTATTCTATTTCACCATACGTGGCGACGTTTGTATCAAACACATTACAAAGTAATTCATTGAAATGTATCACCTCTTGAAAAAATCATCGATAATGAAAATGATAAATAGTGATATTTCCATCATTCAACGAAGAACTAAATATGAGGGATTAGTTTGCATTCCTCCACTTGTTCGCCGACCGTTCAAGGTAAGAATAATACTATTTTATTAAATAATAACCAAAATATTTACTGTAGGAAATTCAAGATAATCTTTCTGAGTGATGGCATTGAATCCTCTGTAACTGTAAAATATACAATAACTTATAATATTAGAACCTAGAAGGAGAATCCGATAGATCATAAAAATAATTATTTGTACATTAATGTAAGGTACGGTACTTAATTTCCTCTACCATATCAACGAGCATCTCACCAGAAACCTCAAGACCTTCTAGATTTCTCTGTCAATTTTACGCTACAATTTATTTAATTAAGTAAATCTAGGTCGATTTTGCAAACCTTTTAAGCCTATATACATGCTATTTCAATGCAGGTAACTTACCTCCACTTTATTAATTAGCCTAGTTCAAGTTTGATTCAAAAATTTACGTATTTATATCTACTACTACTAATAATAATAATAATAATAATAATAATAATAATCAAACTCTAATATCAAGGATTATTTATATTCACCGTTTAGTTTAAATTCAGGCTAGCATCAGAGATCATTCTCAAAGCTCTAGCTATATTTCATTTAAATTTTGAGTTGGCTTACTCATAATAAATTACAAATTGAAGAACAATCTAATATCAAAACTGACACTGTATTTAAATTCAATATATTGTCTTTACTGACTTATATTGGAGATACTGAAAAGATGCATTTCACTTCTGAAAAGAAGCTTCGTCAGCCTCTTTTCTACACTTCTTTTCAGAAGTGAAATGCATCCCTCCAGTATCTCCAATATAAGTGAGTAAAGACATTGTATTAAATTGAAATACGGTGTCAGTTTTGATATTAGTTTGTTCATCAAGTATTTCGTCATGGAAAACATCACAAATAAAGAAATTCAAATTAATTGTAAATGTGCAATTAACCACTGAGTTGGAAATTTTTCTTGAATTTTGTAAACCCTATTGGGAGACTTTTCTTTGAGGGGTTAGTGAACATAGGTTAAATAATCGGCTGAGGGAATCGGAACTACAACCTATTTTATTACCACTAATCCAACACTAGGTTGTGTCATCATCAGGGAAGTGCTGATAGCCGCGAGCCGTAGCAGGTATATCTGTTCAATCAGATAGAGATAAGCTGCGTTCTCGTAGGTCCTGTTTGTAACGGTGACCGATTAGATTAGCCAGCAAAAAAGACACTGTTCTCTGCTGTGAAATCGCTTCCCGGTGGTTCGGAACCCACCTAAAACTGAAGGTCCAACTCATCAATCACCATACAACTCATTACCCACGCACAGGTCTCAGACCTATATGGGCTTCATCCTCAAAAAAATATAATGTTCACATTTCATAATATGGATGTATCATAAATATATAGATTATATAATATGATAAATATATCCATATTACGGAATAAATTTATGGTATAGATAGTTCTATGTAGGATTCTCTCCTTGGGAGCCTGTGAAGCTAGCTAAATGATTTGTAAGGCTATCAAATAACTTTACATTCCAGATAGCCTTCAGTTCACAACAGATGGGCAGCTAACCTAACCTGGTTAACTATCTACTTAACCCATCTAGCCAGGTTAGGTTAGCTGCCCATCTGTTGTGAACTGAAGGCAATCCTTATATTCCTGGATTTCTTGTTCCATGACGAACTGCGTTGTTAATATCAACTGAAAAAGTTAATAATTTTTTATATATTTATTGGAAGAACAAAAATATCCTTTCATTACAATTCATAGCTGTAATCAATCAACTCAATGTCACTCACTAGTGTTTTGCACCCATCATTTGAGAATTTCAACAATCACAATTACAATCTTGATAGTATGGTAATATTTTATATTCATCAAGATGCATATAGTAATTCGATATTGATTTACAGGAATATTTTGTATTTTACAGGAAAAACTTACAATTGGCTTGGCCATGATGGTGACAGCAATGGCTTATCCAATGTGGTTCATCTGTAATGTCAAGAATATGAGCCCTGAACCCAAAGAAGATGAGCTAGAGGATGATTGAGTTACACTTTTATTTTTATTCCATTTCAAATCGGTGTGCTCTCTGCTGTGCAGGCATATATGATAATAGTTTTTTTATAATTTTGTTGATAATTGTTGTGCAACCTTTTGATACTGTACTGTATTATGTATGAAATTCATGAGAAATTAGACTGAGTTTTTTTACAAAAAATTGATGATTTTTTCATAGTTTTGTAGTTACTATACAGTGTATGATCTTTTTCATGTACATATGTTACTGTACTGTAACTAAAGTGAATGTCATTAAAGATCTATATTGAAAAGCTGCTTCGGCGTGACGATCGCAATTAAGCTGCAATTGGGCATCAAATTCAAAATTCTTTATTGCCAAACTCTTGTAAATAACAATCAATCACACACAATTAATACATTTTTTTTGGCGCCATCAGCAAATCATAGCTTGTTCGCTAACGACGATTTCTCCTTTATTACAAATGAAAATTTTTCTTCTTTACTACCCAAAATTACACTGGAATGTTCATCAATAATTCATTAAATCAAGCATCCAACCAATAAAAAAAAAAAAAAAAAAAAAAAAATAGTCCAAAACAAAAAAAAAAAGAAACAGTAGAACAAAAAAGAAAATCCATCATCACTATCTTTAGCAAAACAACAGTAGAACGAAAAAGAAAACTTATCAAATACAATAAATAGGCAACTATTACTCAACCTAAACGTTACTATAACTTAAAATATAAGGTGCGGCAGTCAATCCTGCATTTATAAATAGCGCGCAGGAGCGTAGGAGTGGTGGGGGCCGAGCAGCCAAGGTCACCATTGTGTTCTCCTATTCATAGCATTTCAGTAGACATGGAGCCGTGGACTAAGCAACAACGTTCGTTTGCCGTGAAAGCTTTTTATCAAAGTGGTAGCTATGTAGCCGCTCGGCGTCGTTTCCGAGCGCATTTTCAAATTAATCGCAATAGACCAGTGCCTTCGGTAAACTCAATCAAGTTGTGGGTCGAAAACTTTGAAAATATTGGTGAAACGACAAGGAAAAGAGGTGGCAGTGCGAGATCAGTGCGAACTCCAGAGAATATTGAACACGTTCAAATTGCTGTGGGAAGAAGCCCTCGGAGATCAGCGCGTCGACAGAGTACGGCACTTGGAATGTCTGACAGAACCGTCCGAAGAATTTTGAGGTTAGATTTACATCACCATCCTTACAAAATTCAAGTGGTTAACGCTTTGAATGAGAATGACTTTGTTGCTCGACTGCGTTTCTGTAACCATTTTTTGGAAATGATTGAAGAAAATGGTGAGCTTGTTCACAACCTCTGGATGAGTGACGAGGCGCATTTTCATTTATCGGGATATGTGAACAAACAGAACTTTAGGTATTGGAGTGACCAGAACCCGCAACAATTACATCAAAAACCTCTCCATTCATCTAAGGTAACAGTTTGGTGCGCAATGTCCTCGTCAGGTATCATAGGCCCTTATTTTTTTGAAAACGAAAGAGAGCGATCTGTTACCGTGAATGCTGAGCGCTATTTGACAATGTTAAGGACATTCTTCATTCCTCAGCTTCGGCAACATGAAGTGAATGAAGAAACATTGTTTCAACAAGATGGAGCAACAAGTCACACAGCCCGCGTGAGCATGAATGTTCTTAACGGAGTTTTTCCAAACCGAGTGATTTCCCGCAATGGCCCGATTCCGTGGCCGCCCCGTTCACCAGACCTCACTGCGTGTGATTTTTTCTTGTGGGGTTACCTAAAAAGTAAAGTATACGAAGAAAGACCTCATACTGTTGGTGAACTGAAGGCAAGAATCCGGCTAGAAATTGAGAGAATTCCTCAGCCTATGCTTCGTGATGTTATGAACAGCTTCGCAAATCGCCTGCACGAATGCCGTACTCGGGAAGGCCGCCATCTTACTGATGTTATTTTCAAACAGTGATTATTTTCAATGTTTCTTAAATGCTTTTTAATGTGGAAAAATATTTTATGAATATAATTTTGATATCTACGTCCGTTTATTTTTTACACCTATTTCAAAAATGCGGGATTGACTGCCGCACCCAGTATATGTTACTTTTGACCCATTCCTCTAAATTTCTCAATAGAGTTTGTGTAAACCTCTGTGTTAAAAAGTGTGCTAAAAAATAAGACCAAACATTTTAAAAAACCAAACTGAGACTTTTTGTTTATATAGTATTATACAGAGTGTTTCACGAGTAATGAACCATACTATACAAGCTGATTCTTCTTATCAAAATAAAAATAAATCATATAAATACAGGTCTGGGAACGCTCTGTTACAGAAATAGATTGTGACTGGTATTTTTTCACAGTAGCATTCATCGATTTCCATCAGCTATTCAATGCTGTTGCCAATATCCACCATTACGGAAGTCTTTAGCTCTTTATTACACTTTGAGGAATTCGAAATTAATAAATTCTGTTTAGAAAAAGATTGCTTAAATTGGCAGCTTTCCCCATCAATATTTCCTTAGTTAGAAATCTAGGGCTTTCATTCTGGTGTTAAATTGAACAGATTTCACGTGAAGAAGCTGAAAATCGAATAAAACGTGTTATTAATCTGTAACTATCATAGTTTAAAACAAAATACGAAAAATAGCCTTAATCGTGTTTTTTTTTCAAGTTTGAATTGAATTATAAAGCATGATAATTTGTCAGTAAACCAATTTTCTCAACATGGGTTTTTTTCAATTTTAGAGAATTTAATTCTGAAAATGAAATTTTGCATCATCTAATAGCCAAAAACACTCTACAATCATAAAATATCATTTATTGGTAAAAACAAACTGAATTATAATTATATTGATTTCAATATATGCTTTTATTGTGTGCTTTAATACAATAAATCCTAATTTATACTGTAATTTATAATTTATACATTTTAGACTGTAGCTTTCTGAGGTAAGCAGTAAGCACTGGAATCAAAGCGCGACTTTATGACTGTGCAAATAGTGGTAATAATACGAATAGAACACTAGTGAGCAGCACTGCAGCTGGTAGTACATGATAGTATTGTTCAGTTTCAAGATTTATTTATAAATTCATCAAATTTTTGGTGCCACCTTCAAGAAGTTAGAGAATTGTATCAAATTAAAAAAAAAAATTGTTTAATCAGAGCCAATTTTTATTTAAAAATCCAACTATGAAATTAGTTGAATTTAGGAAATGGTAATTAGTTGATAAACTAATTAAAACTACAATTTTATATTGAAAGTAGAATATTATAAAGGAAAATTATAATAGCAAAATGCTCTATGAAAATGAAATTACTTTGAAATCGGATCTCAAAGATTCGAAAGCGCTCGGCCTACAGAGTAAGTAAATTCTATTTATTCTTAATGAATATTTGACTACAAGTCGTTGAATTCACATGAAAAGTTAATATTAACAACGCAGTCCGTCATGTAACAAGAAATCCAGAAATGACTTGTTTCATCATTTTATAATTAGGTCCCTTTCAGAGTACACCTACATTGAAAAATAAATAACTTTAGAGAATTTTTTAACTATTTGATGAGACTATACCTATTCACAGTTAACCTAACTACACTGAAAAACAGAGAATTTTTAAATAATTTAAAGTAGACAAGTAGACTATACCTATTTTAGGTGGGTTCCAAACCACCGGCTAAGTGATAATAAAGCTTTTAACATCAAGTACATTGAAGTACGGTCACCCCATCCAATCACATCAAATCAAAATCAATTTTATTTCCTCTTCATTTTACATTTAAAAAAAACATAAAGGAAATTAATACCCACAAAAACAAACTGATATTGAGTATCACTACATTAAGGAGCGGTTGGAAAGAATGGAATGGAATTTGATGAAAAATCTTTAGAATTATCAGAAAATTTAATTATTACCGTGGGTATGAGTCGAAGTTTGAATTCAAAGATTCATTAATACATAATATGATTGATGACGCAAACGGCGTCATATTAGGCTTAGTGTGTTCCAAAAGGGACTATTCACATCTTCTATCTAAATAAAATTAGAGTTTTGTCTGTACATTTATCAGAATTATATATTTTTTGGTTATTTTTACGTTTTATACATTAAAGAAGCCGAAACAAGTCTTATCTCAATTAATGCCTTCGGGGCCGAAACAGAAAATAATTTCTGTCTGTCTCACGGCCCCGAAGGCATTTTACGCGGCCTTCTCCTGAAAAACGAGAGCATTGATCGGGATTCAAGTTATTTAACAGTATTGAAAACTTTATTGACAATATCTTTAGCTATAAAAAACTAAATGAACTTTTTTTAACAGAATAATAAACGTTTAATAAAACATATTTTAAAACAAAAAAGAAACCGACTTCAGTGAAATGATAAAATACTCACGTACTAAAAAGTTTAAAATAAAGTATTTACTTTAAACTGAGAAAATTTTAAATTTCATACAAGTAATCTTTTGAAGTCGGCGCCAAATATTTTATAAAGTTGATAAGAAATTCTATCCAATATCAAAACTAACACTGTATTTTTTTAGAGGATGAAGCCCACATAGGTCTGAGACCTTTGCGTGGGTAATGAAATGGATGATGGAGATTGATGAGTTGGACCTACAGTTTTAGGTGGGTTCCGAACCACCAGGAAGTGATTGATCAGAAATTCTATCTAATATCAAAACTAACACTGTATTTCAATTAAATATGTGATTTACACTCACTTTTACTGAAATACAGTAATTGATAAGAAATTCTATCTAATATCAAAACTAACACTGTATTTCAATTAAATATGATTTACACTCACTTTTACTGAAATACAGTGTCAGTTTTGATATAAGATTTTTCAATTATTTCGTCATGGAAAACATCACAGAGTAATTCTGTTATATTTTAGAAGTTTATGGGAAATTTGGCGCCGACTTCAAAAGATTACTTGTATGAAATTTAAAATTTTCTCAGTTTAAAGTAAATACTTTATTTTAAACTTTTTAGTACGTGAGTATTTTATCATTTCACTGAAGTCGGTTTCTTTTTTTGTTTTAAAATATGTTTTATTTTAAGCTTTTTAGTTGAATTTTCAAACTTTGAAAACATGAGAAATTTCTTAAAGCCTACATTATGAAATATTTATCGAATTAGGAAGCCAATAATCAATTTATAACATCGAAAGTTAAGTAACTAAAAATCCACTTATAAGAAAAGATAAACTAAGGAAAATTCTACAACGTTTTATTTAATGTGGAATATTGTATTTAGGAAAATTATAATAGCGAAAGGCTTCTTAAAAGTGAAATGGCTTTTGATTCATTTTGATGTGGTCCCTTTCAGAATATACCTACACTGAAATAGTAGGCCTATATTATGTTACAAGTGTGGAAAATATTGTGCTTACTGAAAATATGATAAGTAAAGGCAGGAGATGAAGTTGAGTGCGGTATTTCATACGAGTATGGTAAACATCTTCCCGGATGAGTTATGTACGATATTTTTTGTGATATTAGTCATATATTTTTTTAATATAAAAAACATAAACTTTGAGCTAGTACAACCCACACAGCACAAAACCTCCCAGGGACATTCCATTTTGGTTCTGTATGTTCTATAAATGTCCCGGGACTTGTGGGATGTTCAGAGGACCTACAAAGAATATTCCCAGAGAAACATTTCAACAGACAAAAATTCAATTTTTTTCTGATATTAGATGTATGTAAAGCAAAATAAATAACACTCATTGTCAAATTTTACAAAAAAACTCATATAAGTTCCTCATGTTCTGTAAACATCCCAGGACCTAAGGAATGTGCAGATCATGTTCTCAGAAGGTACCGCAGAACTTCATTGTCAAAATCGATTTGAGATATTTGCATATATGCTGAGAATGTTCTAGGGATGTACCAGGGACATAGATAGGAACATTCCATTTTGGTTCCATACCTTCTATAAATGTCAGGGGACATGTGGGATGTTCCAAGGACCTACAAAGAATATTCCCATAGAAACATTTCAATAGACAACAATTTTCTGCTTTATCTGATGTTTTGCAAGTATTCATGTATTTGTAAAAAAATATATATAAAACTCAAATTTCACAAAAAAACTGATATAGGTTCCCCATGTTCTGTAAACATCCCAGGACCTAAGGAATGTACTGATCATGTTCTCAGGAGGTTCCACAGAACTTCATTGCCAAAATCGATTTGAGTTATATGCATAAATATGCTGAGAATGTTCTAGGGACATGCTGTGGATACCAAATTACAATTTTCCGCAAATTCCCTGAATTGAGTCAAGGGGAAGGGATCGAGCTAAAAATATTAAATTCACATTAATTATGCAATTTTCATTGTAGAACCCGATGGCATTCACAGAACTGATCTATTTTGCTCGAATGTTGAGATATCAATAAAAGAATGATTATTCATATTTATATTGTAATAATTGGTGAAGCTCGTGACAACTTTTAAAAAGTTCCCTAGGTAGGTCTATATTTCTGTCAAACGCTTATCAGTGGGTAAAAATGACAAGTCATAATTTCAAGTATTTGAACGGAAATTAAATTTGAATATCTGACAGAGCCATGCTGAAGTGCTACAAAAAATACTTAGTCCTGAAAATTGGCTAAGAACGGTTCATAAATATATGTGAGATATTATTTTCAATTGAAATAGAAAATTTCACTTTTGTAACAATGCTGAACATCTCTTTCCTACTTCTGCTTGACTCAGAGAGCGCTCCTTACATTAAAAAATGAAAACTATTTTGTCTATTTTCATCAATATTCTGCAGAAGCTTAAGCTTTAAACTTGAGATTGACAGTGATCATGTATTTTTCAAAATTGAAATTTATGGAATTGTAGGAGTTCTATTATTTTGCTTTTTCAGATTACATTTAAATCAGTACTACAAACAGGAAAAACATTAATTATTAATTTAAGGATGCATAGGTATTTTGAATGTTTTGGCGCACTTAGCATCAAACTGCCAATAGGCAAGCAGCCAATCACAAGCAGAGACCCAGGAACGCGTTGTGTCAACAACAGTCAAGAGAGCGTAGCAGCGCAACAGATTTCGGGTTAAATAATTATATCCCAGTGGACTCCAAGAAGATTTTCATACAGTGCATACAAACAGTGATTTTAATTATGTTGATGGCTAACATGGGAAAATTTTGGAAACATGATATCTCATGTGTTTAATATAATAGGCCCACTCCAGTATCCTCCTCGGTCTAATCTAGAGACCACCATGCTTCCACCGCTGCGCGCCGCCATTTTAATTCACTAATTCGTGACTCGTTACGTTGTTAACTCGTTAGCGTTCAGTGTCCGTTAGCATTTTTTCGCATTTCAAGATTTCAGCTATAAAATTTAAAGGTAAGATACATTTATTATTATATTTATTAACCGTTCTATCATGGTGCATTTTGTGTATTAGGCTAGCTAGTTATTTAATGTACGTGCTTATTACAATACTTTTTGAAGTCAAACTTTTTCAAGGTATAACCCAAACCATAGATAAACTATTTATAATGTATTTAGATAAAATATAACTGTATAGGGTAATTGTGCCGCAGATGTTAGCAAATAAAAAATCACTTGAAACTTCACCAGATTGTAGTACAGTATTATGTCTCCTGATCACAATTATCAAGTTTTTAAGTGTCGGTCTCAATTAAATAATTAATTATTCAATATTGAAAACCTACCTTTCGAACAGAGCCCCAAAATGACTAACTTCATCAATTAACTTTAATTGAGTGTTTAGAATGCATGAATCTTTGTAACACAATAATTTGCATTTTAATTTATTAATTATTTACTCATGCAATTTATCTACTTAATAATAAAGGCATTTTCAATTTGTTCCAAAATCTCATCACTTGATGCATCGCACATAATTATACATAACCTGTAGCCAGCTAGCCACAGCCTGGGTTTTAGCACAGATTACAGAACAACAGATTTAGTTGTCTGTGGTTTTAGGCTTTTGGATGTGCGAACATTTCACGCATGCGCAGAAGCGTAGTCTGCGTGAATGGAATGAAGTGGAATGGAAACTAAAATGGACCTGCTTAACCAAACCTTTCCTAACCTGGCTAGATGTGACTGAACCACCTTTGAAATACCTTTAAATATTTACCTTTAAACCTTTTAAATATTTACAGAGGTGGTTCAGTCACATCTAGCCAGGTTAGGAAAGGTTTGGTTATGCAGTTCCATTCCAGTTTCCATTGATGTTCTGATGTAGATGGCACTGATATAATCCATTGGCACTAATCCTTGATGGCACTCCATTGCTCTAACTATCTGTTCGTCTATGATGTTATGCTTAAGGTACTATAAAGGCTTTTCAGAGCCGTATTTATGTTCAAAAGGTGAGTTTTTAATATTGAATAATTAATTATTTAATTGAGACCGACACTTAAAAACTTGATAATTGTGATCAGGAGACATAATACTACGATTTGGTGAAGGTTTCAAGTGATTTTTTATTTGCTAACATCTGCGGCACAATTACCCTGTATAGTATTATCTTTGCTAAGGGTTGAAAAATATTTTCAATTTGCTGTAAAAGTAAAACGTCATGCTTTTCTAATAATTATGTCTACATGGCTGAATTTTACATTACCTGCCCAGTTAGTAATTGGCTTCAAATTTAGTTACGGAATTGGATCATTTTCATAATTTACACCATTGATAATAATATAAAGGTTATGGTATCTCTACTTATATTGGCCATAGCGGAAATATGTTATTTCCTCCATGGTGTTGGCTACTTTTTTCGTAGCAAGTCTCATAATTCTACTATTTATTGATTGTTTTTTTTTTTTTTGATAGAAAAATTTCTATCAAAAAGTGTAAATATTAATCTTCATAAGTGTCATCTGTGTCATCTTCATATCATCTATTAATGTCATCTTTATAAGGTGCCTATATAATTGGAACCTAAGCCTTTGCAACTCAAATACCTCACATCATTACCTTACAATAATGTAAAACAGAAAAAATGATGCAATTTGAAAAAATGATGCAGAAACATTTCTTGATTTTGTATAAAAAAGCAATTTGTATTCTGTTTTGCATTAAGGGCAATCCTTATTGGAAAAAATGATGGTATAAATTTACACAATAACTATAGTGATTAATACACAATAACTGTTAACAAACCACATAGATTTGTATTAATTTCATGAATATAATATCAATTCTGGGTTTTAACACATTCAAGAAACAAACCATTGAACTATTTCACACTGCATTGAGACTAAACTATGGAAATAATGATGCACGTTTTAGCGCAATGCCGTTTCACTCTGTTGTCAAGAGCATCCTCAGGTGCTTTTGACAACAGAGTGAAATGGCCATCACACCAAAACATGAGTCGTTATTTTTCCATAATCAAGTCTCAATACAGTGTCAAACAGTTCAATATTATATTATACTTGTGTATCTGGAAACGAGGATGGATATATAGCACCTAACAAACCATGTTTGAGGTTTCATTAGTTTTAATT
Organism: Conomelus anceps; assembly: GCA_948455865.1. Taxonomy (NCBI): domain Eukaryota; kingdom Metazoa; phylum Arthropoda; class Insecta; order Hemiptera; family Delphacidae; genus Conomelus; species Conomelus anceps. Next base: position 10,037,249 of record OX418223.1, on the reverse strand, counting down.
GTTTCAGATACGGCAAGAAGTTTGAAGGATGAAGCCACAAATGCCGAAATGGCTGAGCCAATCAAAAAATGGCTTGTGAAAGCGAAAGAGAGAATGGAGAGAGAGTAAGCATTCACAGTTTTTATCTTCTCTCATAAATGATAAGCTTTCTGTCATAAAAGTCGCCGAACCTAGGCCCATATCATATGAGCAGCTTTGTATTGTGAATCAGATCAAAGGGAAACTAACAACCACCTGTTTAAAAATATTTTTGTTGTCATAATCACACCAAGTGTAATAAATTCATTATCAAGAACCTGATGGGGCTTTCTTGCAATTGTGCTACAGTCCATCTGTCTGTCCTCAAAATAACTCAAACAGTCTAGATTCTTGAAACTTTGTATAAAGCTTCAGCTTCATCTGAGTACAAGAAAGATCCATATTGATTTTGGACTTTTAGGATCAAATATAACAATAATTATGATGAAAAATAGATGAACACTATAGCATTTAGGTTAGCTTAGACCAAGGCATTTAGAATATACCTTGCTTAGACTAGCTCCATGCTATCAATTGAATCATATGGTCAATGTGATGAATTTTCAATCATATGGCTGATGGTTTTTACATTGGAGGGATGCAAAGACAACGTGTAGTCAGAGCCTCACTTTAGGTACTATATATAACATGTGATTGGAGAATCAGAGATAGAATATATCGGTTTATATTGATGACAAACTTGACTTAAAACCAGTAGCAAACAACGAGAGAGGAGGAGTGCGAACTGGAGTGACTTCCCTTCAGCTCCCAACAAATATGTTTTTCAGGCTATTTCAAGTTTGCTGCAATTTTTTGTTCAGGTCAACTGTATTTCTTCTGCAAAAATCTGCATTTGCAATAGTTTTATTTGCTGATACAAGTTTATTTTTTATTTCAGAAAGAAGAGCTCTACAACAGCTGTAGAAGAAAATGAGTCCGATTAGTGCAACAATGTTTTATGTATAATAATTTTTGGTTTGTTTAGTAAGTTTAAGATTAGCTAATACCGTGCTCCAATCACCCATAGTTTTACTAACTAATAAGTAATTATTGTTGTGGTTATCCAGTTTTCGTGAACTGCAGTAGAATTATTCATATGTATTATCTTGCTGTGCAGAACTGACCTTTTTGAGTCACGGCGGACGCGTTTCGAACTATGTTGTTCTTCTTCGGCGCTTGGTGTGCAGCTGCAACCAAGCGCCGAAGAAGAGCAACATAGTTCGAAACGCGTCCGCCGCGACTCAAAAAGGTCAGTTCTGTACAGCAAGATAATACATATGAATAATAAGTGATATTATTACTTGGTATAAATGCTGTATACAGAACTAGAAGTAAATATTTTCTGAACGAAAATGTTCTTAGTAATCCAAAAGTAGCGGCTTAGTAGCCTGAAATTGTTATAACCTTGTGGAGTTATAACTCCTTCAATCACTGTAATAAATTCACTAGCTAGCATCATATGCTTCGTCTATGCTAGCATATCCAGGAATTTTTCAAGTATTTGTTGAAGCGCCCACCCATTTCAGATATTTACTTTGGATTTCTCTCTAAACCCACCAGCTCAACCTGAGAAATAAATTTCTTATGTGATCTGAAATCAATCATCTCAAAACAATATCCAACATATTTTTTGGTCTTGATAATATCTGATTAGAAAGATATGAATTTTAATCATTATTATAAATTGTAAAAATATGAATTTATTCGAAAATTCATAATAAATGGGATATTATACAGATTTGTATTTAATCAATAATTAAGATCATTTATAATGAATATAAGAATCTTAATTTATTTTCAAAAAATTATCAAAGTAGTGCTAAAAATAGATTTTAAATGAATATATGATTCAAATACAGCACTGGAATTCAAGTGAACATAATTTTGTTTCATGTAGCTGAAAACAGTCTCCATTGAACTTCAATTGGATATACTCAGGGGCGCACCCAGACTTGGTTTGGGGGGGGGGGGGGGGCTTACCCGTCCAATTGAAATTTAGACGTGATGGGGGAGGGGGTAAAATTGGGATTTTTCAGACTTCTTTTCACAAGATTGTTGCCCGTTAAAGTTCCTTGTGGAGAGGTTCATTACTTGACTTTTTAAAGTGTATTATCTATGGGAAAACAAAATGTTTCCATAATGTTGTTTTTGTACAGTGTTTTAAAAGTTCAAAATGATTCTGCCAGACTGCATAAGCATCTTCTCATGAAGATAAAAAATTCAAATGAATGTAGGTCTGGAAACGCTTTCTTAGAAAAATAAAGAGGGTGAAAGATTACAGGTATAGGCTACCATCATTCATTACGAAATCTCTATGGCCTTCACATAGGTGGTGTGATTTAATGTAAAATTGGTTGAAACGTTCTACACGATCTACTATAATACATTTTTATGATGCCCACGTCATTCTGAGACTTGCGTGGGTAGTAAAGTGAACGAAAAATGCAAGTCTCAATGTGAGTCGAGATTACCTAATCTTAGAATTGGTGGGACATTTTACATAAATTCACAAAATGATCATGCAAACACATTTCTTATTGTCGGCTTAGTGGGTAAACTAATTTAAATGTAAATGTACCTAATAGTCAAGAACTATCCCAAAGCTTATAAAGTCAAGATTTATTGAATCAAAGAAAACGGATTTTTCATAGATGTTTTCCACTTGCTATTATTGTGTGTTTTGATCCAACATCCAATTTAAATTCTGATTTTTGAACTCTGGGTGCTTTATTCGCAATCAATAACCAAGTTCGTACCCATCTATCTCAAAAACGCCTTCTTTTGGCCTGTTTTGCGTATTTCATAGAGTAACTCAATAATCACGGTAGTTAATGTTTTTCTGTTTTATGTGATTTTTCAGCTTATTCACAACGAATCTGTTCAATTCACCACCTAAATGAGGGCTCTAGAAGCCTAACGTTTTTGAATGAGTACTAATTCATTGATTTATTACTAAGAAAGTTAGCATCATTCTTCTGCTATCTGTATTTCTTTGATGAAGCATTTTCAAAGGAATAAGCTTTCACAATCTGGCAGATTTCTTGAATCTGGCAGAATTTTTTCGCATATTCTTTTTTAGGAAAGTGATATCCTTGAGCTGTGGCTGGCAGGTATCTGTTCAGTCAGATAAGAAAAGCTACAAACTCTTGGGTCCTATTTGTAAGGGTGACCGATTAGATTTTGATAAGGATCTCAAGACTTGAGGGTAAGGCTTGAGCCCCAAAGCCCCCCATGTCAAGCCACTAGTTATGAACTTTATTGTACTTGAAAAGGGTGAAATCATTAAATGTACCAACACTAATCAGCCTGGAGCACATACTCTCTACAGACAATTTTCTTGAAAATTCGCTTGGAATTTTATTACGGACCTTGGGTTCTTGGGGGCTTAAGCCCCCTAAGCCCCCACCCCCTGAGTGCGCCACTGGATATACTACTTGCAAATAATTCAATTTATGCTCCATTCATTTGTCACATCAATTCATGGAGTGAGCAAATTCAAGAATAATAAAATTCAATCTATAGTACTAACTACTTGTACTGTAATCCAATTCCTAATCTAATAAACAAGAACAATATAAATCTTCTACTGTTATCTAAAAATTTGTAAATCAAAAGAAAACATTGTTAATTTATTATGGAAACATTGTTTTGCAACAACATTGTAACATCACATTCCCATAAACTGTACTTTTTCTTAACTTTTCATGTGAAATTTAACGACTTGCAGTCAAATATTTGTTAAGAATAAGTATAATAACTCACTTAATCTGGCCGAGTACTTTCGAATCTATGAGATCCATCTTCAGAGGCGTGGGTCTCACCCACGCCTCTGAAGATGGATCTCATAGATTCGAAAGTACTCGGCCAGATTAAGTGAGTTATTATACTTATTCTTAACAAATATTTGACTGCAAGTCGTTAAATTTCACATGAAAAGTTAATATTAACAACGCAGTTCGTCATGGAACAAGAAATCCAGGTACTTTTTCTATTTCCTTCATTGTCCTTTTTTCCTCAAATAATCCTGTATCATAATTGGCATCAACATTTTACAATGTGTGATATCTGTATTAAAAAAATACTGCATTGCAATTGTGTACTGTATGAAAATGAATAAGATTATGAAATAGTTATGTAATATAGTAATAGTAGTAGTAATAGAAAATAGTAGTAGTAATAGAATAGTATAGTAATAGTAGTGTTATGGAAAAGTGTCATTAATTTTAATGATTTTCAATTTTTGTATTTTCAATTGAAATACATATTTTTTAAATTTTATTTTGAAAGCTGTTCACTTTCTTTTGTTATATCATGTCAAATTGGAATTCCTTCAGGATGTTCTCAAAAGCATGTCCCAGTCAGGAACTACTGTAGGACATTTATGAATGTCCTTATCATATTCCAAGATGTCCCTGGGATGTGCTCTTAGAATGTTCCTGGATCCTATTTTTTTTAAATTTACTCATTCCAGGGAGATCCCTAGGACATTTTAAGGCACCTACAGAATGTTTGCTCCTTCCAGGGATATCCCTGGGACATTTCAAGGTACATACAGAATGCTCTAGGGATGTCCCCTAACTTCTTAGAGAACGTTCCTTGAAGATTCTAAGAACATACTGAGAATGTCCTGAGCATATTCCACAATATCCCTGGGATGTGCTCTTAGAATGTTCCTGGAACCTGCTATTTTTGGAAATTTACTCATTCAAGGGACATCCCTAGGACATTTCAAGGCACCTACAGAATGTTTGCTCCTTCCAGGGATATCCCAAGGACATTTCAAGGTACATACAGAATGCTCTAGGGATGTCCCCCAACTTCTTAGAGAACGTTCCTTGAAGATTCTAAGAACATACTGAGAATGTCCTGAGCATATTCCATGATATCCCTGGGATGTCCTCTGAGAATGTTCCTGGAACCTGCTATTCTTGGACATTCGCTCCTTCCAGGGACATCCCCAGGACATTTCAAGGTACATACAGAATGTTCTAGGGATGTCCCCTAACTTCTCGGAGAACGTTCCTAGAAGATTCTCAGAACATACTTGTGCTGTGTGGGAAAAGGATCATTAAACATAACCTCAAAATAGCCTATTGTACGCACATGTACGATAATGGCGAATAAATATTCTTAATCACAGCAGGGAAACTAAAAATACTTCTGAGCTCAGCTGTTTTTCCAAATTCTCCAACTTATGATTGAAACTAAATAACCTTATTATTATGACTCAACATCAACTAAATTATTTACAATTTTCATATGAACATATGGACAGAAATATTATAATTCTTCTTATTCTCGATTCAAATTAAGTTCACGTGATTGGTCAAAACGGGACATTACAGACTTGTTTCACACTAAACCAGCTTTGGGTAACCGATGCCGTTTACCCGGCATAATTGCATTGCATCATATGATTTCGAAAACCGTCTAGATGTAAAGTGCTCCATATGATACAATGATTTGCCTGGTAAACGACACCGGTTATCCGATTGGCGGTTATGTGTGGAACTATCCTATTCAAACTTGATTGAAATGAGGACATCGAAGAATGCTCCTTTTTGTTTAATATTGGGATAAGTATTGGGCCGATCCTTGCGAAACTTGGATGGGACCACCGCTGAGCAATGCTCTTTCATTTAAAAAAAAATTCATCGAAATCGGTTCGATATTGTTCAAATGATTGATGTACAAACATAAAAAAAAAACAGGTCGAATATAGTAACCTTGTTGTTTTTGGAAGTCGGTTAAAAAAACCAAGTATTGTGCGATTTGGATACATTTCTTCTAAGTTTTATTACCACATAAGGATGTATGTATGTATGTATGTTCCCGGTAAATTTCAAAACTGCTGAACCGATTTTTATAAAATTTTCAGGCATAATGTAGAATAGTCCCGAGATGGTTCCTGTGAAGGTTGGGAGTTCAAAAGTCCTCGCTGAAGGATAAAAAAAGGAGAAATCTATCCTTGAAGGAACAGCTGATGGAAATCAACAGTTTTTAATCATATGGTGGGCCCTTAGCGGCGTTATTTACGCTGTCTGCAGACTTGTGTAGTTGGAGCATTGCATTCGTTTAGGAAACATATAGGAGACTGGTGAATCAAAGCTCAGCTTATGTTTCATCCATTATTTCTTTGGTGAAATTTTTTTTTCTAATTTCAATTTAACCAAACAAAAATTAACATTTTAGGAAGAGGCGGTTTGTGCTAGGCTCTTGGGAATTCGCCAGGTAGCACTATCATAACTATCATAGCACGATCACCCACCTTCAGCCTGTTTAAAAAGAAGCTCCATTGCTTTTACCAGCAAAGTAATACTTGAGAGCCAATCTCATTGTATCGTCGGTTTTTGTATTATATGCTATATGTATTATTTACTATTCTATAATTATTATTACCGCCAGTTACTGCTATAAATTTGTTACATTATTGGTCAAGATTGTTGGCCTACTATTTATGTTTTCTATCACTTTTATAATAATTATTTTGTAGCTTATTTAGAGTGCGAGCCATCCCTCCACACAGGTTGAACCTAAAGAGGGATGCACTGCTGTTATATTTTGGTTTTATAGTGTACAATATTTTACTGTTCAATTTCTCTTATGTTTATTGGAATGTAAATGCTTGCAGTGAAATAAATAAATAACTAAAATACCGTTGCAACGCACGGGTGAACCGCTAGTGTAATAATAATAATTTGATTAAATGATTGATCGAATGATTATATACAATGTAATTATGCCGGATAAACGACACCGATAATCCGATGCCGGTTATGTGTGAAACAATCCTTAGAGCCACTATTGAATCTATAGCTAATGAATGATTCATTGAACGACTGAAAACCGGACGTAAGATGATAAAACACAGGATTATGTCGTTAATAAAACACTTTATTTGATGGAGCCAGTGCAACGACTTCCCTATTGAGTTCCGTAAGATGACGTCATCTTATGGTGGTTAAATTTAATTTTCTTTCGTGCAACTGGCCGCCTGTATTTCAGATCTGTAGACGCCATGTAAAAATCCTTATAGTTTAACTGAAGATCATGTAACACAGTACTGAAAAGGTAAGAAAATACTGGTACAATGAACAAAACTAATTATAGCAAAAAACTATAACTTTTAATAATATTTATACAGTAGTTGTTACAACTTTGAGTACATACAATTCCCCCAATTGTTTTTTGTAATTTTAAGTACAGTACTTCAAAAACCTGATACTATGGTGATAAATTTACATCATGAACACACAGCCCAGAACACATAACTCGCATTTACTCCTTTACATTTCTCTTTGTACAATAATTTGTTACGCTACGGACCTGAAAGAAAACTACCTTGCGCCATACGATTCTACAGAAAACAAAATGTCCAACCTCTACATCTAGCCCTAAAAATATTAGTAGATATCGGCTACAGATTCCCTTACAGACCCCGGCTGTTGACTATATAGTTTCATTCATTTGATAACTGTTAATGGAAAATATAAATTTATCGAATACATGACAATAATTTGTACTGTTTACAACGCAGTTTTTAAAAACATACCAACAGACAAGAGTCAGTTATATAGGATATTTGCAAAGATATGTACTTGGAAACTCTCTTTCTGATTAATATTCTCTACTAACCTCCATTATTATTTTCATATTATTCATCATGCTAATTGCCAAAAAGTGCTGAATGAATGTAATAATATCAAAAGACAGAAAACTAATGGTTTAAAAACATAGCACGTTATACGGTATACTTTATAAGCAACGAATAGAAATATAGTCATTTTTTTGTTTGTAGATATAACTGAATTTGAACTGCTTTGTGTTCATTATAGAAATGGTTTTCTAAGACATGGTATCAAATAGAAACAACTAAATCCTATATGCAGGGAATTTTTATGTTGTCCCTTGACATTACTGACTTGATAAGTCTTTTCATTAATGAATACCTCTCTAAAACGAATTTTTCGCCTGGATAATCGATTTCGTAATACAGAGGTTCAACTGTATTAAACTGAACAGCAATCATTGATTTTTGTGAAAATAGGAAAGAATTGCTTGAGAAAAGGAAAATTTTGCTTGTGGAAAAATTGAATTGAACAACTAATAAATGATTTTTGGGAATGCGAAAGAAGGGAATGAATATTATTGTTGTTTTAATGAGATTGAGTGGACAAATATGTAAGAGTAAATTTTGTTGCTTGTAGAAAAATTTAAATGAACATCAAATCGATAATTTATGGGAATACGCAGGAAGAAAATAATTTTTTAATGTTAAAGAAAAGGCAATTTTTTATTAGTAGATATAACTGAATTTGACCTGCCTTGGGTTCAGTAGAAAAGGTTTTCTAAGACATGGTAAATAAAAAGAAAATGTCACAAAAAGTTGACATGAATTTCATAAATAATACTCAACATACAGAGGTCAAAATTAGTAGGCCTAATCAAGGTCTAGTTCATTCAATATGAATGGATTTGAAAGAAATCTAGTTAAGAAGCAATGTGTCATATTTTGGATTAAATACCAATATAAAACTGATCAACTGATGCAATTATTATTTAAGACGGATATAAAATAGTACAAATTAAAATTTTCTGTGCGTTATAAAAGCTTAATACAGTAAACAGGAAGATGAATAACAACTAAAATAATTATGTGAACAATGGTTGAGTTCATGGGAGGGTTACCGGTGCACCTGAAACTAAGGGCCGTATTTATGAACGTGCCTTCAATATATCTTGAATCGAGGGCTCTTGAAATGTCTATATAAATACTTTAAATTTCAAGAGTCCTTCCAGTCAGAGATACTGGAGGAACGTTCACAAATACGGCCCTAAGGCAACTGATTGGTCTATTCAAATCCATAGACGTTTATGGACGAATCAGGTGTCTTAGTTTCCGGTAACCGGTAAGGCTCCCATGAACTCAACCAATATGTTCAGAACAAAAGGAAGATTGTAAAACGAATGAATAAAACTGAATGATGCTAAGAATTCTAATGCATTACTAATGATAGTTAGATAACAAACTGGCCCAATAAATGCATGAAGATGTATTAAATAACTGAAATATCAATATTATGCTCGAGTTCAGTGCTTTGCACATCATCACGACTTTCTGTTGAGCGTTTATTCGAAAATGTGTGGTCCAGACAGAACATCGTATCAAATTTGTGATGGTCTGCAAGGGGTGTGGTGAAAAGGATAACTAAGCAAGCAAGTACCCACGGTTGCACACATGCACAAACGTCCTATCATAATGATGGTTCATTATCCGTTCCACTATTATACCAAGCTGCGATCATACCGAGCTATTTTTATACAATCACACAAATCAGTATAAAAGTGTCCTGTTGTTCGAGCAATGATGGTTAGATTATAATGTAGAACCAACTAAGAATTACTAATTCCAAGATCAGCTGAGTTCAGTATATAAATTAGTTAAATAATTCGTTATAAATTGAATAATGTGAATAAATCAAATTATTATATGTTTTGGAGTAAATTAGCTTTTAAAATTATAAAATACATGTATTTGTGACTAGTATTGGCCATTAATATATGTTGTTTGTTTTAGGTTATATATATATGTTTGTTTTAGGTTATGTTAAGTTGAATTATAACAAGATGGCGCATGTGCATGAATGAAGGAACCGTTTTTACACATTTTTACGCTGGTATCTGTTTCATCTTTCAGGATTTATAGATCGATCATGCGAATCGCGACACGCGATTGTTCTTGCTAGCATGTATATAGGTATAATTATATGCTTTCACATAGCAGCTTGTATAAAAGTGTAACAGATAATGAACCATCATTATGATAGGCAGTTTGTGTAACCGAGGGGGGGTAGACACACTCTAGGTTATAGAGTAAGTGGCTTGCACAACTCATGTCCTGTGCAATACAGTGTCACAACGAAATGATCCCACATTTATTTTTCTGGAAATTAGTTATTTTGTGACCGTATGATTCATGAGACTTCTATCTGTTTACACAATTATTATGAAGCTTCGCCACTTCATAAAATGAAACTTCTGTTCAGTTGGTAAATATTTTCAAGAGTAAAATAAATTCAAGCGTGTTTCCATGGTTCAAAATTGAACTATTTAGGGTGCTAACAATAACAGAAAAAAAGATGAAGATAAAATTATGGAAGACATAATAGCAATACAGAAAAAATAATAATATTAAAGATCAGAATATATTAATGAATGGTGGGAATAGAATGAATAGCCAACTAAAACAAATAACAAAACATAAAAACAAATAGTTTTGAGACAGTAAAAAAGTATTAAAATTATCTAATTTTAGAAATGTTGTGATGAATACCGGCAAAATATCACAAAAAAATTTAATCAGAGATAGACCATAGTCAAACTGACTCATGCTTTTCATAACTAACTTTTAAAAGAGAAAAATAGTTTTATGAAAAATATATTATAGATTTGTACAATATATATATATTATGATTTATCAACAGAAAATACAAAGATAATATTAATTACACGAGTATTATAATATTAGAAGGTACAACAATTTTTAATTGGCCATCTGTCGATTTCTCTAACATAGGAAATTGGAAAAATATTTAAATTGAAATTAAAATAGCTATCTGTATAAAATCGCCATTCAACAATAATTGGTTCACAGTATTTAAATTTCATAATAAAATTAAAAATTCTAATGATGAATAACTTCAACAAAATAATAAAACTCCTATAGCCAGCAAATTTAGCACAGGAACTGTGTGTTTGCTATTTGTATATGTATGGAGAGTTTTCAATAGAACAATGAATTTATTAATTGTATAAAATATCACCAGGTACTTTCAATCTCAACTAACCTATCAACGCAGACATTTTTTAAAAGCTTTGCAAACAGTTGTTACATTTCAATAATGCATTACAATAATTTATTAATAAATAATTGATTATTTCATTCTGTATCATGGTAAGTTTTTATGAACGCTTCAGTATTAAATGATTTTACAATTTTAATAAAACTATTTCGGATAGCTCAGAGTTTTAAATTTAAAAAACGTAATATAGTGAGCCAGATTATGAGGCTTTTACAGTATTGTGCTTGAACATTTAATTTCAATAGACACCTAAATTAAAAATGCAAAACGAAATTACATGTTACTATTAAAACTGTAAAGTTTAAAAGCAGCTTACAACAATCAAAGCAACAACCATTAACAGAAAAAAACACCTAAAATATTATAAATTATAAGTTCTGCTGAAATTGCACATTCAAAGGTAAACACGAAATAATTCTATACATGAATTTGAAAGATTTCTTGCATAAATGCCGTTGTGCTGCATGCGAGTTAGTAACTAAAACATGTCAAGTAAATTAATTTTTTTTAAAGGCCAAGTTTTTATTAAAGCTGAGAGGTTTATCGATACCACTTGGGTGAGAAATACATTGAAGGAAAGGGAGTTTTATGGTACTTGATTGCAACGATCTAATTTTTAACTAGTTTCCCAATCTGGGATTTTAGGTCTACATTAAAATTTGTTAATTCACATTTTATCATAATTTTTTTAATTCTTTTTTTGTGTTCTAGATAAAAAGTAGCTACTCTTTTTTCATAAATTTGTAATTCATGAATTCAGAATTCTACGTATTTGGAGGAAACCTAATTTGAGATGTGAAAAATCTTATTAGAAATATAATATTTTATATACTGTATATTACTTCTTTCAATTTTATTATTTGATACAGATAATAAAAAGTTCATTAGTAGAAGAAATTGCAGCTTGATAATGTTCCAAATTCTGTTAAAGCTAAAACAATATTTCAATCATTCACTTTTTCTATAACTTATTCGTATTTAATTTTTTGTTTTGTGATTTCGTTTTCTTCAGTATTTCTCAATTTTATTTCAATAATATTCATGATTATGGCAAAAAATAGATCACCAAGAATTATTTATTAAAATAATTATAGATTTCCCCATGCATTCTAACTTAATCTATTGCAAAGAGCGGATATCATTGATGAATTCGGATTTTTTTTGTGTTTTAACAAAATTCATGGAGAAACTACAATAATTTAAATATTTCAATCAAGTACCACAGAAAAATTATAACTGATAATTATAATTTTCATACATTTGGCGACAAAAACCAATTATACATGTTGCAAGAATTTTATACGAGTTGTAAATAAATGTGAAAATTTCAAGCCATGCACTTTGGAAACTATGACAAACGATAAATTGTTTTAAAATTTGAGTTTAAGAATCATACATTTTATTAAAGAATTTTAAAAATATTGAAGTATTTAGACGGAACCTAACAAGAAGCACCAGAAGGCCAAGCTGATCGTAGAATATAGCACACTTGTATTATTAATTTATGAATAGCACATTTTAAAAGTTTCATACACTCGACACTTTCCTTCATAACAGTAGCCCGATAAGGTGATACATAATAAATTAATATTTTGACATTTCTGGGGCCTGTTACATAACAATTTACAAACTAGTTTTATCAGTACTTGTATTTGTAATTTCTGAAAAATCTTATACAAGTTTTTACTTGTAAATTGTAATTAAATTTCATCAGAAAGTTTTATCTTGTATTTGCAGCTACTGCAAAATCGTTGAAGTTTTACTTGTGAATTTAAGTTTAATTTGTAAATTGTTACGCAACAGGCCTCAGGGCGAATATCGGAATGCCAAATCGTTTAAATTTTCAGACACTTCAAACAAAAACTCGTGCAATAATAATTTTTTTCTAAATCAACAATTTTTCAACCAACAATTCAATATACACTTAGTTTCCTTCCAGAATAACAAATTTGCACTTCCTTTAATACAAAAGCTCAGGCTCAGATTACACATGACATATTCTAACATTCTTTGAATAACCATCCAATCACAGCATATTCTAGAATAACATATATTTCCGTTTTTATTACCTACTTATATTTAGGTATAATTTCCTTTAAATGATATCGATAGTCGCGACGATGATGATAATGACAATGATGATGATGATGATGATAATAATAACATTACATAATGATCAACTTTGATTTCTATACATTGTTACTCTTATTACACATATAGCTTATTTACAATACCGTTGTAATATAGTAATAGATTTGTCACGATCGATAATAATATTATTAAGTACAAACATGATGAGTGTTTTGCATTTTTAACGAATGTGATGGTCCTCAACAGATTAAAACACTCTCGCAGTTGGCAATGGCAGTTGATAATACAGCTTCAGAGTAACCTGAATAAAAGCAGAAAAAATATTGGTCTATTAAAAATAATGTAAAGACAATCAAGCATTATCTTTTTGATATGAATAGTATTGTGTTTACTAAAATTTAAATAAGAAACTTTTCAGTTTGTTAAGATAGTTATGAATTAGACTTATGCTTAGACTTATGCTTAGTTATGAATTAGACTTAGAAAAATAGACTTAGGCCTGTATTTATGAACGTGACTTACGTTGAACTAAGCACGACTTATCTAAGTTTTACTTGGAAAGGCTCTATTACATTGAACGTGGTAACATAAAATTGAGTCGTATTATCAAGCACTGATGAACATAAAATAACATGCATGAAAAGATAAAGATACTGCATTGCATGTAAATTTTTATAGTTACTGTTACATAATTATTACCATGCCAACATCTTTCAAATCATTATTTTCTGTTTTCCGAATTTGAAAAATGATATCATTTGAGGCATTGTAGTGAACGCTACCTGCCAGCAGACCAAAGAACTTCATCCATTCTATCTCGTAGAAAGAGAATTCTTTCTTAGTGCCAAAACAATGTATAGGTTAGAACTAGATCTATATAAAATAAGTAGAAATAATTTCAATAAGTCAAATTTACAGTGAATTACATTGCAATGGTGCAAAAATTGAATATTATGATTTTTTTTCATTATTATGAGCTGATGCTATACTAAAAAATGAAATCAAAATATGATGCAACACAACAATCTAAGAAATACGAACTTTAGTCTAAGCATTACTTATTCTAGGCGAGTTTACTAGCTGAAAAGTGAGGTTATAAGCCGACCCAGTTGTCCCTGCAACATTTAAGTAGTGTAAATTCTTACATTAGTGTAAATTAGAGTTGTTTAATGTAAATTATTAATGTTAAATTATTTATCAGGAGTCAGATCTTTGTTGTGGGAGCTGGGTTGGCTTTTAGGATTACAGCTGCTCGCTGGCTTGAACCTGTTAGTGTAAGTAAGACTTATTGCCGCAAGTCTGACTTATCCAAGTTGATCTTTGATAAGTCACGTTCATAAATACGGGCCTTAGTGTTCTAGAAAAGCTATTATCATGTTTATAGTTTCAATAGAGCTACTGAATCAATCAACTGTTTATAATAATAATAATTTATTCGACCAACAGCGCATACAATACTTGAACACTTTCAAATTGATTCATAAAAACAAACATACTTGCTAACTGTATAAAATACATGCCTATTGTCTAATATGGCAGCCCCTAAGGTACTCCTGTGTAGGGCACCTCATACTTGAACGACAACGACTGAGAAACCAGGAATGATTGTATGGAGTGATTTAAAAAGAGCGCGGGGTTTGATATATAAAATTTAGAACCATATTTTTACAAGAATCACAAAAATAGTTCATGAGCACGTTCGTCTAAAAATTGATATTGTACAAATCATCTCCTCTAATCTGCTACTACATAAGAACTCTATCCAGGTGATACATTATGATTGCATGTTTCCACATCCTTTTTGCTGACAATATCGCCAAGCTCTCCAATGAACACATTGGGTTTGTTAGTATTTCCTTAGTAATGGCGAAGGTGATATTGTGGAAGGTATCCATAATGAATAATAAGACGAAATTGTCACAACCACATTTATTAAAAGTTCGAGAAACTAGTTTCGGTTGTTACACCATTATCAATCTCAATCAACCGAAACTAGTTTCTCGAACTTTTAATAAATGTGGTTGTGACAATTTCGTCTTATTATTAATTTGTTAGTATTCACCAATGACACAAGATCATCTAAAATGGTTCACCTGCTCCTTAGCATCCATTATTTGAAGGGGAGAACTCGGAAACTGCGGAATGGAAGGTTAAATTTTTCTTGCAGTCACAATGTACCACTTGAATGGACTTCATATAGAGCTATTTGGATACAGTTCTTACCATATTTTATTTATGGTAGCAGACTAGTGAAGATGATTAGATGGATGTGTCCATGTATTGTACTTGCGATTTTGTAAAAATACAGTTGTAATGATATCATCCACCATTTGTAATGATAGCATCACTATCTTTTGTAGTGATCCTCCACTATTTGTAATGATTGAATATAGTTAAAGGACAACGTCTTTACCACTTGTAGCCTCCACGATTCTGCAATGAATGGTTATGGTGTAATATTATTATTGCACCTATTCATCCTCAATCATCACATCCAACCTTAAACTATGAATGTGGGAATCGTGAAAGACAGGGCGCGACAATAATGTTTCACTAATTCATATTTCAAGGGCTCAGCATAGCTTTTGATGGTAGAAATTATATTATGAAATATTTGATTATTATTCTAACTTATAAAAGGTTTTTGTAAATCAAATAAAATACAGTAATTAAATTAATTTTTCTTTTATTTGGTCAATATAAAATACAGAATTTTAATTTATTTTCTAATTGCTAACAGAGTCAATTTTTATTTAATCTCCCTCTTTTTGAATCAACATAATTATAGCTTGCTCTTTTGGGGGAGTAATTCCTACATTTTCAGTTTTTTTTTAATATGACAGTGTTTTATGTTTATTTTCTTGTATTGTATTTTATAATGTTTTTTCTATGAGGAATAAATCATGAATTAAAAAAAAAATTAATTTTATTTATTTTTAATATACTATTAATGGTGATGAACGACAGAAATTCCGATTTGAAATGAAAACGAAAGTGAGAAAAGTGATGTTATGTAGTTTTAAATTATTCTTCCGGCTAACTTTTTCATTTATTTTTTGTAAGGATTGAAAAGATTTTTTGGTTTACATTACAAATATAAAAAATATGTTACAATACCTGATTACCAATATGGAGAAATTGGGAAATCTCAGACCATCGTTGACCGCTCGCTCCGTCAGACACTAGGTCTGGATGAGAAGTGAAAAATCTGCTTAGTCCAGCCATTAGGAAATTGAAAATCTAATTTTTTTAAATGCTGACTATTCGATCTGATTGTTAGATCCACGGCTCTTCTTCCTTCGAACAAGTTGAGGGAGAAAGAGTGTGATTTCTCGATTCAAACGTCTTTTTATCTACGACCATGTCATAATGTATACATTACAGTTTCATAATTGATGCCAAAACAGCTGTCTTTTCGAAATGCTTTTTGAAACCCGTTGTATAAAGAGCTCATTATAGTACAGGTTCTACATTATAACACGGGTTCTGGACCAATTAGAAGCATTTTTTATGGAATCAATATCGTAATTCAATATTGTGAAACTATCAGCTGATTTGAACAAACTGCTAACCTAACAATCTACTATAACTTCTTGTATTTGAGATGAGAGGTTAGGTATCTCTGACAGTCACAGGTAAAATGAAATTGTTTTAATTAAATGTATACTAGTGGTCGTAGATAAAATAGTGTATGCAACGATTTTATTTGGCCATTAAAGATATGTTGTTCACGATTCTAAGTTGAGCTTGATAAGAAGACAGTTGATGTATATGAGCACTAGATTCATAAATATAATTCCTTTTGATATTCAACAAAGAATTTATATGAAAGCAATAGAAACTTGGATTAAGGAAAAATATTTCTTTTCTCTGGGAGCTGAATGGTGGTAACTTATTTTTGACTGTTTATGCCTTCTCTACTTCCTCTTGTTTTTTGAGCACGCTAAGGAAAAATATTTCTTTTCTCTGGGAGCTGAATGGTGGTAACTTATTTTTGACTGTTTATGCCTTCTCTACTTCCTCTTGTTTTTTGAGCACGCTAATATATATAGTATGTCTATTTTATTTGTGTATTTCCTTTCAAAAAGTATTTTTGTTTTTCTCTCAAAATATTTTTTTCTCTTTTGTTACTTGTACTATTCTGTGCAGTGGAATAGAATGGAATTGGTTCAAATTTGTTATTTAATTCTGTAAGTTGAAACTGTAAGTTATCTTGAATGTCATTTGAATTGGACTTTTTGCGACTCCCACCAGCGGTCAAAGTCTTTTCTTTTGCTGGTGGTGCCTGAACATAGATTTTAGTTTTTTTTTCTGGTTAGTTGGGTTTCTTTTATTTCCTTTATGTTAATATGTAACCATTAAATTATTTTGTTGTTGTTGTTGTTGTAAAGCACTCGTGAGATATTTATAACACTCGCATTCGCTCGTGTTATAACTTACACCTAACTCGTGCTTTAATAAGGGTCAAAATAAAATCGTTGCATAAACTACTATTATGTTTTTTAGTTGTGACTATTAAATTTCGTAATATCAGTTTTTGTCATTTATGACACAGTTCTCAATTTGAACTATCAAAACCAGCGCTCATTTTGAATCACCCGATGTTACCAATATATTAATTAGTGATTGAACTGAAACTTACCTCAGCAGGTGTTCCAATGCTATATGAATCGTTGCGGCGGGGGCGGATGCGGCCGGTGGTAGGGGGGAGGGGGTGCGTAGGGAGAGCGGCTGCGGTGGTGGTACAGTGATGACGTCATCATGCCGCCGTCACCCAGGTCCAGTTCCAGCTGCTCCAGCTGCTCGTGCAGCCCTTGCAGCCCGCCCCCACCCACACCACCCCCGCTACCCGCTGTTGCCATGGCAACGTCCGGCATTATGTCCGACAGGTGGCCGCCACCTTCGCCTTAAAATAACAAAAAACAGCAATCATTGATCATTTGCTCGATAACACAGATATCTAAGAAATAACTACTAGATAAACACAGATATAAACGTAATACAGTAATAATTATTAATATTTTGAAAACTCATTTTTTCAAGTATTTTTTCAACTCGTTTTTTTCAAGTATTCAATTTTTTCTAAAAAGAAAAGTCAGTAAGTAAAGGGAAATAAAATTCACCAATATTTTCCAACAATCTTATATAAGAAAAAAAGTACATATACAGGAAGAGCCCGATATTGGATATTTTGATTTGGCCTTTGTTACAAAATGGTACTTTCACGGGTAATAGAAGAGTACAGTAGGGTCCACGAGGTGGATGAGCAGTAGACTAGCGAGCCGATGACGTAACTGGTGCTCACTGGCCTCTATGTCTAGATGCGTCTGGTGCTCTATTCACCGAGCACCGGTGATATCACGCTGCAGGCGGTGCGGAAGGGGAACATACGCGTGGACCCTACCGTACTCTTCTATTACCCGTGGGTACTTATGGCTGCATTTTTTTCAAAAGGACTTAAAAATCCGAATACTGGAAAATCTGGCCAAAAGAATTCCTGCATTTTTTTGAAAATTATTGTGATTGTTTATGAAGGAATAAATTTCATTATTTCAAAATAAAGCTTATTTCCACGTACTAGCGTTTCGTAGTCATGTAGGAATGTTTCTCTGCAGCTGGGTATTGCTTATAATTAATAATGTTGTACTGCATGTATTCATGGGTTCACTTTGAAAAAAAAAAAAATTATCTCTAATCAAATCTATCCATTAATACACTTATTATCTACTATTTTTCGATATATAAGTCGTAACATATTACTATTTTTACCAATTTTTAGCATTTCAGTGCACATTTTGCGAAATGAAACATTTTTTACCAGATTGGAAGATGAATGTTTCTCTTGAGGCTGAGGCTAATGCCCGTATTTTTTATAAACGATCCTTCAGTGTCTCTTGACTTGCCAATACAATTACATTACATTCTATTTGAACAATTATTCCCAAAATACAATCAAATAAAGATGCAAAAAGCACAGCCCACTACTGCTTTATCTACAAATTTTCAAATGAAAAATCCTAATTCCATGTTATGTCCAGTTAAACTAGAAATTTCACTTTGAAGTACAATTACTGATTATTTCCAAAACAAAAATATCAATTTAGAAGTTCACTTAGAAAATATAGCACCAAAACAGTTCAATAGTCCAAAGAAAGTAGATAAATTTGAATTTTTTTTAAATTTTAGAGCCAAAAGTATAGAAATTAAACCAATTCAATCACATGTTCCAAAATAGTTGAAAGTAAGATTGTTTACACTCGACCATAATAAAAAAATCGTAAATTTACGGTACATAACTGATGTAATCTAATCTAAATGGGAAAGTGATAGCCGAGTGCTGTAGCTGGTATCTGTTCAATCAGATATAAGCTACGAAACTCCTGTTCGCTCTTTGTAAGGGTGACCGATTGGATTTGCCAGCAAAACAACTCTGTTCTCTGCTGTAAAATCACTTCCTGGTGGTTCGGAACCCACCTAAAACTGTAGGTCCAACTCATCAATCACCATCCCATCATCCAATTCATTACCCACTCTCAGGTCTCAGACCTATGTGGGCTTCATCCTCCGGGAAAAAAAACTTTTTGGCACACTCATTTTAAATGAGGAACACACAGAGCCTGAAAACCCGAACGTCAAAGATGAGTGCCATGGGACAAACCTATGATAGATTATTGATGAAGTTTATTTCATGAGACCTCGAGTCAAGAGGCCTCTATTTATGAGGTATTCTATTTATGAACGTTCATAAATACGCACTCGAACAACAAATTTGAGAAAAAAACAAGACTAAACTAGACTAAAAAGCAACAAACCAAGAGTACATAATATGTACATAGTACTATAATATTATTATAGTACTATGTACATTATGTATATTATAGAACTATGTACATTATGTATATTATAGTACTATGTACATAAATTTTAGTTTTTTTTATTTCTGGTTAGTTAGGTTCTTTTATTTCCTTTATGTTAATTTGTAACCATTAAATTATTTTGTTGTAAAGTTGTGGCAATAAACAATTGAATTGAATTATAGTTTACCTGGTTCGGAGACGACTCCGACCCCACAACAGTCGTTGCCAGTGCGCGTGTGTGTGTGATAGATATCGCTGCCTTCGGTAATGATGGCGGGCAGATGGGGAGGAGTAGGCCCCCCGGGGGAGGGAGAGGGGCGTCGCGACATGGACGACGTGTAGACGGCACCACGTACACCCCCTACCACTCCCAATCCACCACCGCCAACCCCACCCAGTCCACCAACCGCCTCTTCTTCTTCTGAGCAATAGCAGGCTGTGTTCTCGAGAAGATCGGCCACCTATTTAAAAAGAAAACAAAAAGAAATTAAATAAATTTATTGACACAAAAATACACAAAAAGAACCATTAATAAGTTGACAATATAAAATAACAGATAATTAGAAACTAAATTAACATTCATCGACCTAACGAAGATGAGATAGAGCTCTGGCTGACCATCTAATATTATTCAGTCATAAAAGTACTTAGAAATAACTATAAACGCCTAATGCACTTCCAACAGTACTTCTAGAATTAGATAGTATAGTACTAATCTGTGCTCAGAGGACAGTTGAAATGATAGCTGTAGACAAAGTGCTTCTACAATATGGACGAATTTTCAAATTTAAACGAACTACTTTATGCATTTTTTATGAGAAAATTAATGAATAAGTTACAACAAAGTTCATAAATGACAGAATCAGCAAAGTTTCAATGTTTGAAATAAGTGATTAGGTAGGCGATGTTTATTGTAGCTGTAAGCCCAGTATTTGTCATTGTTTCTTTCTAATATAAGATTGTAATAATAAGTACTCCTTTATATTGATTTTGCTCTTGTTTGGTTATATTATCTGTATTATCAAAATTCCTGTTTTGCTTAGGCCGTGGTCAGACTGCATGCGACTGACGAGTAGATCGTTTTGCGAGCAGGTCGTACGAGTAGGTCGTCAGAGTAAGAGTGGTCACATTGCAAACTTCCTACTCCTGCGAGTTTATACTCCAATGGCATTGACCAATTGTTAGACAATCTGTTATTGCGCATTTTGTTTGTTAATGAAGAAAAAGAAAGCTGGGTGAATGATATTAATTTAACAAGGGAGACGCAAGAAGAATTCAAGCTACTTTTTCCTGATCTACGAAAAAAATAATTTTCGGATGTCACTAGAAACGTTTTATTATATTTTAAACAGAATCAGCACAAAAATTGAAAAACAAAGCAATTTTTGGACTTGTATCAAGGTCACATTGAGATCTCTATTTGATAATCCTTTGTGGATTGGTCCCACAATGGATTTTGGTCAAACACAAGCACAATCAACTCCTCAACTTTCATTTTCACACTGACGACCACGCAAAGAAAATCAAACAAACTTGCTTCCAGAATTGACTCGTGCGTGTGCGCAAGACCTCGTACGACCAACTCTTCTCTACTGTGACCAATCAAACCGGTTTATCAACGTGTGTTTTACTCTGACGTCCAGATGCGAGCACGCACGTCCATTTACTCGTCGGAGTACGCATGCAGTCTGACCACGGCCTAAAGCGCACTTCAAAAGATAAAGTCACGAACTCCCTCCTGGATCACAAGCTTTTTGCTTTTCTGGCGAGGGCCTAGGAAAAATAGTGTACTAGTAACAATATACACACAGATATGTTCAATATTACCTGGCAGAATTTTTTATAGATGCTGCCAGTTCAATTATTAAAAATACATTTTTTAACTTGAGTTTTAGCTGTTAAACTACACTATTTATTACAAGCCTTTTCGGTACAAATTCTATGAAAAAGTAAAACGTGAAGCAAAATTAAGTACAATTTAAGCAGGTATGCAATCTTCTTTCAAGACGTAATTTTACAATAATTATGTTCCTGGATTTCTTGTTCTATGACGAACTGCGTTGTTAATATTAACTTTTCATGTGAAATTTAACGACTTGCAGTCAAATATTTGTTAAGAATAAGTAATAACTCACTTAATCTGGCCGAGCGCTTTCGAATCTATTATATCTATCTAATCTATAGATTCGAAAGCGCTCGGCCAGATTAAGTGAGTTATTACTTATTCTTAACAAATATTTGTAACTGGCTTCAGCGGACAAGTTTTAACTTATGCTGAAGTCAACCAAATTATGGATTTTAAAATAGAAATATTGTATATTTATGATAAGTACTCTAAATAGCTTCTTCTTTTTTTTGCGTTGCATAATTGTACTGTCATTGTCATGATTTGCATTCTTTTGTGTTTTGGTTTTTTGAAATAAATTGAATAATAAATAAATTGAATTTGACTGCAAGTCGTTAAATTTCTCATGAAAAGTTAATAATTATGTACTGTACGAATTCTAATCCACTTATCGAAGTGGGAATTTTGGCTTATGGGGGAGCCTATAAAACATTACTACAACCCTTGGAAATTACACAGAAATCTATTATCAAAACAGCATTAAGAAAAAGTATACGCACTCCCTCTGATGAAATTTTTAAAGAATTTAATGTTTCAAGTATAAGACAAATCTATGTAAGAAATATATTGTTATACATGTACAAAAATCATAAAGATATGTTCAAGAAAATAGAGCACAGCTATCGAACTCGTTCGTCAGAAGCAATAGGAATCCAAGTTCCAAGGCTAGTCAAAACTCATTCCATTACAAATTCTTATTATATAGCACACACTCTGTATAGAAACCTGCCTGAAAATCTACGTAATACTGAAGGTAAATGCAAATATATTTATAAAAAAATTGTTAACGATTGGTTAAAGGAGAGTGGGAGAACGAATATAGAAGAGATAATCCATTCATTGTATAGATAAAGTAAATGTGTATTGATGGTCCAAGTTTGACTCTAAATCTTTTCCGATATTGATATCTGGTTTACCCAAGAATTTGATTGATGCAGGTACGAGAACAATCCAACGTTAGCCATTATTGTCAAGACCCTCTTCCACACACAGGCTTCGCCTTTGTGGAGAGCTTTCATGAAGTTTCTCAAAAATGGTGTTGTATTTTCTGTATCTATGATGTATTTCAGTTGGATTTGGTTATTAGGATTAATCCGATTAATTATTTAATTTCAAGTTTTATTTATCATTATTTGTTTGCAGAAGATATAACGTTATTGTATGTTTAATTCTTGTAATGTGTTGTCATGGAAAATAAAAACCAATTTGATTTGATTTAATCAGTATAAAAGAGAGTTTATTTTTGTTTACATTTCAAAAAGAGGCCATAAATTCTTTTTTAATTTAACCTGTATAACCAATGTTAATATTAATATACACAGCAAAGCATGTTACAATATATTTTTCTTTCTTTGTAGTGGCGGTGATATTGTGGAAGATATCCATAATGAATAATAAGACAAGAAAATGTCACAACCACATTTATTGCAAATATTGTTTTCAATAAATGTGGTTGTGACAACTTCAAGTCTTATTATTCATTACAATATATTTATTTTAAAAAAATTTAGAATCCTTTAATGTTGGTAGGGAACATTTGTAGTTGTTTTTAGTATTTCCACTTTTATCAAATTATCAGGTTCTGCTTATTAATGAAATAAAGCTCGTAAATTGATTGATCAAAACAAAGAAAGAAAATATATTCTCAGAGTTTAGTCACCGTGTAGATAGTTCATGCGATATTTTAATGTGAAAACTATTTTTATTTATTTTTTTAATTTAAATTTATTTATTTGCCAAAAATTCTTACGAACAACTCTACAAAATAAACTACCGCACAAAAACTAATAAAAAACAAAATCAATGATTGATACAATAGAAATAGAGAACTAAAATAAACCTATTTATTATTTTTTTTTTGAGGATGAAACCCACATAGATCTGAGACCTGTGCGTGGGTAATGAGTTAGATGATGGTGATTGATGAAATGGACCTACAGTTTTAGGTGGGTTCCAAAAAAACTCTACAAAATAAACTACCGCACTAAATCTATTAAAAAAACAAAATCAATTATTGATAAAATAGAAATAGAACTAAAATAACTAATGTATTAGTGGCACATACCTGATCGGGCAGATTGAACTCGCGCACCACTCTGAGCCGGATCTGTCGGCTGATTTCGTGACGGGAGGAGAGCGGCAGAGCAATGGCGCGCTGACAGCCGGGCGACCGACGCAGTTTCTGTTCGCGTTTCAACATGGCGGCCATTGTAACCGAATCGGGAACTGGAATGGAGGCCGACGCCAACACGTCCACCCCACCCCCCATCATCATGCCACCTCCGCCACCACCCCCCAACCCAACACCGCCACCACGCGGCTTCTCCTCCACCATGTACAACGTGTCGGGGATGTCAGCTATGTAACGCGCTCGTCGTAAACGTAGTCGCAACTCCACCTGCACAATAATTATTCATCTTTCATTATTAACTTTCTAGTATAAAATACTTGGGGATTATAATAGATGAATGCCTGAAGTGGGATATCCATATAAAATCCGTCTGTAAATGAGTTAGATATTTATCCTTCAAGTTTTATCAAGTAAATAAAATTCTTAATAAACAGCACCTAAAAATGTTGTACCATGCACTAGTTAAATCAGCATTACAATACTCAATAACCACCTCAACGAACTATTTGTTACACAAAAATTGATAATTAAATCCATTCTAAATAAACCCAGATTGTACCCAACCAGTGTGGTTTTCAGTGACTTCGAGGTAAAGACAGTAAGGCAATTGTACGTTATAAATGTGATTGACTATATAACCAAATATAAATCTTATTTCCCCATTACGCTGATCCTTTGTTTAATAGTTACAGTTCAAGAGACACCGCAAATAAATATGTCACGTATAATACTAATATTGAATGCATTAGAATTTATATAAGCACTAAAATCATAAATTTAATTCCGGATTCCGGAACACTTCCTCCTGAATACTAAAATTATCAGGAAAACTAAACAAGAGATAAGGACTGGATTTCTAGAATTTATTTCTTTGATCTTGATGTCTAAGATCCGAGTTTCTGCTCTGACTGATGTTTGCCATGCCTTTTGATTTTGAGTGTACTGATAAGAGATTGTGGACTCACTTGTTCTTTTCTGTCTTCTCTCTCTATTTATCTATCTATATATCTCTCTCTCTCTCTCTTCCCTTCTTTTCCGCCCTGTACGCATCTTCCGGGTCTTTCCACTACGTCTTCTCCTTTTCCTTTCCCCCTATTTATCATTCTACTACCCACCTAGTACATGGGAAACCATAGTTGGTTGGGTATTCTCCTCCTCTTTCCTCCCTCTAGCACACCCCACCACAGAGCCAGTTTTTTCTTTCAATGTTGTAGTCTTGTTTTTATGTCTTTGTCAAACTTCAATTTTGTATTAATTTTGTATGTTTATGTGTGTTTATGAATAAATTGAAATTAATTGTTGTAAATTCTACGAAGCTAAAAAGATTCTAAATATGTTAAACTGTTCTATTTCGCTCTTTCGCAATCCATAATTCAGTATGGAATAACTGTTTGGGGAGGCTGCTAGTGTCATCTTGAGGAACTCTTCATAATGCAGAAATTAATAATTGAACCAATTATGAATAAACCTAGACTTTATCCAACTAACGTAATATTTACTGAATTTCAGGTAATGACTGTCAGACAGCTGTACATTATGAATGTAGTAAAATACATAATTAAGAACAAAACTACTTTCCCTTATGTCAGCAGCCAATGAAGTTTGAGACAAAGTTCAAGTAAGTTTCAGATCTATAAAACCAATATTGAATCAATTAGGAGACAGATAATATACATGAGTACTAAAATCAGAAACACAATTCCCAATCAATACCTCAACAATAGCAAAATAAACAAGAAAATGAAAAATGATATCAGCAATCAGATCGAGAGCAACTACTTTTCTGCTCTTTAATTTTGGTAAAATAGCAGTTTTACCTTTCCTCTTCACCCATTAAATCCATTACCCTTTCCTTCCTTCTCCTTCCTCCTCCTACCGTAATGTTATGTGAACCGCTCCCTAGTACGTGGGCAACCATAGTTGGAAGGGGTATCCATCTCCACATATAGTACAGTAATATTAATTTAAAATAGTTTATGGATTTTACTTTTGTATAATTTTAGATTTCAGTTATTGTATTTTAATATTTTTCATTTTCCATGACTTGTATTTGTATGTTTTGCATTATATAAATAAATATTTTTTTACATAATATTGAGTAGATTAATATCATTAAAGCTTCAGTTTTTTTGAACATGAATTTGGACTGAATAAACAGCGGACAGGGCCGCATACACTAAAATATAAAAACTCGATTCGATTTCGAAATATGGTTTATAATAATACAATATGATAATATATTCGATTAATTACATATAACCTGCTATTATACTCATATATATTTTAAGAATAATCTGCTTTCAATAATAAATTGACCTATAATTTCCAACAACACGCCATCTTATCTTGATTCTCGCTAGATAAGTAACTTAACCGACATATTACTCGCGAGATCGGTAACCTATAAACATGAGAAAATGGAAACTCGCTGGAGATGAAGCTTTTCTACTGATGAAGTGTTATAAGCATGGTTGTAGGTTACCATCAAGGCGAGTAGAGTAAAGGAGGTGGGCCGGACTGAAAGTTTCCCCCACTACTTTTCTTCCGTTATGACGTAGCCGCAGTCCTCAGCCAAAGCGGGCAGCAGTCCTCTCTCGGCATACTGCTATTAATTAACATTGATTAAAGATAGACTCTCCATAGATAAACTCTGTTTTTCTTATCAATCCTTCGTGTTTATTCTATGTAAGTTATGATTATGAACGTAAATCGTATGTGTATAAATCACATGTGTACAAATCTATGATTACACAATAAGAAATGAAAACCAGAAGAAATTATATTAATGATATTAAGAATGAATATTTAACTTAGGATCGGATATGAATATAGCATCTCTTGCTGAGGTATTGTATAGTAAATGCTTTTGTTATATCCTCACTACCCCAATTCTTGACCTTTTTCTTTCTATTCAAAAGCAAATCAATTTGCGCTTTAGAAAATACTCCATTAAGAATGTCTTGAACTTCTTTTGAAACTGTCTTGGTGATATTTTTTTCAAAGTATAGCACTCATTTTCCAAATTTTTAATTTTTTGTTCCTGTTCTTCTTTTAATACTTCAAACTTCTCTTTCAATTTTAAATATTCATGTTTGAAATCTGTTTCATCAGTTTCATTTTCATTTTGCTCCTCAGATTCAACATTTATATTCTCATCCAATTTCGAATCAGACTGTGCTAGCAGCTCATCAACTAATAATTTTCTGTCCTGCGATTCCCCTAATATTCTTCCTTACAAATTGTGTCACACTGAATTTATTGGGCAACAAGAGTAAATATGAGATTGCTTCCTTTTTCAACACTTCTTCTTCGTTCCTGATTCCATAAGTTCGGCACTAAAATCTCTAACGTCCTCAGGTATAAAGTGGTCGGAGCAGATATAAGATGTAAGTGGATTGAAATTGTCTTTACGTTTGCAACGTTCGACCCATAATTTAAATATTTGTTCGTTTTTTGGAAAACGAAAATATGATACACCGTCTGGCCCTGATTTAGTCTTAAAATATGAATTCGTACAAACTGCAACCGCACTTCGCATTCCCGGCATTGTGTTACACGTATAAACAATAACAAATTAAACTACCAACTACACTACTAGCTAACTCAGCGGTTCCCAACCTTTTTTCTTCTGCGTACCCCTTAAACCATATTTTACAGTCCTAGTACCCTCAAAGTCCTAACTACTTTTTTACTTTACAATAGCAGCAATATTATGGAGGGTTTAATACCCATCTATTATAATATTTGAACAACATGTCAACACCTATGAATGGGAATTTAGCTAAAGAAATAAAAGAATAGGTAACACAATAATTTCTGCTGAACATCGATTTTTTTATTTAGGACATCGAATGTAGTATGTTTAGAGATGAATATTACAATTTAAATTCTAAAGTGTTATTAAAATATACATAGAAGTGTCAGAATAGAATACAGATAGATAAAATAGCCGCACAACAGAAACTGCTCACCACTAGCATAGAACAACCATTCCTTAGTCTATGCAACTAGACAATGAACAATTCGCCATTATGGATTATTTTTTGCGTACCCCCAACAAGGACACTGTGTACCCCAAGGGGTACGCGTATCCCAGGTTGGGAACTTCTGAGCTAACGTACTGAAGACTAAACTACTACACAAACTAAGTTATGTAAACTATCAGCTACCTACCACTGAGCTACTAAAACTTTCAGGCTATTAAACTTCTGTTACCGTAACTACCTACAATTAGACTATTAGCTATTGAACTTATATTAACTACCTACTATTGAATCTACTATTCTGTTAACTACTTTTAATAAATTATTGAATGAGAATGCACACGTAGTATATCGAACGCTTTTTTTGCAAGGACCGGAACCGTCATACTATCCATAGGCAGTCATACAGACATCAGACAGGCGACATACTAGGACTAGCTAAATAGCTATGCTAATGCTAGTATCGCCGGGAAGATAAGAGTGGCTTCCTAGACTGTCTAGGACTGCAGCTACGTCACGCAGGCAGGTCCCCCACCACTTTCTCGCAGTCCGACCCACCTCCTTTATTCTACTCGCCTTGGGTTACCATCCCGACGTCTCACCTACTCGCTGGACCGATCAAAATGACGTATTGATGGAAATGATATGTTAACTTCCAAATTATTATTTGAAATTGAAATTTATTGTCAAACAACAAAAATTAACATACAAAGAAAACATAAATAAGAATAAATAAGAAAAATACATAACCTTGTAAATAAATAAAAAACATTATCAAGTTCACATGAAATAAAATTACAAAGGCACCACCAGCAAAAGTAAAACTTGCTCGCTATGGTGGGAGTCATTATTCTAGGTTTGTATGTTTTTTCTGTAAATGTGATTTAAAAGCAGATTATGTATGGAAGAATATATATAAGTATAATAGCCGGTTATATATACCGGTAATTAATTGAATATATCATCATATTATATTTATTATTATAAACCATAATTCGAAATCAAATCAAGTTTATATATTGTAGTTTATGCGGCCCTGTCCGCTGTCCATTTAGTACAAATCTGCGTTCTAGGAAGAGGAAATTTTAGGATATTTTTCATACCTCTTGCACTAGGCGATCCTCGAGCAGCGTTTTGATTTCCTCGTAGTAAGGCATGAAGAGTCGCGGTCGGACAAAGAGTCCGTTGCAGTTGGGTGGCGAAGCGGTGCGCACCCAGGCGTTGACGGAGCCGCGAGCCGAGTCGCGCTGGTCGGAGCCAATCATGTGGCTGGGCGGCGTCGACACCAGGCCGCGTCTGATGGCCTGCGCCAGCGCGTCCGAGTGCGACGGCACCACGTGGTCCATGCGCACCAACGGCAGCACGTCCGACAAGATTTCGCGCAGCTCCACGTCGCTCAGGTCGCGCTTTTTCACGCCCTTGCGCGCCACAGAGTGCGCTGTGTGGTTCAGTAGGTTCGGCTCTGCAATAATAACAAAATTAATTGGCAATAAAGTTTGTTTGATTTGAAATAGATCATTTTCAATTCAAATCAAATAGTTTATTTATCCCCATAAAAGAACAAAGAAAATGAATAGATATAAGGAAATACATCGAAAACAATGCAATCTTTTAAAAAAAACAATGCAATCTTAAAAAATATATCTTAATATAATAATGAGGAAGGTCCCGCATGGGTTTAAACCTGAGCGCGGGAGCCGAGTGTTTTGAATATAATATGTCAGTTTGAAGTAAAGTGATCAACGATTAGCTTAAATAACATATGAAAATCACTGAAAAGATTGTTTAAATGATTACAAGTACTCGCAGTATTTAAGACATTCTTCATGTAGGCCATTTGCCGAAAAGAGTGAATTGAACAACATGGAACAATAATTCGGGGTTCCATTGAATGAATTTAATGAATGCTAGGAAGAGAATAAAAAAGAGAACAGAAAGAAGGTGAGAAGGAATAGGCTAGGTAAAAAAAAATGAAGACACCGTAAGAGCAATTTTGTTAAAAATTTAGATTTATAATAGAAATAGGAATATTAGAAACTAACCATACATCTATATCTGAAACGAGCTTTTTACTGAAGTTACTTGAAATGAAATAATTTGGAATAATTTTTATAAGTTTGGTTACCATGTATGAAAACTGTTTTCTACAAATAGATAAATTAGTATTTGAAATTTGAAAAGTGATGGATGAGGGTCGGAGGTTGTAAGTTGATTTGCGCAAATTAAAGTTATTTTTATGTTTATCTATGAAGATGATTAAAGTTTTTATATATAATTGTCTGACAGTTAAAACATTTAGTTCTCAAAAGATATCTTCACTTGGATAGCGTCTAGGTTTTCCCAATATGGCTCTAATAAGTGTTTTTGAATTATAAAAATCTTTTCCATATGATTTGAAATTACCGTATAATTTCATTTTATTGTAATTAAGAACAGGTCCTGGGTATGACATAAACTGCCTACACCCCTACCCCACATCCTGTTGGCCAAGGATAAGCGCGGGGAAGGGCATTCAAGCATAAAAACCTATAAAAAAATGGGATGAAAAAATAATAAATAAATAAATGCCAATTCTAATTTCCCCAATTCAAATTCACTCCCCACCGGTACCACTTGACGTTTGATAAGGTGGTGGTGATGTAGGAGGAGGAGGGAGAGGAGGAGAAGAAAAATCAACTATCAAATTAAATTAAATTTGTAAATAGATTAATTCACGTTCTAGATATTCCGCTTCAATTTATTCGGGCAACCTGCTAGTTTACAAATAATTATTTATCAAAAGATTTATGAGAACACATTTTGAATCAAAGAAAACAGTTGACAGCATTAGTTTCTGTTAGACGTTTGTTGGACAATACTCAAGAAACGAATAATTGGGTTACGTGACAGAGAATTAATTGACCTTTGTTTTGACTCGTAAATACAGTTGAGCACCTATATAAGTTGACGACTCTAGTAGCGCAGGTGGTTGGAGCGCTTGTCTGTGACAAGATACGGCTGTTGCTGGCTTCGTTTCCTGCAGCCTTGGGTTCGAATCTCATTCAGCCAAGGATGTTTCTCATCATTCATCCATTCACCTCATTACCCACACACAAGTCTCGACTCATCATCAGCAATAAAAAATTCCAAATATCGAAATTCTTTCAACAAAGAATTTTTATGATGACCCTTGGCATTCCAATCTTGGCTAGTCGACTTCTCATTTCATTTCATTATTTCTTTATTCATTTCATACACAATTTTGTACATTGAATACTGTAAAATATAATGAATATAATAAATATATACATTGAGAGTATAAAATATATTTTAGTAAATCGTCTCATTAAGGAATACATCTCTATGATTTTTTGCCTGGATAATGCATTCCGTCATTCAGAGGCAGAGGCTCAACTGTACTTCTTTGTAATTAGTCAAACTCGGAAAAATTATGAAACTAACCCTTTACCTAAAATTAAAAAAATGCAAGTCTCTAATGTAATTCGTAATTACCTCTGTCCTCCATTCTGCGTATAAGGTGGTACTCGCCCCACTTGAGCACGGCCTGTAAAATTTCGAGTTCACTGGCCTGCAGAAAGTGAGAGTGCAGAGCGTCGATCAGATGTGTTTTGTCCAACTGGTACAGAACATTCAGTTGCACCACCGACGAGAATTCTTCTCGAAGATAGTGTCGCGCTTGCCTGTTAAAAGAGCAACCAAAATCAAAATGATATTTGAGCTTCAACCATGTGCTACAAAATTAAGATCAAACATGCATTGGGAGAATGGAAAACGTGTAAATATGTTAGTATTCATGCTAGTTTAGGCCAAGGTCAGCAGAAAACCTCTTAACTCAGATTAGCTTAGTAAAGATCTAATTAGAGCTCTAACTATCCTCTCACTTCTACCCATGAGGTTAGGCTGCTTCCAGAATGGAACGACAAGAACAACGATTAGATTACTTACTTTACACGTGTAGATTACAAAATGCAGTCTTAGATTCTAGATTATGATAGTATATATGCAGTTGTTCTATGAATTTTTATAAAGCTAACCTAAAGAATTATTCAACGATATGAATATGAGATGCAATTTTATAACGATAATGATTGTGATGTGTCTACAAGAAACGGCGAAGTTTGAACATTTAAATGTCCATTCTTGAAAAAGAATATTCAAAGATATCCTTCTCATCAACACTTGACCGTAGGATAAAGTAAATTAAAAAAGGTATGGAAGTTAAAAACTAAAATAAGATGAATGAATTATAATATTGAACTATTAGAACAAAAATAATGTGTGCTTATTTAAAATAATAATAATAATAATAATAATAATAATAATAATAATAATAATAATAATAATAATAATAATAAAAGTAATGGTTTGATATTTTCTGATTGAGAGTAAAACAATGAAACAGAAAAAGATATTCTTATTTCGAAATGGGATAATTTATGTTTAACATATGAAAGTGGAAATAAAAAAGCCTGATTTAAATGGAATAATAGTGGGTGATGATGGTTAATATTACACTGGACATTAAGAGTAAAACGAAAACTTTTCAACATAAGTTAATGGACTATAATTAAAATCCCTAAAATATCAAGAATTTGAATGGTGAATAAATTTTTTGTGAAGTGGATGAATGATGAAAGTTGTCATGCAGTTGCTCTAGGATTGGACAGACTGTCATTTTCTCAAAAAGAAAGCGATCAGAGAGTTTAGCGACGTCTTTGCTTACTCGTCTTCTCTGTTTTCAAGTGGAGTGGAAGATAGGACCTTGAATCCTAACTCCGCCCTTGACAAAGGCAATTTATCTATATATATCTGTCTGACTCCATTTCAAAACTTGTTTCACTTCACTTGTTTTTTACCAAGGGTAGTGTCATTAGCTCAAAATCATTCAAAGATACACAGAATTTAGAAAATAAACATTTATTGCCTTTATGTGAAACACTCCCGTGTTTCAGAGGAAATTCTTTAGGTCCTGGCTGGATAAAAACAGCAGTTAAGTCATGTTAGAGACTCTGAACTTATTCAGGTGCAACTTGAAAGCTCTGATACAGACCTGAGCAAGCCAGGTAACACGATATTATTATTATTAGTGGTAGCTGGCATGATTAATACCTGTGGACCCACGCTGAACCGTGTGGCTGACTGCCCCAACGCAAAACACCGGGAAGCGATTCGAGATTGAGCCATTCGAGAATGACATCTTCACAGCCTTGAGATACGATGTCCAGTTCTAGAAATCGGCCAATCTGATACAGTTCCATCGCTTCTTCGAGAGGACTTGGCCGCGCCCGACCCGTATTCGTTAGGGCTTCCACCTAAAATACAAAATAAAACAAAAATATAAGTACTGTATTTGAATAAATAGATTCGATTGCCACTGAAATTCTAAAAGAATAATTATAGTTTTATTAGTAATAATGTATATTAAATTATGAGTATTTATTCATTACAAAACACAATCTAGTAAAGATACAACAGGCACAGCCCACTACCGCTTTCTTTACAAATTTTCAATTAAAAAATCCAAATTTTAGGTTATGACCAAGTTCAACTGGAAATTTCACTTTGAAGTACAATTCCTGATTCTTTCCATAACATGAACATTAATTTAGATGTTCACTTTAAAAACGAAGCACTAAAACTGTCCAATAGTCCAAAGAAAGTGAAAATAATTTTCAATTTTGTTCAAGATTTTAGAGCCGAAAATGTAGAAGTTAAGTCAATTCAGTTAAATGTTGTGTCGACACTCCTAAGGATGATGTCATGAGCATCTAGTTCCAGATAAGGTATTAAAAATAAATAGAATTTATTGAATACATGTGATCATTTTGCGTTCTAGTTCAGGTTCTATAACTGCTGAGTAGCAGTGTCATTTCAAATTTGAAGCGAAAAGAAACAAAGTATTCACAATGTTCAATGACGAATTGCTATTAATACAAAGAAAATGATCACTGACGACTACAAATAAAAGGATTAAAGCATGCAACGAGTGAGAAATAGAAGAGCAGATCTCGGGTAAATGATTCGAGAAAATTGAAAACATACAGAAATGACCAAATAAACAGTAATATCATTTTTTTTAAATAAATTCAATAATACAAACTCAATAACTGAAATTGTAGTTTTATTGAGATAGCCCATTATAAAGTATAATGACTACTTAGAATCTAGAACCCCCTTGTAAAAAATGCTGTAAAAGCTTACAAAACCTTTTTCAAAATATTTCACCTGGTAAATGTGTAAAATCACTTCTTGATGGTTCGGAACCTACCTAAAACTGTAGGTCTAACTCATCACCCACACACAGATCTCAGAATTATGTGGGTTTCATTCTACTAAAAAATAAATCTCAAAGAATACTTATGGTTTTGATTTAAATTCCCAGTTCCTTGTTACCAACACTTCTGGTTTTACTTCAATTCCCATCAACATTTCAAGACTCACAATTTCCCTAATAAGACTACCAGAGATTTGATCTTCCATATTCTGTGCTGCCATAACTCATTTAAGAAAAAAACTAAATTTAATTAACATCTGTAGTAAAAACATTAAAAAAAAAGAGGAAAATACCTCTCCAAGACTGCCAGCACTACTGCCGCACCCGCTTCCACGCAATATGAGCGATAGGTCGACTGTATCAAGGTATATGGCATGTAATAAAACTCTAGCATAACGTTTAGGTATGACGCTTTCATCCAATACGATTCTGAAAACACACAAATTTGGACATTTGAGTACACATAATACTTATGAACAATACTCAGTGGACATTTAGACACTTCAAATATGCTTTGTATTTCTTTTATTGAATCACTAGATTCTCAATTCGTAGACACAAAATAAATACAAATTTGTTTATTTCAATTTTAGCAGAATACTTTTAAATAATAAGACCCGACTCACTTGATCTTCACGGAACAAGTAAGAACAACCACAGAGTAAGACCACCGAACAAAAAAAATATCAACATTTCGACACTTCTAGCGGCTGCTTATGTTTTCTTTATTGCCAATAATTAATGTTTTCTGCCAAAATGTTTGCCAAACTACGGTAACAAATATAATAGACCATATGCAAAACTTTGAACATTAACTGCACCAGAAAATATAGACTCTGCACATACCTTAATAGATTTACCTATAGATATACTAATTACATTGAAAATGGCACCCATCGTTGTCATCATGTGCGTATAAGAAAGTGGAGGGAGCATAACGTATACTGCCCATGTTAAAAAAGAGTAACCATAAAGGAAGCATGGGGAAGTGGCATGGAAGCGTATATGACGCCATAGGCGGCCATTTCACAGCGAATTTCAAACTAAGTACTTTTACAAAACCTGTATTCCATTGATCTTTTTTAAAAACGCCAACAGGAACAAAACTAAACGGCTTAAGGCGGAAATGGATTCATGGATATTAACAAGCAAAATTGAGGAAAAATATTCTAATAGTCTACAATTACATGAAATTCATTTTTCACAGCGTGTTTTGCAAACTGCTTCCATCACTCTCATTTTTTCTCTCTCTCTCTAAAAAGGTTGTGTAAGAATGGCCTCAATGGCCAAGACATTCTTTGTGTAATTCATCTCTCAGATCCAAGCTCTATTTTTTGTTCTTTTTTAACAATAATTTCTGCTGTACAGTACCTCAAAATATATATTTGTTGTATTTATAATCTTTTCTATTCAAACTATTCAACCGTTCATTGTACATCACTTGAACTATGGGATCTGAGAGTTGCTAATATTGATAATACTTTTATCATTCATGTGAATTGTAAATTTACACAAATAAAGTCATCTGAATCTGAATCTCTCACTCACTCTCTTCTTTCATCTTCTTCTATTTTCTCTCTGACCACTGCTTTATTTCTATATTCATTTTTTGTATCATTGTTTATTTATTTTTTAGCAACTCATACCTGCGCACACGATTGTTCCTTGCAGATATAATGGATTCATTAAAAATATATATATATTGTTCGTATAAGTCAAAGAAGAATTTCAAATTTTGATTTAATAATAAGAATAATAATAATATTTTTATTTCGCCAAAATACAAAAATACAAATATAAGAAAATTCACAATATAAAGTGTATAACACATTTT
Organism: Conomelus anceps; assembly: GCA_948455865.1. Lineage (NCBI taxonomy): Eukaryota > Metazoa > Arthropoda > Insecta > Hemiptera > Delphacidae > Conomelus > Conomelus anceps. Next base: position 10,001,074 of record OX418223.1, on the reverse strand, counting down.
TGGCACAGTCAGCAAAGTAAATACTTGAGCGCTGGCTGTGAGTTCATTCAATAATATTACTAGTAAACATAGAAACATAGAAAGCTCGTGAAATGAGAGAAATCAATAATGAATTTAAAGGTAAAGTAATAAAGATCTTAAAGTATCTTCATGAGGTGACAAAACTAAAAAACACACAATTATCATCATCATCTCGTACATTTGATTTTTTTATTGCTGATGATGCCCACATGAGTCAGAGACTTGTGCGTGGGTAATACGGTGAATGATTACACATAAATGCTTGACGGTGGAGCGGAATTCGAACCCACGACTACTTAAACGACAGCAAGCTGAAGCTACACCAATGAGCAATAACAATAGATGAAACTGGAAATTGAAAGTCTGTTTTAGTGTGATTTTGAGTAGGACAGCTTACCTAGTAGGAATGTGTAGTGCGCGTTCGGTGTGCTCCTCGCCGGAGCGTGTGCGCCGCTGTATGAGGTTGCGGAAGAAGGGCGATCGCGCGCTGAGAATCGCCTTGTGACAGGGCAGCTCCAGTTTCGGCCTGAAGCCGTACTCCGAACTGCCCGAGTCAGGTCTGGTGGGGTGGTGGTAGTCGCCCCCACCACTTCCCCCTCCTATCCCTCCCACGGTTCCCCCCGCGTCCGAAGTGAACACTAACGCCGCGTCCGCGTAGTCGCCCGTCTCCAATAGATACCTGAACACAAGTGCAAATGAATTAATCAATCAGTTCAACGATAAAAAATTATTATAATTATAAGTGATGGACTCATTGACACCCACAAACAGTGGGCAAATGTGGGCAATTAATATGTTGACACTCTTTGTAAGGGTGACCGATTAGATTGGCCAGCAAAAAAGACTGTTTTCTGCTGTAATAGTATTTTCGTCATACTTGTACATATTCACCACTTTACCGAGCATTGAATCGAGCTGGTAAACGTCTGTTTACAGAACGAACAATTACGTTACAAGTGCGGGAAATGGTGTTTACCGTATGAGTATGATGAGACGAAGTCGAGTGCGGTATTATCATACGAATACGGTAAACATCTTCCCGGACGAGTTATGTACGATATTTTTCGTCTTACTAGTCTAAAATATAAAAAAAGATAAACTTTGAGCTACTACAGCAAGCATCATCAAACATAACCTCAAAATCAATCACAGCAGTAGAATACTAAAAATACTTCTGAGATCAGCTGTTTTCAAATTCTCTAACAGCTAGAATGCGGTAAAATCCATTACCGCACTGAAAAAGGATGCGGTAATGAAAATCAGCTGTTCTTTCTGTAAACAGACGTTTACCAGCTCGATTCAATGCTCGGTAAAGTGGTGAATATGTACAAGTATGACGAAAAATCATTTCCCGGTGGTTCGGAACCCACCTAAAACTGTAGGTCCAGCTCATCAATCACAATCATCCAACTCATTAGGTCTCAGACCTGTGTGGGCTTCATCCAAAAAAATTTATTGATCGGGGTATATGTATGCTGCAAAGTATTTAAATGGTGATTGCTGTAAATTTATTGTTTTTTTCTTTTAAAATGAATTATTATTTTTATATAACTTATTATCTTCTTTTTTTTACTCTTATTCATACTTTATGATGTGTATTATGTAAGCTATAGTGTACCCTGAACAAATGTACTATGTAATCAGTTTGTTTTAATTTGTTGAAATATCAAATTCAAATGCATAAAAAATTAAACATTACTATCAAATTGCGTTAAAAATTAATTCTTAACACTAGAAATAACAGATAATTCAAAATTGTTAATTGGTGACACCCATTATAAAAATATAAGTTGGTGTGCAACTACATTAGTCAAAAATATAGGTATCGATATACAAATAAGTTTTATTGTGCGGAAAATCTATGTGTACACTAGATGATAATAATTACGATTATAATAATAATTTTATAATTATAATAAAATTCTCGTTTATAATTACAAACAGAATATATGCTATAATAGATAGTTTTCTGAATACTATTTACAAATCCAAATTTAATTGTTTCTATGTGCTTATGAAAGAAATTGCTCACTGTGATGTATTCCGTTACCTATTAACCACATCTTGATTTAAAGAATGAACTGGGATGATTTCTCTAAATTCTAGTGGGGGGGCTATGAAAATTTTCGGTCCTGATTTCTGAGCAAATGTGGTATAAATCCCAGAAATTAGTAAATCTATGATTCTATTGTGTGTATTATAGGAATACTAAATGTTAAAAAAATTGTGGGTTTCTCTTGATGAAGGTAAGAATTATGAGAATATATATTTGCCTAACGCTTAAAATGCAGCTTTCTCAAAAAAATATAGGCCTATATATAATATATAGATGGGAAAAAGTGGATGTTTTAATATTTTTTCGACAATAACAAACATTACAATTTCTGTATTTCAATTTTAAATTTACAGAATTTACTGGACAATCAATAATTATAAGAAGCAAAATATAAATAACAAAGATCAACTATAAACAGGAATATACATGCATAAAACTGCTAAAATAAATTAATGTTAGTTTGAAATAGTTATTCGCATTAGCTATCAAAAACGAGCATTTACAAAAAGCAGTATATTATTTTACATAGCAGCAAATACTTTAAATATTTATAAAAATAAACTTAAAAACACGTCTTTCAAAGATCGGATTCAATGGTAGAAACTTCTTACATCGACCAGAAACTATAATGGTTTCAATAATGTTAGCTTGAATTAGTTATTCGCAATATCTATCAAAAACGAGCATTAACAAAAAAAGCAGTATATATTTTTGCTATATATTTTATAAAGCAGCAATTATTTTAAATATTTATAAAAATAAACATAAAACACGTCTTTCAAAGTTCTGATTCAATGGTAGAAACTGCTTACATCGACCAGAAACTGTAATGGTTTTTATAAGAGTTTATACAACTCTAGATTGTATTACGACTGCCTTTATGCCACAAGTGAGTTGTAAGTTACGATACGAGCAAAGCAAGTAAATACAATCGATGCATTTACTATTTACTACCAATAATTTGCTTTAACTAAATTACCAATCACACTTGAATAACTTACCCAAACTAACATAACCTAGAATGCTTAACTGTTGACGATCGTTTATATGGGCTTGAGGTCAAATTCAAACTATTTGATTTCAAAATGTTTAAATCAGCTGATGTGACTATTGCATCTTTATTTTGAAACCGTATTGTTGAGTTACGAGAGAATTCTAGAAATCAAAATCTCTATTCGCAAATTTATTCTAGAAATATAACTTAATCCTTTATAAAGATGTAAATTCTCACCTTAGGTCAGTTTCTAATGGATTTGGTGTTCCAAACTCTTCGCCAAGACGCCTTAGCAAGTTCAAATCGATATTTCCATCTCGAGGACTAATGTCGCCCGTGTACAAGTACCTTAGTAGAGCAGAAAACATTTCTACATCTACTCCTGGTGTTCTCAGCTCCAAACATATTCGCGCTCCATACCTATTTAAAAAATTAAGCAATTAGACTTAGAATTAAGCAATAACACTTGAAACGTATTATTTATCAAGAGCTGGAGGAAAATGTCTGTATATTCTAGTAAATTTCAAAAAAGTTTATGAATTCTATTTCTACTGCAGGTGATTCCCAGATAAGCCGGAAGCATGTTTTCGAGTAGTGATACTTGCAATAATGATATATTTGGAATTAAGATACAAAAATTCCAGTTCTAGATCAGAAATCGAACCTGAGACCGTTGGAGTAGCAGTCAGGCATTCTAACCACATAAGACGGTCGCCATGGATTACATAAAATCATCTAAATAAATACAATTGTCAGCACGAGTTTTGAAATATTAAATGCAAATGTTTGTACTTTGAAGTCCTAAAGAATTTCTTTATAAGAGTGGCGCAACTGTCGATTTTTCGTTCCTTAGCACGATTCATTAATATAATCCTATTACCATGACCATAACCTTGTTTCAAAAAACCTTCTATTTCTAGAGACCTAAATTCTACATCAATTTATCTCATAATATAAAATCCAGTCCATTATTTTCCTTTTTTTTAAGATTACGTCTTGGAGACTAGTTACGGAGTATAAGACAAGTCAGATTAACAATTACACTATCTTATACGCTAGTTACCATAATTAGCATATTAATTAGTTGAGGTGAGGCTTAATTTTGATGTGAAAGGAACTCCTGTACAAGTTAGATTAACAATTACACTATCTTACACGCTAGTTACCATAATTACTATATTAATAAAATTAGTTGAGGTGAGGCTTAATTTTGATGTGAAAGGAACTCTTGTACACTATAAAAAGCTATATCAGCTAAATATTTTTTCAATTGTTTTTTAAATATTTCTATATTTGAAACTCTTAAAAAACTGTGATAGCTTGTGGTAGAGTTTCCTACCAATATAACTAGGTTTTTGTTTGAAAAAGCTACTATTGTGACTCACCAAGTGATAATCTCCTCGGCTTCTTGTATTACAATCGTGTACATCAAGATTTTGGTTAATATCACTCTTTTGTACATACAAAGTAGCTTCATACACATATAAGCAGGGTACAGTTACGAGACAAAGTCTCTTGAACAACGGCCTACATGAATCTAATCTATTTACTCTTTCCATACACCTAACAGATTTCTTTTGGATCTTAAACACCCTATCAAGGTTTTGTTTTGAAGGTTTTGTTCAGTAAATTGCTTCAGGAAGTGGCTTTTTTATATCCTTCCTGATGAGATTTGGGCATTATTTCTAGTTTTTCGAGAACCAAAGAGCGCTTACCTCCAATAAATTACAATTTATTGCGTTTTGTACTTATTTTTCTTTTTTGTAAGAGATCCTTACATATTGAATTTCGTAAATATGTGTTTTTGTTAATTCACAATCGTAGATCTTACAGCCAGAAATTGAGTAAATCATCTATTCATAATTAATTTCTTGCAATACACATTGATCAATTTAATTAGGTTCAATGACTAATGGCCGGTTGCACGAAAGCCAATTAAACATGGAATTTAATGTCAGTTAACTAACCGTCGTAAGTGTAATGAGTAACCTGTCCTCAACACCGCCGACTCTTGCCAATCAAGTGACTTAATTTTTCTTTGTAACTGTCGACAATTAGTCAAGATTATTTAGTGCATTATGTGTTTATGACGCGATCTATCCAGGAATGTCTGAGCATTGGTCGAGAAATTGGAAAATGTATTTCTTTTGCATATAAAGATCCATTCGTCAATTTTCGTTAACCGAACGGGCACAATCTGGCTACACTGTAATTTGATCAACAGCTGATTCTGAAGTTGAGAAAAAAGATGAATTAAAATCATTTCATTTTGAATTATTTGAATCATTATACTATTCTTAATAGATTTTATTCATTTTGAAAGGTTTTCAACACCTACGACCTAATTAGCAGTTCCGTGTTCTGATACAATAAACATAACCTATAAAATGTAACTTAACGGGTCGGCGGTGTTGAGGACAGGCATTAGTGAGATTCAACCATCGGTGATCGGGCGGTTAAATATCTTTTACGCCGGTTAACCTAATTGTCGTTATCGCTTGTAATTGTCCTTTGTGCAACTAAATTCTGTCCATTAAGTTTATTTCCGTAGAATGACGTCATTCTACGGAAATAATACGGGATTAAATTTAATTGGATTTCTTGCAACCGGTCGTAAATCTTGATAGTAACTTACCCGGGACAGCCAGCGAGGAGATCGCGAAAGTAGGGACAGCGGGCGGAGAGTAGCGCCCGATGCACGGGAAAGCAGGCGCCGCGGAATATGAGATCGACGTCGGTGCAGTACTTGAAGTCGTAGAGCGTCGACAGGTCCTGCTTGAAGGTGGCCGCGGGCGGACGTGCCAGCTCAGCCTGCATCGACAGGTCTTTCAACGCAGCCAGTGCTTCATACTCTTCCAGTAGTGCTGCGATCTGTAAAACAAATCAATGCATTCGTTTATTACACAAAAATCGAATACAAATACAGTGAAAATTGTTTATTTCAATTCCTCGAAGGGACCGGCCAAAAACGATCGATATAGCCGGTTGACGCACCAAGGGATACATTGCCTAACAAGGCCGTGACGCCTTTATTATTTGTGTTTGCATGTCTTATGCTGGAATAATGATCTTATCGGTAAAGCAAATGATATTAATGAGAAACGATTGGCCGGTTGAACAAACACCAATTTTTAAAAAAAATGGATGCATTTACATAAAACGGCTCGAGTTTATCGCAAATTTCGAAATTAATTTTTACTTTTGAACTCGCAGCAGGCGCTCAGGTATTCCCTTGCCGGCTGTGCCAGGATGGATTATTATTTCATATTGTTATGTGGAAACATTATTGATTTAAATTTCTTTGTATTCAACTTCTTTTTTTTTATAAATGTTCTGCCAAATAAATCATTATATATATATAATTGAGGCGGTATACGGAAAAAGGGCACATAGAGCAGAATGGCGTTTTGAGAAAATCACATTTAAAGTTTTTAGTTGATTTGAACAATGTATTTTATAATTAAATTAAACATTCTGTTAATACCGAATCATAATTCAATATATTATTTTCATATTGATTAAAAGATGCCTGATTATATTTTTAATTTATTCCAATAAATATGATTGAAAAATTGATAGTATGTGCCCTTTTTCCAAAGACATAAATTTATTATGTACAAATTTAGGTTTGATTAACTAGAAAACACATGCTATTCAATGCTAAATGTTATATTGCTCATAAAATTAAAAATTCATACATCTAAGAAAGTTTCTAAGTCATTTGAGAATTAAAATATCTGTTTTCAATGCTATTTGATCTGATGTACAACCCACATAGGTCTGAGACCTGTGCGTGGGTAATGAGTTGGATGATGGTGATTGATGAGTTGGACCTACAGTTTTAGGTGGGTTCCGAACCACCGGCAAGTGATTTTACAGCAGAGAACAGTGTCTTTTTTGCTGGCCATCTAATCGGTCACCGTTACGAACAGTACCTAAGAGAACGCAGCTTATCTCTCTGATTGTTGCATAGGTTTCAATCATTCATTATTTAAATAAGTTCTCAATCCAGTCTTTGTCTTCATTCTTAAGGAATCTATACAGGGATCTCACATTTTTTATTTTTTCACTACTAACTTCAGGGTAGGGCATCACTTGTGGTTGAATGTCATGAATAGGACCATTCAAAAATTTAAATGGTTTGAAATTCACAGTATTAGTTTTCAGAGCACAGCAAAGAACCATCCTGTTTTATCTTTATAGTAACATATTTCATGATAGTGAACTTATTTGACTTTGATGAAGGTTTCGGAAGAAACATAGGACTGAGAGCTTCATCCCATTCTTTCAATATATCTCTATCCATAATAACATCAAATGGACAGGGTTTTTTTCGGCATAGCACCATTGCAGCACACTTGAATCCATGATAGGAACAAAACCACAATCAACAAACAAGAAAAATATTAAGCAATGGTCTCTCTGACCACCAAATCCCTCCTTGACACAGCTGTTTATAAACAGTTGCACCAACATCAGTTTTCAAGATTTTTGTTTGAGATTTTCAGGTTATATGCAAAACGAGATGGCCGATCTAATAAAGCAATCTCCTTAATAAGGGCACATAGTTCTATGTGCCCTTTTTCCGTATACCGCCTCAATTGTATTATTTTTGATACATAATTTAGCATAATTTTTTTTTATGGTGAAGACGCCCACATGTTTCCAAGACTTGTGCGTGGTTAATGAGTGGTTAATATTGATATTACGGGTGGAAATAGAGTTAATGTTAGTGAATTGAACTCCAGATCATACAAAGTTAATTGTAGAAGTTTAGATAATGTGTGAAATCTGAAAATGAAAGGTACATTACTTAAAACTAATGATGATTATTATGGTGATGTTTGATGATGAGAGAAGAAAGGAGAATAGATGCCAAGAAAAAGTAATGCAAATTATGGAAATCGGTAAGAATAGTAATTTGAATATTGGCTTACCTCCAAGGCACTCCAGTCAGACACCACTTCTCGAATGACTCGACCATGGTCGCATGCTTTTGATGAACGTCTTCTACGGATGAACTTCTTTCGGAGAGTAGCGAACCCTGTTTTAATCTTCTTGCGGTCCCTGAAATTGATATAAGTAATATTAATTATCAATTCATAAACTTTAAAAATAAATTACAATAACCGTAAAAAAAACAGTAAGAGTGAACCAATTAAAAGAATGCCTCTTTGAAACCAATGACAACATAAGTGAGTAACCACGAGTGATTGAAAAGTCATAATTTTTATTGATTTATTTTAGTAAATTAGGCTTTAGAACCGATCTGTTTATTAATCGTTTTTGTACTTATTCAGACTTTTACAAATGTAAAATGCAATTCCAACGCTATACAAAACTAAATATCTGTAAAAACGTCATCGCAATTTGAAACATGAATGCAAAAAACCTGAAAAAAGCGGGGAAAATGTTCCATTTCCTGAATTAATGACAAAACTAACATAGAGCTCAATCTTTGTACAGATCTTCACCTCAAAATAATTGTTCTCAATATTTCTTGAGTTATTTTTTAATGTAACTTCATTTCTTATTACTGAAACGGTTACAGAGACTATTTTGGTATTAAATATAGAATAAATTTATCGTATTGACGCTTGTTAAACATGCAATATAATGAACATGCGAAAAATAAAGTTATTATTATTATTAATATTATTATCATTATTATTGTTATCTTGTAAAATAATACAGATTATGACATAGCCCAACATCTTGAGGCCAGTCTCTTATTTCTTTTTGTACTTTGCACAGTCTTTTCGCTTATGGTTTTAATTCAGTTTTGATTCAGGCCAGTGAAAAATAATACGAAATACTTAATTGATTATTCTAAATCTAAACTATCCAATAAAACATCATTAGAAAAGCATAGTATGCAGTTCACAGTTGCTTAGAAGTCACATTTACAGCAAAAAATGTAATCAATCAAAATTACAATGCGATAATCATTGATTTCTATTATCCTTGTTTTGGATTACCCACAAATGTAGCAATCTAAGGCAATAATATAACTATAGTAATTATTCTAGATTAGATTTATTCTAAGCTGATTTTCTATACAAACTTAATTAGGCTAACAATGTTGTTCTACACGATATGGAAAATACTTTTTCTCCCTCTCTGTAAATATTCTATTGAATGAGTCTACATTTAAAATATTAGTCCTATTATCATTAATATATTGAAAGGAAGAATCTAAATTCTTAAAAGCTAAAAATGGTACAATCATCTCATCCGCTTTTTCCTTTTTCTTCTTCTTTTTAAATTATAAATTCCTTCTTTTGCTCGTGAGCCACTAAAGCCTAGTACATAATGATTTTCTATTTATTGACACACTGCTAGCGCTCAAGCGGTGGCGCCTAAAAAATATATTATGTTCTTTTTTCGTTCCCTTCACATCAAGATGTTTTATGCATTATTTTTGTTAAATAATGTATTTTGTGATTCTGGAGATTGAAAAATAAGGGGAAAATTATTTTTATTTATATCACTATACTTTATTGGCAATAAAAAATTGATTGATTGACAGTGAAAAATAAATAAACGTATGGCTTTTATTTGTGGGGAGACCTTTAAGGGTAGTTTCACCTTTCCGTTTGAGCCATGTTACGGGGAACATGGTGGACACACTATTTTAGGTGGATTCCGAACCACCGGATCAGTGAGTAGTTATGACAATAACATAATCGCTCACTAACAATTCGGTAACCCGTGCATAGGATGACTTTGATCGAGAAGGCGCCACACTATTCTGGTATAAAGATTTTAAACTTTTTGCACAAAGTTTTAAAGGGGTACTGTCAAGACAAATTCGTGAAGGAACTCAGGAAGTTGCTGATTGATGCCTGTCCTTACTACTCTCTGGGTGACTGTTTTGGAGTTTCGGAGACAAAATGTTGAGTAGACTGTATCTGTTTTGTAATATATATACAGGGTGTTTCGGAACTCTCTAACAATACTTCTAGGCAGTGTTTCTGGACCACTAACAAAAGTAAATATCGTAATAAAATTATTCTAAAATACCCAGTTACTCACACAGCCACCATTTTGTTTTTTTCACTCATTATTTTTTTATTCGAACACCTCTGGATGTATAATTTTGAAATTTTGCAAACAGCTTTATAACAATTAAAACTATCTTAAAATCTTAAAACAATTAATCAAAATTTTCCGACATAAAAAAACAAAATGGCGGCCATTTAAAATCTTTGAACAAGATTAAATTGATAATGGCTGATGATATCAAAATTTGACTGGAATAACGTTTTTTAGATATTTTTATTGCAAATCTAACGATACCTCATTTTCCAAGATTGGCCAACAATTAACAGAGATATGCTACTTTTTAGGGTGTGCGGTGGTTGAGAACGGGTTGCAGTTTTTCACTTCCAACCACTGCACACCCTAAAAAGTATATATATATATTTTTTTTTTTCTTGTTTTCCCTATATAAATATTGCTATTGAATTTGTAATTGTGATTTTGTTAAATGTGAATTTGTATTACTTTGAGGATAATAAATTGAATTGAAAAAAAAAAATAAAATATGTTTTTATAGATGAGCGCACGCTTGAAAAAGAGCTGATAAATTGGTTTAGTTGAGTGAATTTATGTGACGCATGTTGTGCGAGCCTAGCTCGATAGCTACACCTTAATGTGACTAATTTATATATTTAGTGATAATAAAGCTTATAACATCAAGTCAATGAAGCAGGTTTACCCATCCAAGCACCAAGCATAGTTTTTGACATTATCTATGTGTTATGATTAATTGTTTTTAATGAATTGAATGTATCTTTATTACTGACATGTCACGGTTTGGTAAACAATTGTATTTATGCAAACATATGTGATGAATAAAGATCTAATCTAATCTAATCTAACCCATGACTGAAAATCACGATCTCATGAAGACCATAGAAATGGTAAATGAGTTTTAGTTTATGTAAATGTAGTCTTTTGCGCACCTGACAACAACAGCCAACTGCTCAGACGTGTTGGAGGGCAGAATAGGTGACTGCGCATGCGCATGATGATGACTGTGATGATGGTGGGGGGAGAGGTCTCCAGGAGGAGTGGAAGCCGCCGCTCCCATCCTGTCTGTCATACGCTCATCTCCAGGCCAGCAGCTTCTCTGAAGTGCGCATGGAATCAAGGCGCCTAAAATGTTCATACCCTCATCTTGCTCTAAGCTGAAAAACACAAACAAAACAGAAACCAATCAGTAGCGACCAACTCATGGATTTATAACAAAGTTGAGGGAGCATAACGTATTAAAAAAAGTGTAACAGAAGATGTAAGCAAGCAAGGCCCAACTACAGTAGAAACAATTAGTCTGGGCGCATGGCTCTGGTTTCACTACTAGCCGTCCTGTAAAAGTTGACTAGTTGACCTTGAAGACATCTGCAGCGTCGCATGGGCCACATGTTTTTAGAAATGAGCGATAAACACTCCCCTCGTCATGGCTTACTACCAAACGGCCGTGCGCCCAGACTAATTGTTTCTACTACACATGGCATCGGACACCATACGCGGCTATCACCGCGAATTTCAAACTAAGTAGTTCCAATCCGTGATGTTTTCCATGACGAAATACTAGATGAACAGTCTGATAACAAAACTGACACAGTATTTCTATTTAAAATACGATTTTCACTCACACTGGAGATACTGGAGGGATGCATTTCACTTCAAAGAGAAGCTTCATCAGCCAACCGCCAGGGGCCATGTTTTGTTGAGGTTAGGATGAGCGGCCATTGTATAGTTGAAAATTGCGTTGGATTGGAATTGTGTTTGCTAATTGAGTAAGTTCGTTCTGTCTTGTTTATGGTGTTTGAAAATTTCATATTATTCCAGTGTATTTAGTTTGTGGCTTTTTTGAAATGTGTGTAGAATTTCCAAGTCAGTTTGGATGTTTTAGTGGAATATATAAGCTCAAAGCAACACATGCCCCAAGTACTACATAAGACAAACAGGCAGATCATTTAATAAAAGATTAAAAGAACACATCAAAGCACTACATTCCAGCACTGACTCAACATTTGCAGATCAGTAATCAACACTGGACATTCACTTTCGTGTCAAATCAAATGTTTGAACTACGCTTTTCATTTGTAGAAAACTATTTACTTCTCAAAATGATTTTTTGAAAACATTTATCAATATTTGGCAGTCATATTGATCACTTGTGTAGAGAGGCGGTCATCTTTAAAGGTAGCGACGGTAGACATATATGTAACGACTACAGCATTGGCGTATATCTATAGTGGAGTACAGCCGCCAGAAATCACCGGATAGCCGCTCAAGACGGCGTCGTATTACACTTTTCTGACTATATGCTCCCTCCACTTTCTTTTACCTCAATGGCTAGACTGGACAGAAAATTCACATTTATTCATTTAAAAAATCATTGATACAGTCTGCTGGCAGCCCACCGACACACAATTCTTCAACGCTTAAAATAACAAGAGTTAAAGCACACCGTAATAAAACATACTGAAAAGGCATAATAATCAATTTAAAAGGACAACAAATCAAAAAACCTTTTTTCAAGAGGAAGACAGAGAATTGATAAAGCGGTGAGTGACTTGAAAGGGATGAATGGATATCAGAGGATGGAGAAGGAAATGTATATAGCGGCAGGCAGGCAAAACTATTAATGGGTTTTAGCGCCTAGGAGTAAATAAGTAAATGTTGGAGAGGTTTTTTAATTAAAGAAGTAATTATATTCAAATTTTGAGAATATTGGAGAAAACATGTTAAATTGGTATCAAATGCTTCACTGATATCCAAAAAGAGACCAGCTGTTCTGCCGCTACCACCACTATTGAGTCCTAAGTAAATGCAAATGCTGTAAAGCAATCTCAGTACCAAAACCGAATTGGCAGTTGAAAAAAAGGCGCAGCTGTTCAAAGAAGAGAGTAATCTTCTTTTGACTATTTTTTCAAATATATTTGACAGGAGGGGTAATAGCGAAATAGGTCTATAATTTTCTTTACTGAGCTTAATTCCTTTCTTGAAAATTGGAATAACAGAAGCATATTTAAGTAAGAGACCAAGCTCAAATTAAATAAACAGACTAGAACAGGAGAAAGTGAAACCAAGTTTTCTTTAATGATTTTAGCTCTTATTATGTCGTCTCCTGAGCTTGAAGCGGGGAGTGATGGCCGCGACCACCAGCATCTATCTATCTGTTCAGTCAGGTTAGGTTAGTGGAAAGTGAGTTCACAAAAACTATCAACTCATATGCTGTAACAGGATTCAGAAAAATAGATTTATTCCTCAATTTAAGTCTAAAAAACTCAGAAGATCGTGCCTGAACTTGACTTGGTAAGTCTGTAAACGACTGAGAACGATTTTGAGGCATTTCAACAAAGTATTTATTCATAACATTAACGAATAGGGAAGAATCATCAATTAAAATATATCACTTTCTTGAAGTAAAATATCCGAATCTTTATTTTTGGATTTCATAGGTAAGAGTGTTTTTAAAGTTTTCCATTTTTCTCTAGGATTTTGTTTATGAATAAGACATTTTAAATAGCCTACTAAAATAAAAAATAATTACATAAAAAATAAAAATAATTAGGAAGACTCCAATATTGAATTAAAAATAAACTTGATCCCTAACCTAGGCCAGTTGATGGAATGTAATCGAGTATACAAGTTAACTAAATGATAATAGAATTAAATAGGTAGTCAATAAGTAAGGTGTTTGAGCCTGAAAGGGAGAAGTTTGCTGCATTTGCACCTACAACCTTGGATGGATTCCAAAACAGCGGCTAAATAATGCAGATACGTCAAGACTTACTTATACACAGGAAATAACAACTATCATAGTCAATTATAAAATTTCCTCTCCCTTTCCCTTTCGAGGTCTCGAGTTGAATTTTAGAGAAGGAATTTTCTTTTGAAGATTCAGCACTATTATTTACTCCTAAACCATTTTGCAATAACCTTCCTTCACTGTAGGCTAATGGAAAAATTAATTACAATAATTCATGAATTTAGTTAGGGATTTCTTGTTTCTTACACGAATTTTCAACTACAATTCATTCAAATGAGAGAAATTGGTGATGGATTGATTACGCAGTTCCATATTGAGGAACTATTTAAATTTATATTGTAACAAATTTATAGATTCATGCTCATTGTTATTTTATGCAAATGTGTAAAACTAAAAGTTTAAATGGTGTTTACCGTGTATGAATAAATAAATAAACGCTTCTTATACACTTTGCCCAGAATTTGTATGCCATACTCAAATGAAAAGACACCAACACAAAACAAAATTCATGATATTCTCAAATTCTAAGACACCAAATAGAGAATCGTATTTTTCATTTCTCCATGTCACTTCAGACACAAGTTAATGATAACCCAACCTTCCTCAAATCAAGTAATTTAATAAGAAAAAACTACCCCGACAATATTGATGACATTTTTGATTAGAATTATTGGGTGATTTAAAAAAAAGGAATTTAAAAGAAGGAAAATGGCAATATGTTATTCAACCACAATAAACAACAATTTAATAACTTAATAACAAAATTGTTTAGTAAAACTAATTTTGCATGTTTCACATTGAAAATTAGATAACGTAATTTTCATTTTATCCAATGTTAACTTGATAAATAAGCGGCTTAGTAGAGATGCAATGTAGTTTACTTATCATGTGATTGACACCAGACAGAATTTAGAAATCTAGACATGGGGGTCAATACGGATTCATGATTCTGAGGCTAAATGGTATGATGATCGTTATTAAATACTTGTTTATATTACTGGAAAATTCTAATATAAAATCTGGAAAAGAGATAATAGCAAAACCCTTAGTGGTTAGACAATTTTGAAGATAGCCTATATATAAATCAATAGGCTCATTCCTTACTTCGACATTTACACCTGCAAACTACCAACGATTGAATACCTTGTCAAGTTGAATATTCAATTCCCATAACTTTTACAGCATGCATTTCATAATAAACACTATTCACAAAAATACAATTATCACGAAATAAGTTGAATGCACCAACCATGTAAACCGTGATGTAAACACCCAGTATAGAAGACCGCCATGTTTACATTATTTCACTTCGAATATCTTTTAAATACATTATCACAGACATGCTAAACTATAAAATAATCACATATTAACACTTGTAATATCAA
This sequence comes from Conomelus anceps, assembly GCA_948455865.1. Classification (NCBI taxonomy): domain Eukaryota; kingdom Metazoa; phylum Arthropoda; class Insecta; order Hemiptera; family Delphacidae; genus Conomelus; species Conomelus anceps. Next base: position 9,985,832 of record OX418223.1, on the reverse strand, counting down.
ATTTTCAGGAAAAACAACTGCACAGGCAAACTGTCAACAATTATCGTAATTTGCCAGTTTCTCTACATTTCTACAGAACAGACATTACAGCACAGCTGTCTGAATATTTGTCGTTTTCATTTTATTGAAGATGACTGTACTTTCATATGGAACTGGTTGCATGAAATAAATTGTTCAAATCTAAAAAAAATCCCCATGATACTTTTTATTCGTTTTGAAAATAATCTAAATTTCTCTTAATAGACTATTAATTGATTTGAAGAAACTTATTATATTTCACTCGGATAGACTCAATACTGTATTCAAAGCGGGAAATACAAAAGCTGATCAACGGCAGCAACAGAAATTCACAAGAAAATATGTTTCTTAAAAAAGTATTATTGTCATGAAATGACTTCATCAAAACAATGATGAATTAAAAATTGATTAAAAGTGTATTTTCAAATTTTATCCTATAGATTAGTTGCGGTTGTGGCTCAAAATGTCAGATTAAAAATACAAGCAACCTCCAGTCCCTGGGGAGTCTAATCTAGATTGGTATTTTAAGAAATAATTATTTAAAAAAATCTCAAGTTATCAATATTGTTCATTGCAGTATAACTATGAAAGGGTATAGTCTACATAAAATTATAAAAAAATCTCCAAGATCAATTTCTCAGTGAAGTTATAACTGTGAAAGGGAATAGTTTACTTGAAATTATTTAAATTTCATCAAAAATGCTTTCATGATCGTTAACTTTTGAAAAGAATTATTTAAAAATAATCTTGAAAGTTATCAATTTTTAGTTAAGATATAACTGCTAAAAGGTACAACATGTTACCCAATAACATGGCTCAAACGGCGAGTGGAAAGGGTCTTCCCACCAATAAAAACCATATAACTATTATTATTTTACATTGAATTATATGATTTCAAAAACCATGTAAGTTTAGTGTGTAGCGCTAGCGCTTGTCCCTACGGCCAGGTACAGTAGAAACAATTAGTCTGAGCGCACGGCCGTTTGGTAGTCAGCCATGGCGAGGGGAGTGTTTATCGCTCATTTCTAAAAACATGTGGCCCGTGCGACGCTGCAGATGTCTTCAAGGTCAACTAGTTAACTTTTACAGGACGGCTAGTAGTGAAACCAGTCACACACCCAGACTATTTGTTTCTACTGTAAACGACACCAGCAGTTACCCGACTACCAGGTATGTGTGAAACAAGCCTATTTTTTAATCTGTAGCTACTGAATTATCCATTGAACGACTGAGAAACGTGGCGTTACACTCATGGTTGAGTCCTGATAAAACACTATACCGGGTGGCCCATAAGTCAGTTGTCACTAGCTTTTTTAGATTATGTTTTGACTAGCGTAATCGTAGTCTGTTTTGAACTTGACTACAGTTGTTAACTTTTTTTTTTGTAGATTACTTCTTGGAGACTCCAGTTAAGGAGTATAAGACAAGTCAGATCAACAATATTATACACTAGATACCATAATTACTTCAATTAGTTGAGGTGAGGCTTAATTTTGATGTGAAAGGAACTCTTGTACACTATAAAAAGCTTTATCAACTAAATATTTCTTCAATTGTTTTTTAAATATTTCTATATTTTCAAGACTCTTCAAAAACTGCGGTAGCTTGTTGTAGAATTTCCTACCAATATAACTAGGTTTTTGTTTGAATAAGCTACTATTGTGACTAACCAAGTGATAATCTCCTCGGCTTCTTGTATTATAATCATGTACATCGAAATTTTGGTTAATATCATTCGTTTTTACATATAAAGTAGCTTCATACACATATAAGCAGGGTACAGTTAGGAGACCAAGTCTCTTGAACAACGTCCTACATGAATCTAATCTATTTACTCTTTCTATACACCTAACCGCTTTCTTTTGGATCTTAAACACCCTATCAAGATTTTGTTTTGATGAATTACCCCATACTAAGATAGCATACCTAATATGTGACAGTAAGAGCCCATGGTAAGCTGTAAAAAGTAACTTTTTGTCATTCAATCTAGTGAGCTGTCGCAGGACAAATACCCCAGAGATGAAATTTTACTACATATTTTCTCAATGTATGGAGTCCAGGTCAATCGTCTATCCAACATAACTCCTAGAAATGCAATTTTTTCTTCCTGGTCTAATTGATTATCGTTTACAAACATGTTTATAGCCCTATCTTCTTTTAAATTATGTTTGTTTTTGAATTGAAGGTATTGGCATTTTTTACTATTTATAGTTAATTTCAACTGATTTAAAAATTGGACAATGGACTGCACACCTATATGGGCACTTATTTCTAAATTATCTAGAATGGAATTGCTGAAAATGAGTGATGTATCATCAGCAAATAAGAGGGCTCTACCACTAATTAATTCTTTAGGTAAACGGTTGACATATAACAAAAAAAGCAATGGACTTAGTATTGACCCCTGAGGCACTCCAGCTTGCACCTCTAATTTATTAGATTTATTCTTTACTATACTATTACCAACTACTGTAGTTAGTTCTACACATTGTTTTCTCCCAATAAGATATGATTCAAACCATTTCAGTTCAACCCCATTTACACCTACATTTTGCAGTATTTCCAATAAAGTTCTATGATCAACACAATCAAATGCCTTTGACAGATCTAAGAAGATTGCAGTAGCTTTATCACCTGAATCTATTATATCTATTAGTTTTTCAACTAGAGAAACTATGGCTGTTTTTGTTGATCTCCCTTTCTGGAAGCCATGCTGTTCATCACAGATAAAGTTAGCTTCTTGAAGGTGCAGAAGTAACCTATTTAGAACTACTCTTTCAAAAATTTTACTTATTACATTTAAAATACTAATGGGCCTATAGTTTTCTACCTTTTCTCTATCACCACTTTTGAAGATTGGCAAGATCTTCCCCTCTTTTAAGTTATCTGGAAAAACACCTTGTTCTAATGAATGATTGATCAGATGAATCAAAGGGTTCAACAATTGATCTTTACATTCTTTCAGAATTTTACTGGATACCCCATCCATTCCTACAGTTTTTTTATTATTTAAACTATCAATGATATTTGACAACTCGTCTTGGCATACTGGGTGGAATTTTAATTCGTTCTGAATCCCCTCAGTATTCCTCATGTTTGCATCACTAATACCTGTATTAAGAGATTTTTGAAGATCCTTAGCAACCAGTTGATAATATCTGTTGAAGAAATTACAAATGTCTACACTATCATCAATATATTTGTTATTTTCGTTAATTATTCTGGGGACACTAGTATAAGCATCTACATGAGCTACTTGCCTATTTTTGTTTATTACATCCCACACTGCTGTGTTAAAGTACACACTATTTTTCAAAATTTCAGCTGTTTTCTTACATTTCGCTCTTTTCACTTCTCTTGTATAATTTTTCTTTAGAGCTTTGTAATTATTTTCACTTAACATATTTCTAGATAGTTTGAATTCATCATATGCATCTTTAACCCTATTTCTTTCTGCAAGGATATCATCAGTTATCCACTCTTCAATCTTGTCTAATTTGTTCTTTACAGGGACTTTTTTAACTGGACAACTCATAGTAATATGAAACCTTAAAATATTAATGAAACTATCATATTTGTCATTTAAACTATTGCTATTGTAAACCCTACTCCAGTTTTCTTGTAGCAGATTCTGCTTCAAACAATCGATATTCCCCTGTTCACATTGTTGAATTTCTTTCATTACTCTACTCTTTTTAATTGATTTATGACCTTGCAACCCCACCTCTAAGATTTGATAGTCATGATCAGATAGTTCCGAGCCGCCTAATCTTGTTTTAGAGTAATCTATATTAGTAAGGATGTTATCAATTATTGTTTGTGATGTTCTTGTGACTCTGGTATATTCATGAACTTTTATTTCCAAGTTATTCATGCATATAATATCCTTTAAATCTTCTGTCATTTTATTCTGTGTTGCAAAGTCTGTATTGAAATCTCCCGCTACAATAACGTTTGTAAAACGAGTAGTAGTAATCTCTAAAAGCCTATTGAATAGTTCACAAAAATTGTTCCATTCCCCATTATTCTGTGTTGCAAAGTCTGTATTGAAATCTCCCGCTACAATAACGTTTGTAAAACGAGTAGTAGTAATCTCTAAAAGCCTATTGAATAGTTCACAAAAATTGTTCCATTCCCCATTTGGTGACCTGTAAATACCTAACACCGCTACTTCGAAATTATTGTCGATTTTTACTCTCAAACCAGTAACTTCTAAATCCATGTCCACAGCAAATTTCTCTACATATTCTAAATTAAATGTTTGCATATTCTTAGCATTTTTAGTGAAGATAGCTACTCCCCTTCGATGAGATGTCCTGCAATACGACGTTTTCAATGAATAGTTTGGAATATTAAGTTGTGACAATTCATCTTCTTTTAAACCATGCTCTGTGAAAATAGCTATATCAGGAGCCTCTTCTTTAAAAAATACTTCGATTCTATCTATTTTGTTGCGAATGTATTGAATATTCTGATGGAACACAGTGAGTACCGGTACTTCCCTATCATCCCTTATTACTTTATCGTTGCTTTTGCATATTGAAGTAGATTTACTTAATCTCTTAGAATCTTGAGAGCCTATCAGATTGCTACAAGAGTTCCTTCCACTAATGCTATCCTGATTTTTTGATCGATTAACGTCTTTTAATACAATTGAAGATATGAATTTATCATCTGAAACTAGTTTCCCTTCCCGGTTTTGAGCCACTTTACTAAAAAAGGTTCTATTCATATGTATTATCTTGCTGTGCAGAACTGACCTTTTTGAGTCGCGGCGGACGCGTTTCGAACTATGTTGTTCTTCTTCGGCGCTTGGTTGCAGACCGAAGAAGAACAACATAGTTCGAAACGCGTCCGCCGCGACTCAAAAAGGTCAGTTCTGCACAGCAAGATAATACATATGAATAGTTCTACTGCAGTTCACGAAAAATGGATAACCACAACAATAAAAAAGGTTCGTTAGATGATTGTTCAGGAGAATTATTGACAGTAGATTGCAAACGACTTTCAATCAGCTCTGCCAGCCTATTACAAAATATTACTTTGCCAGATTGATTTAGATGTAGACCATGATTAGTGAAGTTTTGTTTTTTCAGCCTTTCATTTAGAAAACAAATCCCCAACTGCTTAGAATTCTTATTTTTTAGGCTGTTGATTGTATTATGAATTGATTTATTTGTTGACTTAATGGCTTCATTTAGCTCTGGCCTATCAAACCTATACGGAATTGTACTTATTATTACATTAGTTTTTTGGCTGAGTGGCACAATCTCTTTAATTTTTTCATTTATTTCAGGAAGATGTTTTAGATTAGGTTCATTTATATTGTTTGAGCCACCCAGTACTATTAGAAAATCGTTTTTTCCAAAATCTTTAGTTTGTTCCTGTGCTGACTGACTCTACGATAGCGTTTATAGGGGCACTTGGTTTGAAAAAGCTCTGAACTTCATACTTATTTTTTAATCTTTTATTTAGTAGGTCACTACAGTCTCGTCCATGACTGGATGTCAAGAGCAGTACTCTACCTTTCCTATCGTTATTTGCCCTTACTTTAGTTTTCGTTGCTGTTTGCAAAACCTGACTATACGTTTTTGTTTGACCATTTCTATTTATTTTTTCCCCATTTGATTTAGGTTCTACTTTTTCTGTATTGATCAGAGGTTCAGATCTTACATTAGCCAAGTTTATTTTTGATTTTAATATTTCGATTTCCTCTGACATAGACCTACATTGACTCGTGAGATTTAGTATTTCAGTTTTATGGTCTTCCTGCTGCAATTTTACAACTTCCAGAGATTTTATGTGATCCACTAACCCTATTCGTTCTTCCTCAGAATTTTTTAGTGATGTTTCTAATTTTGTTTTCAATTTGGTGTGATCACTCAATAGTTTAGCAACCTTTTCTTCTACATCTACAGTAGCTTTAAGAGCTGTTGGAGATTTTTTTGTTAATAATTGCTGAGATCGCGTAGCTACCTGAGTTTTAGTTAAACAATTAGATTTAGATGCCTTGTTTGGACTCATTTTCCTAGCTAAAAATTGTTTTCAATTGATTTTAGTTAAATTTTTAATGAAATATTACTTAATTTATTACAATTGTCAACTTGAGACTATTTAATTACAAGAAAATTTATCAATATCGGTACAACTAACCTCGAAAATAGAATTTGACTTTTTATTTAAATACTTTAACTTATATTAGACAAGTTAATGATGTAAATTATTAAGATATTATAAATACTAATAATAATAAACAAAAATACTACTTATCCATTCGAATTAATATTCTATGCTTCAAAATTCGCAGAGCCTGTTCTGACAACGTATGCACAGTACCACTGTTACCTCGATCTCCACTTGGCAGCAGTTACACTAAGTTACTTTACAATAGCAGTTTGAGGTTATTTTGTTGTATGTTATTTAGTCAACAATGAATAGGAAGTTAGACGAGTAGGAAGTTGAGAGACTTTCGCAATGAAAACTTCAATGAATGGATTGGCAGATGGGGCACTATTGAATAGCCGCCAAGATCCCCAGATATGTTACTTTATAATGTATAACTTGAGTTATACATTGTATAGTATAACTTCAGTATATTACCCTGTATAACTTCAGTTTTATTCGGAATTTTTTGTCAGTTATGTAACAATATGTTGTAATGTCACCAATTTTTTCAATTTATTTGACTTATCACTTGACCTAGTTTAGGAATAGCAAAATATCCTGATTAATGTGATACAGTTGCAAAAACCCATGGATTTTTCAGTCTGGGGTATTCTGAAAAATGAGGTTTATTCCATCAAGATTCGTGATGTTGAACATTTGTATGCACGAATAGAATCAGAATTTGAAAACCTACAGTCCCTGAACATTTGCGAAGAGATTTGTAATTCAGTGTTGAAAAGATGTAATGTTTGTATAGAACAAAATGGAAACCACTTTGAGCACCTATTGTAGGTTAGGTAATTTTTAAAATAATAATTACATCAATAATATGGTACTGTACTTTGTACAAATAAAGTATTTGTATTTTTCTGACAACTGAATTTGTATTTTAATTTCTGACAACTGACTTATGGGCCACCATGTATTATGAGATAATTATACAGTATACTCCCGATAATTCTAGTTTATTGGAGTTGATACTTGGTATTTCATGGAAAATGAAGGCCAAGGAATTTTGTGCTCTACAATAACATTACTTACAATAAATAATAAATAAAATATTATGTGTTCAATGTTACATACATAGCTTACCAATTTCAAATTCATCAGATTCATCATACGACTTTTTCAAAAAGATTATTTTTTGAGATCCTTGGATCTTACAATGCTTGATGCTATCCAGAAGAGTTCTTTGAATGGTGAAGTTGATAAAAGATATCACTGAAAATTATTGACTGATTAAATCTTGCAACGAATTATGAAATCTCCATACCATCTCTAAAACATCATCTCGTACAGCTAAAATTGATTTAAAAAATTTACACAATTTTATTTTTCAAAATGTTATATTGAAAAACAAGTTTGCAATAACAATCATTATCAAGAAAATACGGATTGAGGAAAGAAAATAATTATTTACATATAAATATACAAAACAGTAAAGAATCATATTATTTTTTTGATTCATCAATATTATTATCAATACAATACTAAATTACTAATAGTACACTGTTGAAAATAAAAATTTCACAAGAAAAAACTCTAACCCTTTTATAAAGGAACATAATAATAAAACAACTGAAAATGTGTGCTAGTAACTACAATTCATTTTGACAAAGGAACTATTTTATTTTTATATTTCAAACTGTTTAGTAGAATACATAATTACATAAGGTATATGCACATAATGGCAGTGACATTCAATCTTATACACAGCAGTCCCGAGAGACTGCCCTTAATACATTTTGAAAATTAGATGGAGTTTAGTACCGTATACAGAAGCTTTAAATTATGTTATTGAGAAGTAAAATGAGGCGCTAAAAAGTTGACTAATAATTTGGGTTTGTTAGAGAAAATAGGCGGGAGATAAATACAGCAATATTGAACATTAAAATTTGCACATTCACTCTTTGGATAATTGTTCTAAGACCTGAAATAATAACATATGGTTTTACACCAGTAATTTAGCCAAATAAGACAATTAGATTGTCGATCCCAAATTATGAGAATTAATAAAATTGGCATAAATAGAATCTAAATAATGTTCCCTCTATTAGTTTCAAGTGACCATAACATATTTACAGCAATTTTCACCTATTTAGCATACAATATGCCAAATCACAGCTATGAGCTTAATCCACACTCTAATACATTTTAGAATACAACATTAATGCTTGCATCAGAAAAATACAAAAAAAACAAACAATCATATTCGTATAAATTGAATGTGTTTTTGATGTCAATTTCACCTATTTAAAAAGGTTTATTCTCTAATTATTCTGTCGACAAATAGAATTAAAAATACCGACAATTGACACAAAAAGAAAAACTATTACCGAATAAATTAAACGTTTTTTGGGCTTATTTCATCTTTTCTCTAATTTCTGCAATTATTATTATTATTGAAAACTTTTAGGCCAAATTTCATGATATTCTAAATCTTGATAAACACAATTTTGAAATGTCATTTAATGAAAAACAAGCACTCTAAAATATTCAATTAACAATAGTTTTTTTAATTGAATTTTCAAATGTAATTAAACTTTTTATGGTAAATTTAGCGACTTGTAGTAATTTTCAATTGAGAATGAATAAATGAATAATTTACTCACGTAGGCTTTTTGAATCGTTTCAGCCAACGTGAGTAAATTATTTATTTATTCATTCTCAATTAAAAATGACTGCAAGTCACTAAATTTACCATAAAACGTTAATATTAACAAGGCAGATTGTTATGGATAAAGAAATTCAAGAATGTAATTAAACTTTGTAATTTGGATTCTTGCTCATTATATTATACAGTATAGTCGAATTTCAATGAGATATCCAGGAGTTCAAGAAATTACAGAGAGTAAAATTCATCATTTGAATTACAGTAAACACCAAATAAATGAAACAGCAACTCTCAACGTTATCTGGCGCAATCTATTTTCAAAGCTAACCTAACCTGAGCATTCATAAAATTGTTTATAACAGAGAAACCATAGTCCATGACAATTACTTACATTTTTTTTTATTGACCATGAACCAACTCATTGAATTATGAAAACAAAAATGTCAGGGTTGAGAAACATATTTCAAAACTGATATCATTTTCGCTTAATCATCTACACATATTATGTTCAAAACTAATGAAATTAGAAAAAATTTCAATAATAAAATGTTTGTTTATTTTGACATTGATGAACTCAAAATCTTATTCATTTCCATCAGATATCCCAAAACTTGATTTTAGATTTGACTAAGTAGTAATAACAGTAAGTAACCTATTGACAAGTAAATATCTTTAAAGAAAAAAGACCTTTTTCAATGAAATACAATTAGATTGCTGATATATAAGATATTAGATAAATTGATTTATAGTATTAGCGAATACATCGTTAAAAGGATGATCAAAATAAATCATGACAAGATAAAAATTTGAACTAATTTTTGGATAGTACGTAAACACTTCTGTCATGAGCAAGTTACTAATTTATTTTCACCAAATAAATTTTTCATGTATGAATGCAATTGAGTATTTGGTATATGATTACACTGTATAACAATTTTACAGAATAAAATAATGTATGCAATTTTTTTCAAATTCATTTTTCAATTCTGAGAACATAGATTGCAATGATTAAACAGAGAATTGTCTATTCAGTTCCCATAAATTAATTATTCACAGAAGATTATATGATAAATAATCTCTGATAAATTCATGAAACCATACAAATTCCGTCAAATAACGTGGATATATCGGCACCATTTGCAGGAGATACCAAATGGCACAGTCAGAACAATTGCAATTACAGTATTATTAAACTCAAACTACGAATAGAAAGTGAATTATTGATTGAAGAGCTAGAAAAAAATGATGTCATTTCAGAGAGCTGTTGACTTCAAAAGAAATGAACAAAAATCAAACAAATCCTTGACTATTTTAGGACATAGTAGTTGCGATCTTAAAACAAACGTAACATGGACCAAACAGTAATACAACGTTTTTTCCAGGAATTATTATCTTCTATTTCATAAATTGTTTGATTTATTATTAATGGGTTTTAATTTTGAATTTCAGTTTCATTATTCTAAATTTTTAAACATGATAGGGCTAAATGAAATAACGAAACTGAAATCAGCCATTTTTACCAAATGACTTCACACAACAGTACTAGATCTGAGAGGAATAAACTTTGAAAAGAAAAAATATTCAATTATTCATAAATAATGCCAATGTGGTATCTCTCTGCTAGAGTAACTGTTAGATTCCATTTCAAGTGCTATGGACAAAATACAGATTAAAAATATTTGTAAGCACAAAGAGATAATATCATTAGATAACTAATTGATTTTTAAAAATCAGACAATATATTTATTTCATAGGTAATTAATTATCTTAAAGAATATTCTGAAAAGAGAAAAATGAGAATAATACACAGTAAGAAAATTGATGTAACGATTTTTTATGTGAAATCATGAAACAATCATATTTGTACAACCATATTGCAACAAGATAAACATTATCTTGATTTCTTTCAGAAAATTTTGCGTACATGCCCTGTACCCCAGTATAGCTATACTTTTAGTTCTAATATTGAAGCTTCACTGTTGTGAAAACACCCTTATATACTTTTTGCTTCCTTAAGACTGCAAAGTTTCCTTTTCTTTAGAATCCTAGTTAGAGAACGTTATGCTTAGCTCTAAACTACACAGTTCTGACCACAGTTCAGGTTAAATATTGTTAACAAAAAATACAGATGTCACAACCACTGAATTAATTAACATTCGAGATACTATAGTTTCAACAGTCACGTCATTGTTAATCTCTATTTAACATAGAGTTTGATAGAGATTGACAAATAATGTAATATAAAGCTGCGTCTCCACCAACCGAACATGCTCGGCGAACAGTGTTCGCTGGAATTATTTGATGTCGCTGAACATTTTTTGGTGTTGGTTTGCCATGGACGCCTTTTCGAACATTATGATCGGTGTGGTGGGAATAGTGGCGGGAACCCATTGTTGGTCGTCACTGTTCGCCCACAGACCGAACATTTCAATTGAACTCACGAACATGTTCGGTGACCCATATGTTCAATGTTTGTCCGTTTTTTGTACACGCCAACAATGTTCGGCAGACATGTTCGGTTGGTGGATACGCGGCTTTATACTGTAAAAATATTATATTGAAAGATCTATAAAAGTTAGTCATATGGAAGAGAAGAAGAAGGTTGCCTAGTAACTTGGAATAAATAACGAATAAAAATATCAGTTGAAAAATGAGGCTCAATGAGTGAAAACCTAAGAAGAAAAGTATTTTCATAATTATTATTGTAAATGTTTGAATAAAAATATTAATGACCCTGAGATTAAGAGTGAAGTAATTAGTAACATTACAAAGTGAAACTAAATGGGATTGACAACAACTTTCGAAACTATAGTATCTCTAATGTTAATTATTTTAGTGGTTGTGACAACATCTGTGTTATTCTTTCTTAATCGAGAAGCCGTAGAGTAAACATCATTGTTTAGAGCTGAAGAATCTAATAGCAGTAGTATTGTTGTTATTAGTTAGAAAAGTGGGTCAATGCTGATGGACTATAGTGGGTACTTTCCTGTTAAGCCGCGTCTCCACCAACCGAACATGTCTGTCGAACATTGTTGGCTAATACAAAAAACGGGCAAACATTAAACATATGGGTCACCGAACATGTTCGTGAGTTCAATTGAAATGTTCGGTCAGTGAGCGAACAGTGACGACCGATCATAATGTTCGAGAAGGCGTCCACACCAAACCAACTCCAAAAAATGTTCGGCGACATCAGCTGATTCCAGCGAACACTGTTCGCCGAGTATGTTCGGTTGGTGGAGAGGCGGCTTTAGACTTCACGTTTACTCATTTAGAGATATCGATAATCGATATCGAACTTCAAAAGTATCAATCTACAAAAGTATCAAAGCAAAATGTTGATCTGAATTGAAATATATCAGCTGGCAATTAGGCCCTTCGCACACGAGTCAACTCATTTGCAATTTGAGTTTGCAGTTGAAGTCGCGCGCAACCTTGTCTGTGTTTCACAGCGGGAGTCCTCTCATGGGTCAACTCAAATCCAGTCGGCAATGTGTACCGTCTGAGTTGCACGCAATGGTGGCAGCCGGTCGCCTGCAATCTCAGTCGCGTAAGAGCGGTTTCACACGGGAAAGTACTCAGCACTTTTGGCATTTTTGCATCTCAGCTGACACTTGTATCAAAAAAACATTCTTCATCATTCTTGTTGAGATTTTATCTCATGAACAGCTGACTGCTGAATGAATATTGGGTGGAAAGAATAGCAGTAGAACTGCTGAAACCCGCGTTTGTCATCTGAAAGGAATCTGCGATTTCTTGCTACGGCCAACAACATTTTCCAACGTTTTGTCGGCGTTTTGTGGTCCATGTGAAACCCCTCTAATTGCATACCATACAGCAGTATTGAATTGAAGCATTGAATTATCATGTGTGATCAAGCTTTTAATATTTTATTCATTGGAGAGGTGGAGAAGCATGAGGTATTCAGTTTCTTTTAATTCTGCTGCAGCAACAAACAGCCTGCTGCTTAAGTTTTTTTGAATGTAAGGATGACACCAATATTCTCTTCTCTCTTCTCTACGATGTCGTCTGAATTGGTAGTAATCTATCATATCATCTTCCGATTCACTGCTGCTAGAAAGCATGTTGAAAAACTGGCACTTGAAAAAAGTAGAAATGTACTTTCTTCCATTCAAGCTTTTTGCCAACTGAAATCGAAATCAGCCAAGCGTTGCAAAATCAAGTTGCAAACACGTATGCGGACTCAAGTTGCAAACAGGTTGCACAACTCCCATCGCACGATTCCAATTGCGCGTTGCGTAGTAAAGTTGCAAACTCAAATTGCAAATGAGTCGACTCGTGTGCGAAGGGCCTTAGAAAAATTATTTTTTGACTATTATTTAAGTTTTTCAGTTGCAACATGTTGATCTGGAATCTACCTTCCAACGAAAAGAGTGCTATTACATTTTTAAAAAGTAAGTGTTTATTGCATAATGAATTTGATTGTGAGAAATGAAGTTTTATTTTAACGAAGGTAGACCAGTTTGGAAATGTAATCCTTGCAACTTTAAAATAGGATCATGAGTTGGAAGTTGGTTTGATACTTTTGAAGTTCGATATTGATTATCAATATCTCGAAATCAGTGGATAACAGGAAAGTACAGAAAGTAACAGAAAAGTGGGTCAATGCTGATGGACTATAGTGATTCCTACTATACATGAGATCACCTATCAAGGCACCAGATGGATTAATTCCAGAATTTGAAGAAATGGAGGAGCAGTCTACATCCCAGAGACCAGTCCAGGAAAGAAGTACATCAAAAATAAGAGACAATTTAGGTGATAGTCCTGCAAATTTACCTGGAATAAATTCAGAAATTGAGGTATTGAATGAAAATCCTAATGACAATGTGCAAACAATTGCAGGTGTGTCTGGTAATGTGGACCTACAAGTAGGTAATGTGAATCCAGCTGCTACCACTTATAAACGTACTCAAACTAGAGCTAGGCCCATCTAGAAAAACAAAATCTTTGAACCTCCAAGAGATATTATTTCATACAGCTGCAGAGACATCTAAATTTAGCACATTGACAACACCATAAGATTTTTTTCTTATTTCTTCAATAATGAACTTTTGAATTTTATTATAGAAGAGACCCATAAGTATAGTGTGCAAATCAATCCTAACAAGCCCTTTCTTCTTTCTGAATTGACTCTTTGTAGGTATTTAGGTATTTCAATTATGATGTCAATTGTAAATTTAGAAAACACAAGATCATACTGGCAACCAAACATAAGAAATTAAATAATAATTTCTGCAATGAGTGTGAATAATTTTGAGGAAGTGTGTAGATTTTTACATTTTAATGACAATAGCAAAATGATACCAAGGGGACAAGATGGTCATGAAAGACTTTTAAGATCAATAAAAGAACATTTAAGGAGAAGATTCAAAAGTGTATCGATGAAGCCCCACAAGTGGGGTTTTAAAATATTTGTTTCAAGTGGTACATCAGGCTTTGCTTATGACTTTGAGATTTATTCTGGACAAGAAAACAGTCAAATTTTACCAGATGAGCCTGACTTAGGAGCATGTGCAAACACAGTTGTCAGACTAGCCAGATGTATTCCAAGTGAAGAGCATTACAAATTATACTTTGACAACTGGTATACTACTCTACCTCTCTTAGTGTACTTGAAAAACGACAAATTCATGCTCTATGAACAATACAAAGAAACAGGTTTCCTGGTTTGAAACTACCATCAGATAAGGAAATGAAGAAAACACCAAGAGGTACATCTTTTGAAAATGTTGCTGAAGTAGATGGAGTGGATGTGTCTGTTGTAACATGAATTGACAATAAAGTGGTAGCTTTAGCATCAACATTTGTAGGGGAACAGCCTGTTGGAAAATGCAAATGCTTCAACAAAAATGCCAATGAAAAAATTGAAATTCCTTGTCCTCATTGTGTTGAAGAGTATATTAAATTTATGGGAGCGGTGGACCTTCTGGACAGTAATATGGCACAAAACAAAATTGGGATGAAATCGAAAAAGTGGTATTTTTGAATATTTTACCACCTTCTAGACTTGACCAGTACAAATGCCTGGACACTATACAGAATGATGAATCCTGAGAGTACATTGGTTCAGTCAAAGTTCAGAGAGGAAGTTGCTGTTAATCTTTGCAAATTGGGAGAAAGAAATCCTAAATCCAGCCAACCTAGTACATCTGTAATTGAACAGGAGTTGGAAGCAAAATGCAAAAAGGGCCCAGCAGCTGCTGCACCACCAAAAGATGTACAAACTGACAGAGTTGACCATTGGCCAGTTTGGAGTAATTCTAGACTTTGATGCAAGCTCCCAAAATGTTCTGGGTACTCATACCTAAAATGTGATGTGCAATCTCAGTTTGTGCTTGAATAAAGACCACAATTATTTTAAAAGATTCCACACTGAGTAAGTCACATTCAATTCAAGTACTGTAGTGTATAATAATAGTGTAAATAGTGGCTTTGTTTAAAACTAATGAAACTGTGAATAATATGTTGAAATTATAAGTTTGAAAAACATTGAGTGTTAACTATGATAAGAAAGAACAAACTGTCTGGGGCTTCTTCTGAATTAATAAGGTAATGAATTATTGTCACTTCTAATACAATTAACAAACAACTTATTCTGCTAGACATTCTATATTGTTTAGCCTAACTGTGCCATATTATGTATTATGTGTTTTCATACTAACTGCACTGAGTATTTGTACATAGATGTCCATTACATACATGATGATACATATCTGAGTCAAACCAAAAAATGCCCCTCGATAACATTGGGGCCAAAAATTTTCTCATGAATTATGGGTATATTATGCATACATTTGCATTTTTCAAACACAAAAACTAAAAATTAAATTAAATCATGCAGCTAAGGGTTAAAGCTATGGGCATGTAATGAAGTTTTTCAAAAAAAGAAATTGATGTCTGTGGTCAATGTGCTGTGAAAGGCATAATATTAGAAATTTTTTTCCCAATATGGCCAAGCAACCAAATTGCAACAATTGTAAGAATAAGAAACCTGCAAACCATAAGGGCCCTTTTCCACAAGGCCACCAGTTGCCCACCTTAGCTTAGGCATTGTTTTAAATGGGAGCCTTCAGATGCAGCCTTTGCAGTTGCCTGTCAGGACACAGAGGCCAAGCAGTGTCTCCTCATGCAACTGCAACTTGCTGTGGGGCATTGAATAAAATGGGAGCTTTCTGATGAAGCCACCAGAAGTATGCACATCACCTGTTCTGATGTAAACAGTCAGTTCATGTTTGGAGACAGTATGCACTTGTGCAAGTTGAGGAGTGGTTTCACACTGTGTCATGTTTGTGTTGAATTGTTCATTTGTTTGCTTTTTAAAAAATAAGTGATCAAAAGAAAAATATGGAAAAGAAACAGAAGCAATTTAACAAATTATTAGGAGAAAAAATCAATACTAAGGATCTCATTTGTGAGATAGAAAAGTACCCAACTATTTGGGATAGCACAAAGGAGGAGTATTCCAATAAAATCAAAAAACTTATTTTCCTTATTTTTTTGAGAAGTAACACAAGAAGAACATGTTCATTGCTTGACAACATTTTCTTGACTAGTTGCTGCAGTGGCAGCTTGCAACTGACTTCTCACTGAAATGGGGAACCAAGTACAGTGTAGCACCATTTTTCCAATCATGGTTCAATTGGACAAAAGCTGGTTTTCTCTTTACCCTGACAAACAGCTTGCTTATGAACCTTTGAAACTCATTCCACATAGGTTGGATTTTGAATATAAATAAATCATGCCCAATACAAGTCTTGGAATTTACTTGCCTAAACATTAGTGTGATTGTCAACAGAATTTACTATTACTCAAGGAAAGAAAGGCCATATCTAATAATTTGGTTATTGGGTATCACAGCCAGGAGATATAAAAAATAATGGAAAAATTGCTTACTTACTTGATGGTTCAGAGGTCTTGGGGATCTTTTCAACATATTGGTCTAAGATGTTTGGAGTCAGTGTAGCAATCAGAGATGATTGCTATTCTCAGATTGGTGGTTGGTTTGGTAAATGCTAAATGTTCAGATTCTATATCAGGGTTCCTACTAGTTCTTAATTGTAAAATTTCTGACTTTTTCCTGACCACATTTCCAAAATTCACGACTATAAAACCAATTTTACTTCAGGTAATATATTCCACAACATTTTGATAAATGGCAGTAGTAACTAAGACTCTTTTACCTAGACATTGTAAGGGACTCCTCAGGCTTGCGAGAATGAGAACCTAAGAACAGTGGAGGCAGATGCAACACTGATAGCGTGAATTAGTCTGCAATGTTGATTGCTTACACAGGAGTGGATCCAGCAGCAAATTTTTCTTTGGTGGAGGGGGAAATACCTAAGTGAGTATGTATCATATGTATCACCAGGCACCATGAGGGGGGGGGGTGTTTTAAAATGAGGCCTAAAATCGTGAATTTGAAGCAATTTAAGGTGAAATGAAACCAACTTTCCAAATTTAATTGTTCACCTATTGCCTGTAATGATATAATATACTGCTGATACAAAATTATTCATGATTAAATGCCTTTACAACGTCCTATACTGCCAAAGAAAACCCAGAAACATTAACTAATGGGTGTAAATAGAATATAAGTTAATTTCTGAGTGTAAATAGAGCAATCAATGTAGCAAAAAATTTCAAGTTCAATGCCTAATTTAATGTTTGTATCTTACATAAACATTAAGTGGGAATATCACAATGAAATGTTCATAATATGAACTTGACTACAAAAAAATTATGTTATTGGTTAAGACAGCAGCTATCAATTGAAGTGAAAGATGATATTCTATGAACAGATAATATGAATCCTGAGAGCTGACTAAATGTCACACAGAAGAATTATTTCTAAAAAATCTCATCAGTCTCTTTTTAAATTTATCATTGGGCAGAGTTCTTGTTTCCAGGGACAACTACTATTTCCTTTTATCCCTGCTTTACATTCACCCAGTAACACAATCATTGACCACCCTAAATCCTTAGTCCAAAAATGTGGGACTCTTGACTGTCTACTGTCTGCTATAAAACTATTGTTCAATAAACAATAGAGATTTATTCTAAAAATAATTACATTGTGAGTTACTTGACCTAGAAAGTATTGTTGTGGAAAAATGAACAGTGATTTTCGGTGTTATCTGCTTGTGTCAACAAGTATTCCGGTCTAAGCTAATTGTTTACTTTTCACTGCACTCTCTTTACCTTGCAGTTAATCTAAATGTCATTAAAATGTTTAATTAGAATTTCATAGAAATTTATCAAATATGGTGGAAAATGCGAAAGGCCTTAACTGTTTATTTTGGAAGTTGATAGAAAGGCGGAGTGCTGTCTAGTCCTCTCTGGAATGTTGAAAGGTGTATAAATGGGAGAAACTTTTGGAAAAGTGAGTTCAGTTGTTGTTCTACATTGATAACAAGTGGCAGTGTACTGTGACAGTTCCCATTTTGGTTAAGACAGACAGTGCAATCCTAATGGCGTTGTTACAAACTGAGTTAATGAACTTTTGTTGTATGTAGTGTTAATCGCAGTATCTTGTGACAGATTATTATTCAGGCTTACTTGACAGTTATACAGTGACTCGTAAGTGCTTGTAGAGTTTCAACTATTATGTATTAAGACGCCTATCCTTTGAATTATTGAACAGTTATTATTTAAGTGGCCTTATTTGATCGGCCTTTTGACATTTAGTGATTGATTTTTGAACAATAGTATAGCAAAATCTTTATTAGCTGGACATTATCAATTTATCTGTTCTGATTTCATCAATTTGTGTAGGAAATAACTGAACAGTGTGAGTTGTGGATAATTTGTGTTAATAAAGTGCAAGTGATAAATTTAAGTGTTGCCAGCATTATTTTAGAGATAGAACCCATAACAGTATGAAAATTATGAAACACAAATTTTAATAACCTTCTTTTAATGTGTATCATTACATCACACAAAGCAGTAGCATAACTACAGGGTCAGTATAGGGTGGAGGATGACCAATGGAGTTGCTGGGAGAGTTAGGCTCTCGGTACAATAATTAAAAAAGAAATTTGTAATTTGGAGTAATAGTCCTCTAAAGATAAATTGAAGCAATATACATTTATTCCAAAACGGGGGTTCGGTAACCCTATTAAACAATTTTCAAGTGTTGGAGATTTTTACAAAAAACCACAATCCATCGTGCGGTTTTAGATCACCGTCTGCCCGTGTCCGTACGCATAGAACTTCAGAGCAAAAGCTACAGGTACCAACTTTTCAGTTACGCATCTCATAAGAAAAAATAAATTAAAATTAAGTTCGTCGGTCCTCACTGAAGGAAACAAAAAGGAAAAATTATCCTCAAAGGAACAGCTGAGAAGTTAAGTTAAGGGTTAACCCTTTCAGACCTGATGGCTACAATTGTGTTCATTAAATTCCACAGCTGTTATTTTTAATCCAGCAGTACTAATTCTCAACTCCTACCTGCTGTACACAATTGTGTACATTCCCATAACGTTATTTCAGCATTACAGCACCATCTGTTGGTTAAATAATGTATTAATGTGTTTTGAAAAGAGCGTGACACAGGTCTTGCCATTGCCAACTTACATGCTTCAATATTTCAATTTTATTTGCAACTAAGAAACGTTTTTTTAACATTTTCCAAGTGTTATTACAAATGAAAAAAGCTCAAATATTATTTAGAAGTGTTTGGAATTGTGTAATGTTTTTTATTTATCGAGATATTCGATGCTAAACTTTATGGACACAATTGTATCCACTAGGTCTGGATTGACAATGCATGATTTGCTTTGAGGCTATGTTGCCAGTGAACGCTTTGCTTGGTAATGCCGCGCCGGTTTTCATTTCATGCTCTAACTTATAATACTAACATTATTTATTACAGATAATTATCAAGTGCTTTATTTAGTGAATATAGTTTATAAGTGAATTATTTAAGTGCTTTGAAACTTTGTTCTCTAGATGCTATATATAATATTCTAGAAATTTCAGTGTTGTGTATCCTGTAGTCTTCTGCATGTAGTGCATTGAGAATTTTTGCAATGGATCATTCAATTGTTGATTTCAATGAAGAGGAACTTTTAGCTCTATTAGATGGAAATATTTCGGAAATCGAACTTTCTGATGAGGAACAAGAATGCCTGGAGAATGAGTTTTCATTAGTTGTGGCCAATGAACATAAAAAACTGTCCGAATAGGAGCTGAAAAGGTATGCCCAAACGAAACTATGTTGTACCCTGATGATGGAGATGATGAGTTCAATGATAGTGCTGTTCATACTCAACTGGATTTTCAGAATAATTACAGTCAACCAACATCAAGAGATGAAGATGCTCATGTGAATTATAGGACAAGCAACAGACATGTATGTAATGTAGAATCTTCACAATCCACAACAAATTCGACACTAAGAACAAATGATGGCCCTGGAAATGATAGTTTTCATGACGTACAGCTAACAGACAAAAATTCTATTCGTTAGAGGAGGAGAGAAATACCTACAAATACAGAAGCTTTTGTTCCCATTGATGACAATCAAATTGATGTTCTGAATCCAATTGATTATTTCAAAAAATACTTACCAGATGCATTATTTGAGACTATTGTGGAAAAGACAAATTTATATGCTATTCAGGGTAATAGGAATAGATTCAAGCCTACAAATAAAAATGAAATTGAGATACTAATTGGACTCCATATATTATCAGGAATTTTGAATTTTCCAAGGGCTCATTTGTACTGGGATAAGTTGTTTGGTGTTAGAGCTTTCACTGAAAATATGCCTAGGGATAGATTCTTTGAGTTGAGAACCTGCCTCCATTTAGTAGACAACTTGACCATACCAAAAGGAAATAAAGACCGACTTTTTAAAGTTGGGCCTCTTTATGATCAGATAAGGAAAAGATGTATGGAATTGAGTACAGAAGAGAATTTATGTGTGGATGAGGCTATCATTCCATTCACAGGTAAGTTGAATGTGAAGCAGTACATCAAGGGGAAGCCTACACCTTGGGGCATAAAAGTGTTTATGTGGTGTAGGAAGTCAGGACTTGTTTATGATTTTATAGTATACCAGGGTGTGACAACCGAATTTTCATTGGAACTGACAAAGAGATTTGGAATTGGTCCAACTGTAGTATTGGAGCTGATAAAACATGTCAAGGTTCAAGTTGGTCATAAATTATACTTTGACAATTATTTTTCATCCTATCATTTATTGCAATCATTGAAGGTAAAAAATATTCAAGCTACAGGAACAGCCAGGATCAATCGATTTGGGAAGAATATTCCATTCAGCTCTGATAAAGACATCATGAAGCAGCCTAGAGGCTACAGTGAGGAAGTGATTAGTGCTGATGATGTAATATTGGTAAAGTGGGTGGATAATAGAGTGGTGAATATGTGTTCCAATTTCGTTGGAAGAGGAAAAGAGGATGAAGTTTCACATTGGGACAAGATTAACAAAAAATACGTTACTGTTAAACGACCTGAAATTGTGAAGTTATATAATCAGGCAATGGGAGGAGTTGATCTCTTTGATTAGCTCAAGCTCATGAGCTATTATAGAATTAAAATTCGGTCTAATAAGTGGACTGTGAGGATGATTTTTCATGCCATTGATTTTTGTGTCACACAGAGTTGGCTAGAATATCGGAAGGATGCAACTAGTGTAGGTATCAGGAAGAATAAAATAATGGACCTCATGAATTTCAGACAGCATCTTGCTGATGGACTGATTTATAGTAAGAAACCTGTGCTTCAAAGAAAACGAGGGCGGCCATCTGAAATTCCACCAGATACACCTGTAATTCAGAGAAGAAAAGGAGAAACAAGGCCCTCCACTGAAATTCAATTCAACACAGTTGAGCACTTGCCTGATCATGAAGATGGTCTTCCACTGCGCTGTAAATATCCTGGATGTGCGGGGAGGTCCAGAACTTTCTGTCTGAAGTGTGGAATACACTTGTGCTCCACAAAGGACAAAAAATGTTCTATCAACTTCCACAGAAAAAATTAAAAACCCAGTGGAATTCCCCAACTTTTCAGTTCTTTTTTTTATTCTTTATGACAAATTACAAAACACTTTTTATTTTAAAAATTTATTTTATGTAAATTTTGACAATGAGCAGCTTTATTGTGTTTTGAAAAGAATGTAGTGAATATGAAGCATTAGTGATTTTTGGTAGACAATAATTGTAGTGAAGCTTCTAGTGATTTCTAGATTGAATACAAAATATAGTGCCATCAGAAGAAAAATCAAAATTCCTGATTTTGATCAATAAATGGTGAGTCATCCTCTAAAAAATTGAAATCTATTGCATGAAATTTATTAACATTAATTTTATATTGCATGCTGCAACTTTCTTTGATTTTGAAACTGTTCTACAACTATTACCCCTGCATTTACAGACCAGCAGGTTCAACAACAATCCGATCCCAATGGCTACAATTGTGCTCATTATTTTTCCCAAAAACCATTATAGATAAAAAAATATAGAAAAATCAAGAAAAAAATCTAGTATTTAGAGCTGTGATTCGATATTTTTAATTTTCACCTGGAAGCTTTCAGGTCTGAAAGGGTTTTAATCATATGGCAGGCCCGTTATCAGCGTTATTTACACAAAGACTTTGTCAGAGCCTATGACTGGGTATGATGAAATGTAATATGAAGGCATCTGTTACCCAATGCAGCTAGAAATTTGTAATGTACCATAGCTGATACTAAATTTCTCAGAAAAAAAAATGATATTGAAGTTATAAGAACGTTTGTGAAGTTGCTATGGGAATATAAAATAAACAGTAGAGAGATGAGGTTAGGTTGAATAGCTGGTAGTTTCGGTCTGTTCTCAGAAGAAACATCCAAATTTTGGTAGATAAACTTTTTCAATTCTCCTGATGGCGATGATGGTCCTTCATTTTCTAGCATTTGTTTCAATCCAGAAACAATCTCATATTTATTGAATCAGGAACCAGAAATTTTGTAAATTATTTGTGAAAACTAACTGAAATTTGGAATTATTCCGAAGAAAATCCTTTAGGAATTTGAAAATGGCACAAGATTTTTGAAGTTGTTTGATGTGAAACTGTAACTAAGACTATATAATATATATCAAATTTTGCCTTCTTCTTTTCACCCCTTATCTTTTGCAATATAATCTCTGAGAAATTTTTTGAAAATTACCTGTCTAAAGCAACATTCAGGGTGTCTACTAGTTCTTAATTGTAAAATTCCTGACTTTTCCCGACCACATTTCCAAAATTCACAACTATAAAACCAATTTTACTTCAGGTAATATATTCCACAACATTTTGATAAATGGCAGTAGTAACTAAGACTTTTACCTAGACATTGTAAGGGACTCCTCAGGCTTGCGAGAATGAGAACCTAAGAACAGTGGAGGCAGATGCAACACTGATAGCGTGAATTAGTCTGCAATGTTGATTGCTTACACAGGAGTGGATCAAGCAGCAGATTTTTCTTTGGTGGAGGGGGAAATACCTGAGTGAGTATGTATCATATGTATCACCAGGCACCATGAGGGGGGGGGGGGGGTGTTTTAAAATGAGGCCTAAAATCGTGAATTTGAAGCAATTTAAGGTGAAATGAAACCAACTTTCCAAATTTAATTGTTCACCTATTGCCTGTAATGATATAATATACTGCTGATACAAAATTATTCATGATTAAATGCCTTTACAACGTCCTATACTGCCAAAGAAAACCCAGAAACATTAACTAATGAGTGTAAATAGAATATAGGGGAGAGTTGCCAATATTGGACCGGTGCCTTGGATGGACCACCTCGGTATCTGCAGTTTGAGGGATTTTTCAGGGTTAAGCATTGGCAACACTGAATGTCTGGAGTAGGGGGAGAGGTTTCCAGCAACCCTCATCTTCGTCTGTCCTTTGTGTGTTGAGTTGTGACAAAAGTGGTGTTTTGATAGGTTAGTTTGTGCGTCTTTACTTGATGATTCTGGAGTTCCTTTGTAAGTATCGAAATTCTTACTAATACTACTAAGAACTACATTATAAAGGGGTTTTATTCGTATTGTAGTTAAGCAATAGAACTTAAAGCTTAGAATATTTAATGATTGTTTTGTGTTCCCATGTGCAGTTGCCAATATTGGACCATTGAATGTTGCCTTGATTGGACCGGTCCAATCAAGGGAACGTTCTTTTAGTTTTAAATGACCTAATGTCAATGCACCAACTAAAACTATTTATCAGTTTGTTTAGGATTGGTATGGCAAAATGGGGCAAGTATGGCGCTTGGAGTGAAGAAGACTTACAAAGGGCAGTTGCTGCTTATAGGAATGGAGACTTTGGTTTGAATGAATGTTCTCGGATCTACTCAGTTCCTAAGGCTACAATTAAGAGACATGCAGATGGGAAGAACGTAGTTTCTAATGAAATAAAGTTATTGGGAAGGCAACCAACATTTTCTTTGGAAATGGAGCAAATAATTAAAGACCATTTGCTGAAGTTTGAGGAAACTTTTTTTGGCTTTACAATAAAAGATGTCAGAAAGCTGGCATTTGATTTAGTGGAAAAAAATAATATTCCCCACAAATTTAATAAAGAAAAAAAGTGTGCAGGGAAAAAGTGGTACTATGTTTTTATGAGAAGAAACCCTGAACTTAGTCTCCAAAGGCCTGAAGCCACATCATTGGCTCATGTTCAGGGGTTCAACAAGGTTAATGTTATGCACTTTTTTGACATATTGGAAAAATGTGTGAAAGATACAATATTACATCCAACACCATGTTGAAAGGTGTATAAATGGAAGAAACGTTTGGAAAAGTGAGTTCAGTTATTGTTCTACATTGATAAGTGGCAGTGTACTGTGACAGTTCCTGTTTTTGTTAAGACATTGGTTGCTGAGCACAGTAGGGAACGAATTGAGTGCAGTGCTCCTGGAAGAGCTGTTTCCCACTTGCAAGTTGGTAGGCTAAGACTCTTCAAGTCCAAAGTGATAGTTTTCCAAAGTAATCCCACGTAACATTCTGCCTGTCCATTTCCTTTAGGGTTGTTAGGCATTGTATGACTGATTGCTATATCTTTTGACTGTAGATGAGTTCTAAGACAATCTGACATGAATGACAAGCCTCAATCTGAATGTATGTATGAAGGTAGGCCAAATAAGACAAATAGGTTATCTAGACATTTGATGACTGTCTCGGCCAATGTGTCTGTACAAGGAAAAGCCCATGGAAAACGAGAGTATTCATCCACTATAATAAGTAAATACTTATTATGGGTAGATAATAAAAGAGGACCTTTGAAATCAATATCAAGACGTTCAAAAGGTTACATTGACTTTATGAGTGATCCAGAATGTTTGCAAAAATGAGGTTTCAATTCCGAACACACTTGGCATTTAGAGCATATGCGACATACCTCATCCAGTGAAAAAGGAAGATTTTTTATTTTTACCCAATGATAAAAACAAGTTAAGTCAACGCAACCTTTTGAACGTCTTAATATTGATTTCAAAGGTCCTCTTTTATCATCAACCAGAATAAAATGTCATTTAAAAACCTTTCTATGGTCGTCATTCCACTTGTTGGTTTGTGGTTCATTGGGATTACCTCAGGGGATGCTCTCTCATCTCCCAAGTTTTCCCATCACTTCCATGAAAATGAATTTGATCTCCAGGGGTCACAGTCCTAACATGGTCTCTCTTGATCCACTAATCAATGTGAAGTCCTCAGTCACAACTGGAGCATCAATTGACATTCTAATGGACATCAAAGAATCTATGGGATCAATCCAAGTTAGCTATGTTCTGGATTTTACGCCATCAAAGCTTTCCTCCTTTCTCTTGGCAAATCCAATCTCCCAGGAGGCGATTGATGCCAACAAGCTCATAGAAATCCTGGAGGAAAGTTCCAAGAAGCTCACTCTATGCTCAATTCAACCCTGCTCGCCTAATATCTGATCTGCTCATGCCACATCATTCAATGCACAGGATTACAACATTATCGCTCACTGTTGGACGAGTCCAGGGAGCCGTCTTGGGACTTGTTACAACATATGACCTGGAGGATTTACAAGTTCAAATGGAAGGGATAAAAAACTATCTTGAATGACTTAGAATGGTCACCACAAAAAACGTTGACATCCTCAACTCAGTGGCACAAGGAAGTCAAATCTGCTTTGAGGAGGTAGAGTCTGACTTGATATCCCTCTCCAATCTCACTTCACTCATCAGACAGTCTCTCTCTGGAGTTGCAAGCAAAGCCAATGCGCTAAGGAGGGTTGTTTTCTCTCTTACTACAGCACTGATGGCATTTATGACAAATTCTCAGATATAGCAAAGCAATGTTTGGGGTCTCTGAGTGTCGAGCAGGATTCATCCCAGCTTTTGGGATCTCTCTGAGGGATTTTTGCACAGATATAAGACTCAAGCTCCAGAAAAAGGAACTGGAGGAATCGAGCCTAATCATCACAATAGATGACAAGAACCTCAAGAACTACTTCTCCTACAAATTGGCTACATGCTTCATGGATATGAATAGTTTAATGATTCAGATACAGATTCCCATCTTGACCAGCAAGTCTGTAGCATCAGTTCTCAAGGTTACTCCTATCCCAACAGTTGTGATGGGGTCCCTCTGCAGACTTCAGGAACAGGAAGCTACCTTGTACACAACTTTCAACTATTTTTTCTGGGCAGACCTCCAAACTCTTTCATTGGTTGAGGCAGTTATTTGTCCTCCTTTCCACTCAAGGGGCTCCAGCATCACAATTGTGGGAGTGTTTCAAAGTGCAATTGTGTGAAGACTTTTCAGAGGTCAATGATCAAGCTGATGCTTTCATCATGGGACTTATCAAAATTGATCAGATACTAAGGAGACATGGAAGTTCCTTATAGGAAGCAGGTCTGCCAGTTGTGGAAGAAAGTAGTACTGAGCTTGTGTGTGAAAAGCTACTATACAGCTTTACTGAACAGACAGAATTTGTTGATGAATGGTTACCACAACTCTCAGAAAACCAATCTGCAGTTCTGAATTATATAATATCATTAATAGAGGGTTAATCTGATAGAGAAGGTTATCTTCCTTGATGGTCCTGGTGGTTCAGGCAAGACCCTTCTACTTAAAGTCATCTCTGTGTATCTGCAGTCTCAAAGCAAAATTGTTCTATGTGTAGCCATATCTGGCATGGCAGCTCAAAATTTAAATGGTAGTACTACTGTGCACAGTCTCTTTAGACTTCTATTAGATGTTGATGATACTAGTAGTTGGTTAATTAAAAATGGATCTCAAAGGGCACAGTTGATTAGAGAGGCAAGCTTGATTATATTTGATGAAGCCCCCATGGCACATAAAAATTACTTGAACTTCTTGACCAGTCTTTAAGAGACCTTATGCAGTGCAATTGATTATTTGGGGGCAAAGTTTTCATTCTAGCAGGAGATTTTAGGCAAATTCCTCCTGTGGTTAAGAAAGTGCAAACAAGTTCTGATGTAGTAAATGTCTCAATTTGTACTTTTCACATTTGGAAATATGTTAAAAATTTTAAATTATCAACATTTATAAATTTTTAAATTATCTCATTGATTAACTGGGAATAGAAGTTTTATTGATTTTCTCATGAGAATAGGCTCTAATCAAATTCAAAAAGTTGATGTTGATGATTGGAAGAAAGTTGAAAAACTTGTTCCTCTCCATCATGACATCAAGTATATGACTGAACTAAAATCAATTCATTGATTTTATATTTGCTCCAGAAATATTGAATCAACCAGATGAGTGTGCATCTGGTTGATTTAGTTCAATGAATTCAACTAATGTTCAGTCATATGCACTCTGAATGAAAATGCTAAGGAATTCAATAAAATTGTCCTCTCCAAACTGATTGGTGTAACTCATGATATGATGAGCTATGATTGTATAGCAGGAGATGAAAATGGTGCTGTAAATGATATTGATGACACACACATCCATGAAGCACAAGCAAAAGGATTCCAAAGCATTGTTTCCAGTTAAACATAAAATCTGTTTGTATGATTATAAGAAATTTGAATTTTTATCTCAGAATGGTGAATGGCACAAAGGTGATAATTGTCAAGATTGAGCCTAAACATATTGTGTGCCACAAACCTGGTTCACAGGAGCTATTCCTCATTCCACATATAACATTTAAATTCCCAATTTTCCCCAACAGCCCTATCCAAATATTCAGGAGACAGTGTTTGGCAATCACCATCCACAAAAGCCAGGGACAATCAACTATGTTGGACTGGATCTGAGAACTCCACCATTTGCTCATGGCCAACTGTATGTTGGCCTTTCAAGAGTCAGATCTCCATCCAACATGGTGCTACTTGTCCCTGAGAAATATGTGATAGATGGCTTGCCATATTCTAATAATGTTGTTTTTAAAGATCTATTATACATTTCAAAATTCAAATCCAAACTGACAGTATTTTTTGGACTATTTTCAAAATTCAAAATCACAGTTGGAGATCTATACATGGACATGTGGATAATATGTGTTTGTTTATTTATTTATTGTGAAAAATTTACAGTAAATGTGAAGGTGTAACAGACTCAAATTTAGCAGGATGGATCATGGAAGCTTTACATGTAGTGTTGCTGTTGCTGGACTCCAGCTAATTGACTTTATTCAGGAATTTCCTTCTGATGGAATATCTACTAACTCAAATTCTCATATTATTAATACTTTTTGTAATATTCTCTCCATGGTTGGCAGACTTAATATGGATATACATGCCACCATAAATTCTCTAAATAGTCTGGTGAATGACAAAATAGGGTTCCTGAGTAGGCATAGTATATATATCTTAATTGGAACTGATACAATGAATCAATTTGTAGATAAATTTAGAGGTATAGGTACTTATAGTACCCAAGCTTATTTATTGGATCTTGGACAATTTTCTTTAGGCGTTTTATATGCCCCTATGAGTACATATTCCACTATTTTTTAAACAAATGGGAAGTTGTCCATTGGATGCTCTGGCTAGTACCAAGATGCTTTCTAATTATGCACCAGCTCTTGGTGCTGATACCAGACACATCATAGCTGATGGTCATTGAGTGTTATGGGTCAATAGAGGCCCAGCTGCAGGTGCCATTAAAATATCTGTGACAATTGATCCAGCTTTATGGGGTTTTTCATTATATTTTAATGACATACAAAGATCTGCTTATTCATTAAATATTCATAATAATGGAGAGAATGATTTGTTGACTGTTACCATTAATGGCTCTCAGGTGCCTATCAAGTATTGCTCATATTGATGCTTAGATTTTACTCATCCCATATAAATGTTACTGGGAAGCATTCCATAACTGCTTTGCAATTTAGTGGTGCTTTTATGTCTCCACAGTCTGAAAATCAATGGTGTGGTGTTAGCTACAAAAATCTTTTTGACAGTTCCTTTTTATTGGGAGCTATATATATACTTGTATGGAATTGAGTATCAGCAATATATATACTTGTATGGAATTGAGTATCAGCATAAAGGAAGCGAAGTTATATTGTTACATCTAAATTAATTAGCCAGTGTATGGCCATGTCATCTGCTACATGCAGTTTTTGTAGCCCTCCTGGGAGTCTTGTCAATGGGCATGAATCAATAATGTGGTCCATTGTTTGCTCTTGACCACAATCACAGAGAGAAGAGTCAGCCAAACCCCACCGATACATATTTTTCTGGCATCTTCCCTGTCCAGTTCTGAAATGGTTAAGACACACCCACACCTGTTGGGGCATCTCAAAACCATTCACTCTCCTATTTGGATCAGAGACTAACTCTCTATTTCTGACTGCTACAGATCGCCAAACCTCAGTCCACATTTGTGTAGGATTTGCAGGCTGTGAAGGGTGATCCCAAAAAGGTTTTCTGGATCTGAGCCTCAATGGTGTTGGAGAGTCCAGAAGCAAGTCTTTGTGAATTGGGAGCTCTGGCAACTCACAAATCTTCCCCATCTCTCTGCAAGCTATTTCTTGTCTTCTGAAATGTGGAGGTGTAATATTGCTAAGAACAGGGAGCCAGTCTGTCTCAGTTTGCACCAGACAACCAGCTATTGTGCACATTGCACTGTTCAGGGCCACATCAATCGAGCAGGTGTGACAGCTTCCCATCCAGACAGGGGCACCATACTCTGCCGCACTGTACACAAGAGCCAAAGCTGCAGTTCACAGAGTATCAGCCCTGCTCCCCCAAGATGATCCAGCCAGCCTTTGTAGCAGATTCACTCTTGATGATAATTTTTTTCTCAACTTTTCTAAGTGCTCTCGAAAAGTGAGTGACCTGTCTAGAGTGATTCCAAGGTAGGTGGGATGGCGATTTATTGGGATTTGCTTCTGACAAAAATTTACTATTGGAGCTTCATTGGCTTGCTGATTATTAAGATGAAAGGATGTAATGTTTGTCTTGCTAAGGTTTGGCTTCAGCCCCCAGTACTGCAGGTAGTCTGTCAGGACATTGATGTCAGCCTGCAGGATGTTT
This sequence comes from Conomelus anceps, assembly GCA_948455865.1. Taxonomy (NCBI): domain Eukaryota; kingdom Metazoa; phylum Arthropoda; class Insecta; order Hemiptera; family Delphacidae; genus Conomelus; species Conomelus anceps. The sequence continues at coordinate 9,955,541 of OX418223.1, read as the reverse complement.
CCAGTCTCCCTGATGGTGGATGCCTGTGCAGCTATAGCAATGTCATCAGCATACATGTACTTGTTGCTTGGAATGTCTGAGGTGTAGATATTGAATAGAACTGGTGACAGAACTGATCCCTGGGGTACACCATTATTCAGAACTTTTTTCTTGCTTATCTGCTCCCCCAAATAAACTCTGTAACTTCTATTTGATAAGAGACCATCAAATAACCTAATGAGCTTAGAACACCTGAACATTTTCCCTAGTTTCAGCAGGAGGCCTGTTTTCCACACTGTATCAAAGGCTGCAGTGAGATCTACAAAAACTGCTGAAGCTTTTAATTTATTCTGGAACCCTCTCTCAATATGAGTGGTGAGGGCCAGTACCTGGTCAGTGCAGCTTCTGTTTTTGCAAAAACCAGCCTGCTCAATAGGTATATGCTCTTCTACCAAGGGAGAAATGCGTGCCAGGATAACCCATTCAAAGAGTTTGAAGAATAAGCAGAGAAGAGATATTGGTTGATAATTTTTGGCTTCATTAGGCTGCTTACCAGGCTTCAGAACTGCAATTATTTTGGACTCTTTCCACTCAGATGGAAGCCTACAAGTCTTAATCACATCTGAGTAGAACAATGACAGCCAGTTGACTGCTCTACTTCCTAGGTTCTTCACAAATTCGGGAAGAATGCCATCAATGCCAGGTGCCTTGTTGTTCTGAATGCATTTGATTGCTGTAGAAACCTATTCCTCATGCACAGCCTCTACACAGTTTGTTGCATTATCATAGTGGGCAAATAACTCTCTAAGCTGGGCCTTTACTTCATTTTTAGCCTCTCTACTGATTATAGGTTTACTATTGTCCTTCAGCACTTCACCAACACTGTTGGTACTGACTATTGAGCTGAGAGGTGCTATGTTGGTAGCAGCTACCAGACGTCAGACAACTGACCAGGCCTTTCTACTGGAATGCTTAACACTTAGCATGCCGGCCGTTTTTCATGCAGCCATCCCAAGAATGCCAGCCATTTTTGCTACTTTTTGAACATACATAACAAAATAACTACTCTACCCATGGATAATGACACTAACCTTATTTCAAAGCTTCTGATTTTCTCTTTCTCGTCATATCATTTTCCATGTTATAAATTTCAATATAATTTGCATAACATCATATTGAAAAAGGAAGGTTTTTGAGTTTTTTGAAAATTGAACCAATCATCTGTACACTAAAATGGCTGAACGAAACAAACAGCTGATGAAGCAGCTGGCTAGAAAACATTGAATTTCTGCATGCATATGCGATCTAGTGGTTTGTAATGGAACTAGATGAACCATAGAACCTACCAAACACCACAAAATACATCTACAGATGTTGAAACATTATTAAATGATGTTCAAAAGTGAACTCCGTCAATTGACGTGAAAATCAGTTTTGGAATAGACCACCCATTCCGTCATATGACGTAAACGGCATGCAAAGTGTTAAAGTCCAGGTTGGGAGCTGTTACTCATTTAAGGAAAACATCAAATTGGGTGAATCCAATAAGTATTAAACCTGTCTGGTCATTCCATATAAATTCTTCATGACATCTTGTAATGATACTTCTATAAGCTTATATCTCTGTAAATAAACTGCTTTGTTGAAAAATGATTCTGGATTCTTTCATCCTTTTACATGATTAATGATAGAACATACAGCATCCTGCTGGCAGTACATAATGTACTCAAAGTCCTACCAAGTTCAACATATATCTGAGTACATTCTGTCTATTTGGCAGGACTAAGAATATTTCCATTAGAAAGAGTGTTAAATTCCCTGTATAATGGGGAAGAAATCAGGTTGGTACAACTTCTTGTTCACAAATGGGGAGATGTTTTGTAAAGCCTATTGTGTTTATGTTTTGGCTCCTTATTTTGATGCACCTAATACTGAAAATGAGTGGAGTAAGTCGATTTTTGGTGAATACTGGGAAACAGAAAAGTGTTTTGAAACTATAGTTTCAATAAATAAGAATTTTGGCAGTATGAAATGAGATATTGATGGCAACATGACTAGAGTGAGGTTAGCTGATATCAAGCTACATGAGGCAAATTGTACAGTGCAGCCAGCTCTTCACATACAGGAAGAAAACATACCTTCTAATTCATATGGTAAGTTATTTCTATTGTTTCTTTTATAAGAGATAACGTTTCATAAATATCCTTCATATTAGGATATACTGTAGCCGGTTGCATCTGTAATTATTGTGTTGGACTGAAATCCATGTAATTAGAGATTATGGATGCCAAATAACAGAAGATAATTCAGAATTTCATTCCAGTGCCATGCCTTATTTTGTCAACTTGCCATTCCAAAATTAATAATTTATTCTATGAAATGCAATGGTCCATTTTTACATGACATTTTTTAAAACTGCATTATAGTCTCTAGAATTTTCTTTATTGCATATAATTTTTAAATTATTGGAATTTCATTGTTTTATAGGCTTGTTCATAAAGCCATTGTTTGGCTGGCAAGTTCAGTAGGTTAGGTCTGTAAAATGGATTAATTAATAATAATTATTAGCCCCCCTATTAAAGGTCAGAAACCATCTCCAATATTCACACAACAAAGTTTCATGCCAATCTGTCAAGTAGTTTTGGAGTCTATAGGGAACATACATACATACATACATACATTCATTTTCATATATATAGATAACAGTGACTAAGCCCACATACCCCATTGCAATATGCTTTTTATATGAATTGCAGTCTAAATCAGGGCCTTCCATTCAAGCCCTCAACTGCTCGCTTATAACTGTACCACATGATATTCCAGACAAACACATGGAGAAAGTTATTTTTTGTATTCAAGATGATATTACTTTTGGTGTTCCTGCACCACCAGTTCATGCAAGACAAGGAAGACAAGTGCAAGCTGTGAATGTGAATTGGTTGCCATATGATGAAGCTACAAATTATTGTCAACCAAGTCAGTTTACAGGTGATCCAGTGAATGATCCTGTGGATACTCTCGAAATTTTCCAACCTTTCATTACAGATGAACTTATAGATCAGATAGTGGAGCAAACAAATAAATATGCAGACCAATTCCTCAAATACAGAGTGTTGAAACAGTTTTCCAGGTTTCATCAGTGGAAACCTACAAGTAGAGACAAAATTTTCCTGCTCTTTGCTGCTTATTTGATGACTGGAATAATTTGGAAGCCACATTTGGATGACTACTACACTACAAAGCCACTCTTTGCTACACCAGGGTTTCCTTCTATTCTTTCTAACAATAGACTGAAGTTACTATCACGATTTCTTCATTTTGCTGACAATGAGTAACAACCAAGGCAACACAAGAAACTGTACAAAATAAAGCCTATATTGGACTATTTGGTGGATAGATTTACAACAGTGTAGACTCCCAAACAAGAGCTATTGACAAAGGTTTGTTGTTGTGGAAGGGACATTTTGAGTTTTATGCAATTCATAAGAATAAAATGTGCATGTTTTGGCATCAAATCCTATATCCTTTCTGAATCCAAAACTGGTTACATTCAGAAAATAATTGTGTACACAGGAGCTGAAATGGACATCATAAATGATCAGCAATATGGTCATGCAAGTAATGTGGTCTTGACACTAATGAAAGATAATTTTAATATAGATAATATATATATTTATAAGATAATATATACTGATAATTTTTATTGTAGTCCTGAATTAGCAATCAATCTGAAAAATATGAACACAGACTTGGTAAGCACAGTAAGGAAAAATAGAAAAGGTATACCAAAAGAGTTTGTGAGTAAAACGTTGACCAGAAGTGAGACTGCTGCATTATGTGAAGAAGAAGGAAATATGTTATTATTGAAATAGCAGGACAAGCATGATGTACTCTGTTTGTCAACCCAGCACCAGCTTGGAGTAGTGTATATTTTGAGAAGAAGGAAGCAGGTGCAAGTTCCAAATGTAATCCATGATTTTTCATTTTCATGGGTGGGGTTGATAGAGTAGACCAAATGCTAAGTGCTTACCCAATGGTGAGGAAGAGGCAGAAGGTATGGTATAAGAAACAGTTCAAACATTTAGTCAACATGAGCCTCCACAACGCACATGTGATCCATCAAAAATGTGGTGGCACATATTATAGTCATCTCCAATTTAGAGAGTGTCTAATTGAAAAAATTATTGAAAAACATTTTTTGGGAAAGCCAAAGAAAGGCAGACCATCATCACAAGAGGATCCATTTTGTCTACAAGAGAGGCATTTCCCTGATCTAGTAAAAGCAACAGAGAAGAAATCTACTGCTTCAAGACAATGCACAGTTTGCTCCTCTAAAGGAAAATGCAAAGAGACATGCTACCAGTGCAGTCCATGTGATGTGGGACTTTGTGTGGTTCCATACTTCAAGGACTTCCATACAAAGAAAAAATATTGAAGCAATGGATTTGAACTTTAAATATGTTTAAATTTAGAAGAATTCATTTTGCAAGTAGTAGTGATTGTAAATAAAAGTATTGAAGTGAATTTGTAAGCTGAAGAAAAATTTAATGACCAATTTTTCATGAAGAAGGTGGTTGAAGGAAATACATGGAAATTCATGAATGGTGAGTATAACAAAGATTATATTCTATTTATATTCTTGATAAAATGTAATTCAAGAAAGGTGGTGAAATTCTGCAAATCAAAAAAGTCATATCGTCAGTGTTGATCAGCAACCTCGTAAGTAAAAAAAAATGACAAAATCAGGTTTTTGCATATTCCCATAGCTTGTACTGATCTTGATGTTCTGCTACAACCTTGTATGTCATTACAAAGAGATTCAAATGAAAAAAAAAGAGATTAAAATTTCCCTCCTATGTCAATCGATTGTTATTCTGTGCAAAATACTCGTATGTCAAGTCAGCTGACTCCATTCATTAGTGGTTCCATTCATTAGCATCAATAATCTGATTATAGAGTGGCAAACTTGTATGTCAAAACGTTTTTGATTCAATGCTTGACGCTGTCTACATTTTTTCATATTTTGAATTCATCAAAGACAATCACAATGAAAACAAGAAAGGTAAGTTAATTTCCAAAGTTCGAATTATATTTGAGGATAATTAATACAAGTTTTTAAACCTTCCATTTAGCTAGTGATTTGCTAGATGGGAAGATGAGCCTCTGTTCAGAATGACAATGTGACATGTGTTCTTGTTTACAAAGAACTAGGATTATAATACGATTTTCATCAAATATTTATAATAATAATGTTTCGGAGGACACGTTAAGCTGTCGGTCCCGGCTGCCTAAAAACAGTCGTTAAGTCACGTCAGAGGCCCTGAACTTATTCAGGTGCGACCTGATAACTCTGACACCAGACCTGAGCCAGCCAGGTCACACGATATTATTATTTTTATCAAATATTGATAAATGTTTTTGGTAGCTGTAATACTAAGTGTTGAAAAATGTAGGCTATCTATTTTTTCAATCGAGGTTTCTCATTTAGTTATGTTGCAATTGTCAAAACGTAACCTATTTCGAACTAACATTCAAAAATCCAAGAGATTTGAACAGTTTTTGGCGTACAAAAGCCTGTTGTTAATTAAATTACTCTATTGTATGCATTGTGATCACTCAAATGAGTGGATAAATTATATTGTAAATAGGTCAATAATATTGATCCAAGGAAATCTGTATCTTGTCATCAAAATAAAGATTCAACACTATATTAGCCTACTGATTAAAAACTTGGTATTTATTGAGTATCCAAACTTTTCGAATTTTTCAACAATTTTTTCCCCACACACTCAAAACACACTAGTAAGTAATAATACACTGATATTTTGCGGGGGCAATGCTTATTTGGCATTTAAATTAGAGTTTTCTGATGGAACTATTTTTCTTCTGTGTATGAATACTTTTGAAATGTGATAAAAAGACATTCCAATTATGTAAAATATTATACCATATGTGTTCAGTTTCCAGTTGACCGACCAAAACAAACTTTACAAAAGAAGTAAAGCATATATTGTGTAACACTGCCAGACTAGGCAAGGTTAGGTTAGGTTTGGTTAGGTGGAATCATCTAGTTTTCTTTGGTCAGTCAACTGGTAGATCTGAGCAACGGAAAGGTCGGTCAAGTAACCAATCAATCTAAAAATATAATAGTTTGAAAACATATGTTTTCTTTGAAATGCTATAATTTTGTGTTTGGTCAGATCGACAATTATTGTTAGATCACATGGAAAATATAGCTTTTTCTTGGAAAGGCTATAATTTTTTATTTTTGGCAAGAGCTGATTGTTTTAATTTATTCATTACGTGAAACGCCATTTGTAATGTGTGATACAGAGTGCAGCCTCAAATTTTTAGAATCTGTATTCCTTAGCGAAAAGGAGGTGATCGAATTTTTGTTCAGGCATGGTATTTTTAAAGAGATTACAGTGTGTTTGAAGTGTGGTGCGGAATTAGTTGTCAATAAGTCAAATCTTAAATTTTGCTGTCAAAAAAAAATTCGATGTGGGAAGAAGGCGGCTGCGGTTTGTGGGTTTACTGGCTCGGCAAGAGTGGGCTCGTTCTTGGACAATTGTAGACTCCCAATAGAAAAATATTTCTATTTGGTGTCAATACTTTTGCACCTAAAGCCACCCCGACAAACATTTATTTGTGAAGAGCTGGGAATTTCGACAACAACAGTGGTTGACTGGTATTCATTTTGCTGGGAAGTTTTTCTGTTCAATTCAGAAAAACTCACAAAAGTTAGGCGGACCAGAAAAGGTTGTCGAAATTGACGAGGTGAAGTTTGGGTGATCGAAGTACAATCATGGGAGACAGGTGAGGGGTCAGTGGGTCTTTGGTGGGGTTGAATGTGATTCCAATAAATCATTTTTTGTGCCTGTTGCAGCCAGGGACAGCGATACTCTTTTGAATTTGATTCAAGAGTGGATCCTGCCTGGCTCCACAGTAATAAGTGATTGTTGGAAGGCGTATCAATCCCTCAACAAAGATCTGTATGACCACTTGACTGTCAATCACTCATTGAACTTTGTGGACCCAGAAACCCAAGCTCACACGAATATGGTTGAGAGGAGTTGGCGCGAAGTGCGCTGTACGATTCCAAGGTTTGGAGTCAAAAAAGCACATTTCGCCGGCTACCTTGCTGAGTTTCAGTTTAAGCGCCAATACCAGCAGGAGGAGCATCTACATTATTTTTTTAAAGCGGCTGCGGAGTTGTATCCCCCGAAGTATTGAAAGGTTAGTAAGCTTAGTTTTCTTCAGATATGTGATTATTAATTTGATTTATATCGTTTTATGGTTTGGAGTTCATAATATGTTTGCAAATTATGAATTTTTTAAATGAAAAATAAAATTTTCATCAAAAAATTTTTTTTTGAAAATTTAAATTTTTGTGTGAAAAAGATGTGACCCCCAAAAAATTTCAATGGATTATTGCTTCACGGGGTGTGTACATGTCACAAAAAAAAATTGTTGGAAAAATCGAAAAGTTTGGATACTCAATAATTACCAAAAACTTTAGCAAATGAAGTAAGATTAGGATTGTTTTCAATAGGGTACCATTTCAAAGCTTAGACAACAATGCAACTGATGATATAATTTTTATCAATCTCAATAATTTGGCTAGTAAGTTATATTTATTGGATTCAGTAAATTGATTGCTACTGATAATTATTAATTTCCTAGTTAGCCTACTATATCAATCTCTGTCATCAATGTTGATTTTTTCCAGAATTCTTTGTCTGACACTGTCCACAGTAACAGGATTCTTGAATAAATAAATCAATAATTGGTCAATGAGCTCATTATATTGAAATAATCACGAATTTTAATGTTTATTTTTGGGCACTCAACAAAGAAGCTTATTATGTAGTCACATTATTAACAAATTTTATCACAATGTGCTGAGAGTGAAAAGCAGTGGTGTAGTCATTGCCTGCTTGGAAGGTACCACTACATGATAGTACAGTGTTTGAAAATTGTTTTCAATAAAGTTCTTCTCTTTCCAGGGACTCAAGGTATTCCAATCACGTACAGAGAAGATAATGGATCTTACAGGAAATAATATTGATGGTGAACCAGTTGAAGAGGCAATCGGTATGTTACAAGTGGAAGATGAGGGATTCTCAAATTCAACTATTGAAGCTGAAACTAAATCAGGTGAAGAAACTCATGATGTCAATGTGCCTAGAACATCCTCAAACCAACTTTTGGTTATACCATTTGACATGAACTCTGAAGTTATATGGGAAAATTTGACTGAATCTGATATCATTATAGATCAGGATATAACTTTGACTGAACTTGAACTAGTACAAAGTGTGACTGTACCAAATGCAAAAACAGTGAAAACCAACCAATTTGATGATCCTCAATATGCTTCTAATATTGATGGCATTATTTATAATAGTGATAGTAACATTATCAATCATCCTTCATCAATTGACAATCAAAACAAAATTCCAAATGAGGTGTCAGCATTTCAAGAACTTGGGCCTTCTTCATCAACTAATAATCAAGATGTAATTTTGGAAGAGCCATCAACTATTCAAGGAGATGACTATGATGACAATGAGAACCAATGGGATCCTTCATATGTTTTAAACAATGATGACATTTGTAGCAGTGATAGTGAAATTATTGATGATCCTTCAACAACTTGCAATCAAGAACTAACTTTGAATAAGACATCAACATTTCAAGAAGATGAGCATTCTCTATCAACTAATAATGAAGACATAATTATTGAAGAGCTATCAACGATTCAAGGAGATGACTATAACGAAAATTCAATTCCAGAAAGACCTTCAATGACAAAAAGGAAGAAAAAAGAAGAATAGATCAGGAACAGAGTGAAGCGACTTCAATCAGAAGGGAAGAATTACACCAGCCTTGAACAAAAATCAGAAGGTTGTAAAGTTGTGAAAGTTGGAAAAAAGTAAAGACCAGAAAGGAAAATACATCCTAAATGTAATTCTGTTTTCTGTGAAAAATCAAGCAGAAGACATTGTAAAGATATTTCTGAAGCTGCTCGTCTGGTTATATTTGAAAAGTTTTGGAAGATGAACTGGGATGAGAGGAAAACTTATGTTGCATCACTAGTTACTTTCCAAGATAAGAAACAAATACGCAGGAAAGATTCAGGAGATCGTTGTGCACTTACATTACATTATCATCTTAACATTAAGGGTGAAAGAAAAGAGGTATGTAAAAAAACGTTTCTACATACGTTTGACATAGGTGAGTGGTCAGTAAGAAATTGGGTTTCAAATTCTGAGCATGGAGTAAGGTTTATGAAAACAGTTGAAGCCATGGAAACATGACATCCTAAAAGAAAAAATAGAAATGGCATTGCTGGTGTGCTAGAAGATAGCACTGCTGCTTCAAAGTCTAATCAAGAAAATACTAGAGGTGGAGGGAAATTATGTGCAATAGATTTTCTTAATAATCTGCCAAAAATGGAGTTGCATTATTGTCGGAAAACCACATCAAAACTTTACTTAGAGCCAATCATACATTCAAATCAAGAACTCTACAACTTGTATTCTGAGCATTGCAAAACATACAATAAAAAATATATTTGTTGCTTCACATTCATGGAACTTGTACAGAGCATGAATATTGCTCTTTTTAAAAGAAAGAAAGATCAGTGTGATGTATGTTGTCAGTATGAGACTGCTAACATTACTGAAGAAATATATAAAAAACATTTAGATGATAAGATAAAAGCAAGAGAATTAAGGTGAAATTATTGTGAAACAATAAGCAAAATGGCGAGAGCATTAATTGTTGGTGACAGACAAACCAAGTACTTCAAAAAGTATTTAAGTAAAGTGGTTGGTGATTTAAAAGTAAGTTGGTAATGAAATTCTTAAAATACTTCTCACTACACCATGTTATTTATGAGAATTATACAATATTCAAATATACCAATTTGCCAATTGGCTACTTTGTATTAGAGAAACGCTTGAATGGAATTCAGTCTAAAGTCATCACAAAAGATTGCATTATGAAACTGCAAAGTGTGGGACTCTCAGTGAAGGCAACTATTTGTGATCAATCTATAATAATTGATATGAGAGCACTAAAAGAATTAGGCGTTTCTATAGATGCTTCATATTTCTGGACTGATACTGGAGAAATTCTTTTGCAATTTATGATCTTCCTCATCTTTTAAAATCATTGAGGAACCATTTGCTAAATAATGATTTCATAAATGAGGGAAATATAATTTCTTTCAATGACATCAAAAAAAAATTGAAATTGAAAAAGAAAGCACAACCACAAGAGCATCACAAACTTATGCCAGCACATATTTGGCCAAATAATTTTCAAAAAATGTCAGTTTTGCTAGCAGCCCAGGTGTTCAGTCACACAACTTCAGCTGCCCTAAAAACTGTAGTTCCAATTGGCCAGTTGAAGACACCAAGTGCATTAAACAAAGCTACTTTCATAGCAAAGATCAATTCATTGTTTGTAGCAATGAATAGTAGAGTATTCCTGTCAAAGAATCCTGATGCATGTACATTAAGTCAGAATCATCCACATGTGATCAAGATTTTCAATGAAGCATTAATTTTTTTCACGTATAAATAATTATGCATGTGCACTAAGTCAGAATCATCCACATGTGATCAAGATTTTCAATAAAGCATCAATTTATATCTCAAATTTGAAAAAAATTAATGCAAGATATCCACGTCTGCCATGCTTTGATGGATTTCCCATAACGATAAGAGCTGTTGGACAGTGAGAAATGCACTTATATATTAACATCACGCCTTAACCAAGATCCACTGGAGAATTTATTTTCTGCAATAAGGGGAGTAGTCCACTGAAAATCGAAAAAATATCGAATTTTCGATATTAGGTTAAGTCGATAGCTTGTTATTTCCTCTTTGTAATGACATATAATAATATATACTTATTAGTGTAATTCAATGAGAAAAAAAATTAAAACAACAGTCATGTAAAGTTTTCTGTGCCCGCCGGCCCTGAAAGCTCAACTTTTTCCAAATTATTCTCATAAATTTTTGTTATTTCTGATACTGTCAACAATCATAACCTATAGATCAAGTCTTCATGATCTTCATGATTCTCTTCTATTTGATCAAGTTGGCATGTTGTTTACTACAGTATTTCTTTTTCTGCTGTACAGTTGGAGACGTTTATAATTATGTTTATAACCAAAAAGTGAGTGTTTGAAGAAAGTGTTAGTTAGTGTCAGACAATCTTTATCATCAGTGTCAATATAAATATCATTTTATTTGTTAGTATTATTCCAGTCTATTAGTGAGAAAATGCCAAGATCCATGCATATTTTTAAAAAGAGAAAAGGACCAGTTGGAATGCATAGGCTTAGAGAACAACAAACTTTACAACAACTACCCTGTGATCCAAAACAAAGTACATCATCTAAAAAACTGGAAGGGAGCTTCTCATCTTATGAAGATCAAGTAAATGAACATTTCAAATATGATATTGTCGATTTAGATGTTTTGAATGGACTACTTTCTGAGATTGCTGTCTGCAAATATTGTCAGTCTACACTAAAACTTTCAGCTTCAAAGAGGGTTGGTTTGGCATTCTCTTTGGACATAATTTGTGGAAATCCAGTGTGTGACAAAAACGTGAGTAGGTGTAACAGTGATGTGGTTACATTAGAGAACAATCGAAATTTTTTTGATATAAATGTATGTTTTGTGTATGCATTACGGTCAATTGGAGTGGGACAAGAGACTGGACAGATGTTCACCGGCATAATGAACCTCCCCAGAGCTTCTAAATTCCTATTCTATAATAAACTTTTGTATTCTGCTACACAGGACGTGTGTCAGGAATCTATGAAGGATGCTCTGGAATTGACTGTCCAGCAAAATGATGGGAATCATGAAATTTCTGCTACATGTGATGGAAGTTGGCAAAAGAGAGGTTATTCATCCCTGAATGGGGTGGTTACTGCTACTAGTATTACAACTGGTCAAGTTATTGATGTTGAAGTGCTCTCAAAAGTTTTGCCAATGCAAGGGAAAGCTTAAAAATAATCATGAAGAAGACTGCAAGGACAATTTTATAGGAACCAGTGGTGCTATGGAAGTGGAAGGAGTTGAAAAAAATTTCAAGAGTTCAGAGGAACTGTATGGCGTCCGTTATAAGAATTATCTGGGTGATGGTGATTCCAAGAGCTACAGTAATATAAGTGGGAAGAAACCATATGGAGAGGATTTTGATGGAATGTGTAGGACACATACAAAAGAGGATGGGGACTCGTCTAAGATCATATAAAAAGGCAAACTCTAAAAAGGTATTGTAGAATGGTAAGAAACTTGGGGGTATTGGTCGACTGACAGAGGCTGCTATAAATACTGTTCAGCTATACTATGGCCTTGCCATTAGAAGAAATGCCAGTAAGGGAGTACAAGCCATGAAAGAAGCCATTTGGTCAGAGTACTTTCATCTTGGCTCAACAAATGAAAACCCAAATCATGGATTGTGTCCTGCTGAGTCCACAACATGGTGCAAGTATCGTAAGGCAGAATACCTTTATCTCAAGAACCCTTCATGCCACAGTAGTGAAATTTCGCAGAGCCATCAATATCATTGAGATGGATATTTTGGTCCATGATTTTTGGAATATATTGTTTGGTTCACATTTTATGGCCATTTTTCTGTGAAAAATATTCACATCAAAAGTTGTTGGGAGAAAAAAAAACATATCTTCATTATAAAATGATATAAATCAATGTAAATGAACCAAAGTCACTATAATATAACAATGAAACACTGTGCAAAAGCGCATGTGTGTAACTCAAATGGTTTCTGAGATAAAGGTACATATGTTAACATGGCGGAAGATAGGGAGGACTGCTCCCCATAAGTCAGAGAGGGGGATTTAACCAAAATACATCAGTAAGAGTTCTCTGGACCACACTGAGACTTCTTACTATCCAGCAGTTGTTGAAGCCAGCAAGGAGCATCAGCTACATTATGAAATCATTAATCATGAATGACCCGGACTTTGACCAACTGTTGGAGATCACAGAGAAATCAAATAGAACTGAGATCTTTCTCTTGTGGAGAAGGTGGGAGGACCACCTTCTCCACAAGAGAAAGATCTCAGTTCTAGTTCCACTTCATCTTAAAAGTGGTGGAGATATTTTATTGAGGATATCGGGAATAGGAGATGTTGTCACTTAGGAAGAGTGCTCCCAAGTGTACTTTGTGGGATACTTGGTGACAAAGTATCACAAAAAGTTTAATTACTCAAAATGTTTTCAAATCATGAATGATACTGGATCCACTCCTACAAGTCGCAAAGAGCTTTTAATGTTTAATGAAACTTTCACAAATATAAAAGTAGGGTCAGCTAGTGGACTGCTGTCACCTTCTCTGGCAGTATTGCACATTGCCAAAGTAGCTTTCACTGCCTACAGGAAGAAGATTGAAAAAATTATCCACAAACTGGTGGAATGAACTGAAACATTATTTGATTGCAACACCACAGTCTGTGCAAGCTACACTATGATAATTCAACATGGTATGGTTAGCAGGAACTCGACCCCTTTAAGAATATCAGGGTTTGCAATGCAATATTATATATTACTTTCCACTTATCTGTTAAAGCCTAACATGACTCAAAAAAATTGACCCTCCTGATACAAAATGCATACTGGTTTTTTAAATGATCCAAAATGTACAGATTTTACTTTGAGCACTTCAAGTGCCATATGCATCTAAACAGATACACAGCTGTTTTCCCTTATAAGCCATGTGTATCTGATTGGAAGACAAGGTCCTGCAACTTTTGAATGAATGTGTATAAAATATCTTCACATTTCAGTAGAAACAAAATGATTTTTCTGATTCATATGGCACTGAAGAACGACCATGTGAGCTTGGTCTACAATTCTAGTAACCTAAAAGTTTGTCTACATCCAGTTCTGTTACTCCTATGATGCATGCATACAGGAGCTCATGTTTTTATAATTTTCAAATGTTTTATCACTTATATCTATTATCTTTTTTTAATAGTTTCATGTTCCTAATATGTCATCCAGAGCTTGAAGTAAGCAGTTTAGTGGTAAAAACGTCACGTCCAAAGTTTAGACCTTATGTGGACATTGACATTGTGCAGTTTATGAACTATATCATTTTCAAAGTGTTATTGATCATTTCATCTTTCTTATTATGGAATAAAAATATTTTATGTATTTTTTATATTATATTATGAATATAATATGTTGATGAACATTCATATAGTAACAAGGAGTAAATTGATAGCAATTGTTCTAGGTCACTCACATTGCCATGCTCACTTGCTCAGTTGATGCATGTGTGTGACAGCCAATGTTTTTGTCATTTCTCAATTATTTTTATCACCGGTGTTATCAATTACAGAAAATAATCATCAATTATTTATATTCATATGACTAATTAACTCATTCAACCTAGCTTACTGCATTATACTTCATTCATCATTCTATAGACATCCCAATTCTAGTCATTCCACCAGACAATTCAACAGTTCCAGGACATTCAAAATCATTTTCTTGATCCATTCACTGCGATTGATAACCCAGACTCAAGAATTGAATATACAATTGAAATAAATAGACCTCCAAACATCTTCTTATGCTGATCCATCCACTGTGATAGATAACTCTAATTTGACAAGCTGTTCAGTTCAGGAAGTCAACACCAATTCTCCATCAACTTCAAGAACAACAGTAACTTCCAGTGAGCAGTCATCTCTGATTACACATAGCATCCCATCTATATCTTCCAATGGCTATGACTCTCCATCTGATGAAAACCAAAATCAGGGCGGTTCATCAGGCAATGTTATTTGGTATAATGTTTCTGGCAACCTAAAAAAATTCAAATCCACCTCTCCAACTGGACCAACTGAAGCTTGTTTTGAAGGAGTGAGGAATACAGAAATGGAACCATTGGACTTCTACAAACTTTTCATTGATGAGGATACTCTCAAATATATAGTAGAAGAAACAAACAAATATGCAAGACAAAAAATTGCCAAGAAAATTGCAAAAAATAATCTGACACCTCATTCCAGAATGAATGCATGGAAGGATGTTCCATGACTGACTGTTGAGGAAATTACTAAGTTCCTGGGTATTCTAATTTGGATGGGACTTGATAAGAAGCCCAGTATAAAAAGTTATTGGAGTACACAGTTTCTATACAAGAACAAAATTTCTACAGTGATGTCTAGAAATAGATTTGAGAATATTCTGGCCAATATTCATTTTTCTAATTTAACAGCAATAGCAGGAGATAAGTTAAGTAAGATATCTCCTCTTCTAGAAGTTCTAAATGATAAATTTAACAAAATGTTCAATCCTGGTGAGTCTGTTTGCATTGATGAGACTATGGTCCCATTCAGAGGGCGGCTATCATTCCGCCAGTAAATCCCAGGAAAAAGGCATAAATATGGAATGAAGCTTTTTAAATTATGTACCAAAGGAGGTTACACTCATTGTGCTAAAATATATGCTGGTAAAGAAGATTGAGCTGGAAAGAGTCTAGCCAATGATGTTGTGTTGGAACTGATGGGAAGATTATTAAATTCATGCCGGATTCTCTATGCTGACAACTTTTACACTAGTGTTCAATTAGCACATGATCTACTGAATAAGAAGACACATTTGGTTGGAACACTGAGGACAAACAGGAAGTTCAACCCAACTATAGTTACAAAGAAGCTGTTGAAAAGAGGTGAAATGTTTGCTCTACAAAGTCAATCATCAGTCATTGTTGGGAAGTGGAAAGATAGGAGAGATGTTCTATTTTTAACAACAAAACATGCACCTGAAATGCTTCAAGTAAAAAATAAAGACAAACCCAATGTTGTAATGTTTTAATGTAGAAATGTTGTTCTACCCTTGTAGATTACAAGGCGAAATCGTTTATTGATGTAAGTGATCAGTTGTCATCTTATGCAACAACTATCAGAAAAGGGATCAAGTGGTACAGGAGATTTGCCATAGAATTTATAACTAACACATCAGTGATAAATGCTTTGCACCTTCACAACTGCATGACAGAGAAAGGAATGTCTATCACACAATTCCGAGAAGAATTGAGTATTGGTCTCATATGAAATAATCAAATGCCTGCAGATGATCATCCTTGCTCGCAGGATCAGCACCGGCTTCAAGATATTGAACAAAAAGGTAGATGCAACAATTGCTACACAACCCTTGCAAAACTATTTGTCATGAACATGCTGTGAAACATTCAAAGCAATTGAAACAGAACTGCTCCACTTGCCCTGACAAGTTCATGTGCAATAACTGCTTCTTTTCAAAACATACAGTGCGAGCAAAAAAGAATTAAAAATTAACTTTCACATTTTAAATAACTTTGTGTACAGTAGGCCTAAGGAAATAGGGTTTTAATTGAATGAGAGACAACACTTGAATAAATTGTACCCATGTACTATTGCGTGCAGTTGGGATAATTAATAGGATAGTCAATAGGGATAATCAACAAAAAATGGTGTGATTTGAAACATATTATGATATTTAATGTGTAAAAGTTAAATAAGTGAAGTTTCTTTGTGGATTGGAATACAACATCTAGGAAATAAATGGTGAGTGGAAACAATAATTTACCCTATGATTTATTATTAATAGTTTATTCATAATATTTGGAATAAAAATATTGTATACCATCAATATAAATATTTTTCACCAATATGCTCATTCAAAACTGAAGACTTGAGATAAAATTGGACTCTTCCAATGTGTGCTTCTAAATAGATACACATGGTCCATAACAGCAAGAGAATGACCATTGTAGGCCATGTGTATCCGATTTTCACACACAGTGGTCATACAGTCAAATCAGCCTGGCCTAGATATAAGAACTGAACAAATTGGGCTTGGCAGTCAAAGTGTTAACGTCTGTTAAAGCCTATTATCAATATTGAACTTTTGGCTATTGATTGTACAGTATAATGTGTTGGAGAACATGACTCAAAAAAATTGACCCTCCTGATACAAAATGCAACTGCCGCCACTGGTTTTTGAAATGATCCAAAATGTACAGATTTTACTTGGAATACTTTAGTGAGAAGAAATTAAGTCCAGATCATATTCCAATATTTTAAATTGAGAGTTTAACATCAGCTTTCAGTAGTATAGGCTATTTATACTAATAGTAAATTTTATTGTAAGATGATTGAGTTTTCGTAGAATAACTGAGTAATAAAAGTAATATTACATTTCAAAAAGTTTTTAGTTATTTCCCATAAATCTAGTTTTTTTGACTGAAAGCATTTTGCATTAATTAATTTATATTTTAATAGTTGTTGTAGTTGAGTTTGATATTAAATATGAAAACTATAGGATTGAAACCATGATGAATTTGATGAGAGATATTACTTTGAGATAGTATGTTATGAAGCACTCCAAGAATAAGAAAATTGTAAAATAAGAAACAAATCAACGAATAATGAACTATCCTTTGGCATTACAAGGACAATGAACGCGTTGAATAAACTGTTTAGATTTTTTAATGATATCGTATATTCTGATGGGGATTAGATGATCTAAAAATCTAAAATATCAAGACACAGCAAATAAATTAAGAACATTAAACACGCAAATAAAATCGGAAAAGATTCTGTAGAAATAATTAAACAACATATCATCCAATAGCTCAAATATGTTTTCAAAATTGTTGTATCAACAATTTTTTTCTACAATTTTCTCAGCATACCTCAATAATATAGGGTTTCAATTCAAATTTCAAACTTAAATTAATTGAAATTACTCATGCATCACATTAACACAGTTCCCCAAGAATTCACATCGATAAGCGTTGGAATTGTGAAATATTGGAACATAAAACTATTATCATCATGCAATAGTAACAAGAAGGATTATTACAATATTTATAAAATCGACAGCACTCCTGCAAATAGAAATTCAAGTAAATAGAATATGTATAAAATCAACCTAAATATTCAACTTGAAACCATTTTGATAGTTGTCATATTACTTCTGGTCAAAAATATGAACTGCATAATTTAAAATATCAACCTTAATATTCAACTATACATCATTTGATATTTTAGTGATAATTATTTCTGGCCGAAAATATAAATTTATAAAATATAATTTATTGGGGGAAAAGCCTATACATTCATCTTGAAATCAATTGATAGCCTTGTGATAATCATTTTTATTTGCTATTAGCATATGGCGTTTGATGATGGGGATACCCTTACGGGTAGTTCCAACATGCCATGTTTTACAGCTTTGTGATATTAATAATATTCTAATTAAAAAATATAAACGTTATGATAAAACTAAAACTTAGGCAGGGTTGGATAACCTCTTGTAACAAGTATGATTGTTGGAATTTTTAATTGTGACAAATATGATTGTTTCAATGATTATTGCAGTTATTAACAGTTTTAAAGCGAAAATAATGATATGACCATCTGCAAGATAATTGAGAGCTTTGAACAGAGTTAGTAGCTTTGAGATATTAATTTTAGTTGAAAAAATGTCAACGGTACGATCAATTTAAAACGTAGAGGGATAGAATGAGTCCTTAATACACTTGTAACAAATATGATTGTTTCAATGATTATTACAGTTATTAACATATTTAAAGCGAAAATGACGATATGAGCATCTGTATGACAATTGAGAGGTTTGGATGTGTGATATACCTACTGACTAGTTCTAATCATCTGGGTCCTAGGCTGAGCGGGAAACTTTTCTTCCTGTGCGACTTGTGCTCTCTCAGAGCGAGGTACTCTTTTCTCCTTGCCGACGACGGCCTTAGGTCCAGAATGTGATTCACTTTCTGTACTATTTCTTTAGCCGTTGGCTGGTCTACCTCAAAGTCGTGGTGCTTGAAGACGGGCCCGTCGTTTGTCATATGATCGTAGACTAGCCTGCAATAAATTTAAAAAAATCCAATTAGTTCATGTTTATTTAGATATGATGAAATTTATTTTCATAGGGCAAGGAATTGAATTTTTATGGGGGATGAAGCAAACATAGGTTTCACACTTGAGCGTGATATGTTTTTTTGTTTGTAGAAGCGATAGTGAAGTGTAGAAGTGATAGCCGAGTGCCGTAGCAGGTATCTGTTCAATCTCGCTGTTTTGCGTACAAAGTGAGTGCGGCAAAGTAAAAGAATGCAGGAATCCGCTGTTTTGCGTACATCCCGTACAATAATGAGTGCATAAATACCCAGCCGCTTTGTTAGTTAACTGTAGGAAAAATCTTGGTCACACCTCATGTATCTTGACTTTCTCAAAATTACTATCAATAAATCATTCAATTGACACAAATTCAAGTTTAAAATCTCAATATATGTATTCTAAGAACAAACAAACAATGAATCATCCAATTTCAACATGATAAACAATAATAATATATTAGTTTCTCACCTGAAATTTGATTTACTTGACTTTGTCTCTGTTAGATCACATGCAACTATTGAGTCCATATGATATCTGGCTGTTTTCTGTTGCGCCCATTTAAACCTGGCACTTGAACGCTGATTGACAGCTGGATAAAATTCCACCTTCTCACCAGATATACCTATAAAAATATTGAACAATTCATTATTAAATGACATGTACAAATACGAGATGAATAGCAAGCACTTAAATAAATTGCAGAAGCTCATTTTAAAATAAATTCTGTCGAATCAACTTCCTGGTTGTTCGAAACCCACCTAAAACTGTAGGTCCAACTCATAAATCACCATCATCCAACTCATTACCCAATTACCCACGCATAGGTCTCAGACCTATGTGGGCTTCATCCTAAAAAAAAATGTGAAAAGCTGGAATAAATATGATTTAGATTGTATATTTACGGCTTGAAAGTCTTAAACAAAATTCAAAGTTATATCAACTTTTTTTAAATGGCTTCGCTTCAGTACAATTAACAAAACAATATTCAATTGAAAAAGAGAAATTGTGCTTGAGACTGAAATTATCCAGTAAAACTTGGACCTAATCTAGATTTGGATTTTCTCATTGAAATTTCGTGAAGAAAGCAGTTTTGAGCTAACATCTACACACTGATTTTTTTCGGAGGATGAAAGGTGTGAGACCAGTTCTTGGGTAATGCGTTGCCATGACGATTGATGAGTTTGACCCAGTTTTAGGTCGGTTACCACCGGTAAGTAATTTACAGCATAGAAAAGTGCCTTTTTTTTTGTGGCCAAATCAAAGCGGTCACCATTACAAGTGCTGAGCGCTAGTGACTTATCTGACTGATATCTAGATACCTTGCACGGCTCAAATTTTTGATGGGTAAATTCTTTTGGTGGTGATTGGTCATGCGGTGAGCATGGTGTTCAAGCGGTCGTGATGCTCAGTCACGACCGCTCAAGACTGCGCTTGGATGGGTGACCGTGCTTCAATGACTTTATGTTACAAGCTTTATTATCACTTACCCGGTGGTTCGGAACCCACCTAAAATAGTAGGTCCACCATGTTCCCCATAACATGGCACAAACAGCGAGGTGGAACTACCCGTAAGGGTCTTCCCACCATTAAAAGCCATACGCTTATTATTATTATGGCTCAAATATGAATAAATTCCACTTGATTAACAAATTGAGTGAACTCTACATATTTTCGTACCGATTATTACGGTTTTAAGTAACACTGACAATATAGATTCCTAATCCAGTCTGACATTATTGTATCATTTACATCATTATTCACAAAGGTAACATCAGCAGGAAAAAAATTATAGGGCAAAAGATATTGGTGATTTCCTTTATTGAAATATTGTATATCGAACTGGAAGTTGCTTATAGAATACACGCACAGAAATAAATAATTATCTGAGGATATAATCCATACAATGAATTATAACGCACCATCGATTCTATATTTGTGGATTAGCTGCGGCGAGAGCCTTATTATACACAGCCACTACAGTCGCGGGCCACAATTTAAGGCTAAATTACACCAGCTGGCCGTGTAACCGAGCTCAATAAATTCAATGTACATGAAGGCAAACACCCTTTTTAAGACATCAGCTGATTCTTTAATAAATTTACCCGTCTAGTGTAATTTAACCTTAAATTGTCGCGCGCAACTGCAACTGCAGAGGCTCTGTATAATAAGGCTCTTAACGCTGCGGTCTATTCGCGCCAGGCCTTACTCTACCACTATGGTAGTTTTCATCGAATAAAAAAATTGTTGAAAAACTCCACGCGCTTAAACGGATCAAGCCAAATTAGGGAACTCATGACTTAGCCAGTGTACAATATCATACAATCTAGTGATAAATTATTGCAAGTGGAGTGTTCTTACCTAAATGAACTAAGTTTTTCCTAACTGTACCTAATATATACACTTGAAACGATTGGAACAGAGTTGCATCGATAGCATTCATGTCCCCCTGTACACGTTCCATATACCCGCCATCAGCTGGGTGGTTATTCTCATTGGACTTTTTACCTGCAACATTGTTTAGAAAATCGTCATTTAATATTCATATAAAAAAGTCCATCGACTAGAGACTAGACCAATGGAAGACATTCTATATAAATGACAATGTTCTGACAATAAACTATTTACTCTCTTATCCAGAACAAACTATGCATGATTAAAAACCTAAGATGATTATAGCTAAAATTGAACTAAAAAACAAGAGGAACCCTATTTCAACTACACTGCTTCTTAAACTGAAAATACATTAATTATAAATTTAAATAAAAAAAAAACCGGCTTTGGGATCTGTGATGGGTCCACATTTATTTTCTACCTGTAGTTTACATGGCAACAGGTTGTTGGGTTCTGGGAGAGAACAGCTATTGTTCCTAGATCTATGAATGCCCATTGTTAATGACTAGTATGAGAACTGGACCCAAAGGTGATTTGCCATCTGAAGAGAGCACGATTTAGAGTAATGTGGAGTACTGAGCTACACATGCAGAGTGACAAAATCTCAATAAATTCTTTCTTGTAAACTATTCTTAGTAGACTATTTTTCTTCTCCTACCTATCTATTTCGTAGAACCTGAAAGGTCATTGAAATACTTACAAGTTACATTGATTACAGAACAGTTTTTGTCTCACAGCTACACAAAATAGCTACTCCAAAATGTGCGCTCTATAGTCAACACCAACAAGGAAGGCTAAAAATCAACAAATTGGTCAAACTTTCAAACTAATATAGAACAATAGAAAAAGGATGAAGGAAGGAATATTTCCATCTTTACAAACAATAGGACAACCCTTTCCGATCCCATCAACCTGTTGCTTCGGCCATCTTCAGGTAGAAAATAAATGTGGACCCACCACAGATCCCGAAGCCAAAAAAAACTTTAATTATTTTTATTTTTTCCTTCTAACTAAAAATACATTCATTAATAGAAAAATTTAAAAAAATCAATAATTGTTAGTATATTTGTCTTTCTGGGTCCAGAACAAACACACCTACAATGATAAAAAAAATATATATATATTTGTCGTTCAAATTGGTCTAAAAAATAATTAGTTAAGGAAACCTATCTTAATTAGGCTGCTGATTAGAAAAATAAATTCATTAATGAACCTAATAATAGAGTGGTCATGAAGCAAAAAAAAAAAAAAAAAAAACAATCTTTTAGAATTTTACAAAACTTTGATGGAATATCACTAGCATTAATCATGAAATGGAAGGAGAATGTCCATAGTAATATGCAAAATGAATAAATACAATCGAACATAACCAAAAACATTTGGTGTAAAGCTAGTTTGTTTCCTAGGCGCACTCTGTGTAACTTGATGCTAATTGAGCTGACAAGTGAGTCATTTCATTATTTTTTGAGTGGAGTAGTTTGGCAAATCTAAATATTCAGCATTAAAATTAACCTCAATGTTTTGGATTATATAACATATTCGAAATTTGTGAAGAGAGCAGTTTTGGACTTGAGTCTGTTGCGCCTTCACATTAACTATAATTTTGTCACAATACATAAATAAATAAAATACGGCGGTCAGACAAGCCAATGGCCCTCTTGACCTGATTTTGTAGCCAAACGATTAATAATAATGACTGTAATATCATAAGATAATTTTTCATGCAACTAGACTGCCCTGTGATTGAGTATGACATCGACTATGGCATTTAATAAGAACATTTTCTAAAATGATATACATCTATAACAGCGTCCCAACTGTTGTGAAATGGAACGTTTTTCATACCTTACTACTTACTGTTTCAGTTATTCTTCAACCCATCCTTCACTTTTCTAATTTCCTTGCAATATTATAAAGACACAAATAAAAATTGACTTTCATTCTGAGTAAAATGATTCCTAACCTAAGATTTCGATTGTAATTAAAAATTTTGTGAAAAGCAGTTTAGGGCAATAGTTTGTTGTATTCACATTGATTGTATGTTAGTTATATGAATGAATAAGAAATAATTATATCTTAATAAATGATGCTTACCTTTGGCTAAACACGAGCTACTGGCATCATCACACTTATCTACCAGTATATGCCTGTAAAAAATATAGAAAGTGAAATAAAAGTGCCCATCAGAATATATTCAATTTTAATTTTTCAAAATATGGTTCATAATACAACTGATTGAGACAAAAAAATTGTTTAAAAAAGTGATATCTCATTTAAAATGCGGGAAAAAATTCAGCTCAAATACCACATATTGTACCAATCAAATTAACAAGTGAAACAAATAATTGATAATTAATAGGAAACGTAAGTTATTGATGATCATGGACAAAATAGTGTACCCAACGATTGTGTGAGAACACTCTCGTGCCCTTCCTTGCATCTTAATTGTGGCTTAATGGCAAGAATAATACAATCATTGCATAAACTACTGCTCAACATCCTGTGATCGAGTACTCAATAACATATAACTCGAATAAGATATACGATATAAGATATACGATATATACTCGTACATTGAACCATATTATCTAAATGGGAAAACCTCCAACAAATAATATATTATAAATTGCAAACTCAAGATTGTAACTAATAATAATGGTATACTTTTAAAATGCAACTGAATGCAAGCCTCATCTAAAAAGATTATAGGATACCATTTATAGATGTTTTTATAGATGTATTTATAGATGTGATTTTAAAATCGAAACCAGCTTACTGCAAATAATGATTATTATTACAGCATGTATATTTTTTGTGATCAATAAAAATGTGAATTTAATTTGTTTTAATGAAATACTCACGTGGTAGATAGTCTTTCATGCCTAGCATTACTTTGGTCATTTTCTACAAGAGCTAAAATTTTAAATCCGAATTTTCCGACAGTCTCTTTTGGTTCCAAACAGGGAAACGCGAAGTCTACTTCGCCATCGTCCTCTGCCATGTACAAACTGTAATTTTCTATGCTCCTGGAAGACAAATAATCATGTTTAAATAATGAACCAGAATATCTTTAGTACTGTTCTAAAAGTGATTTTTGACAAAGAAATTTTTTGACAATGTTGACAAAGAGGTTGGAAAAATTATACAGAATATAACATAAAAAACATTCTGTAATTACTTCAACTGGATATCTTATCCTACTCGAAAAAATTCTAAAAAAACACGTACAACCAAACTTCTATAAAACGAACTTCCAAAAAGCGAGATTCTCCAAGATATGAATTTTTGTGGTGTGTCTTGGCAAGCTAACTTCTCATTAACGAACACCTCTCTAGAAAGAATTTTTTCCTTGGGTTTTTTATTTCGTTCGTTATAAAGAAGTGTAACTGAATTTCCAATTGAACTTCTTTTATTTTTTACTCCATTATTTGTTACTTAAAAGAAGTATTATTTTAGCTACTCTAAAAGAAGAGCTTACTAGGAGCCCGCATTATAAACCTACCTCGAGGCTTCCTCAAGTCAAGGTATATTGAAAAGTATTTACTCAAAAAACTTTTCTTGAGTCTCTTAAAGAAGTTGAGAAAGTCTCAAGTCTCAAGATAAGTTTACAAATGTACGGGCCTAGAAGTAAGTCAGTTGGTCATCACTAAAAACATTTAGCCATACCGTATTTCATAACAAGCATAAAACCAAGAGCAGTAAAAATTCTTCAGACAGAACATGACAATGACGCGAAATCTCCAAGATATTAAATTGAAATATATCTAGGCTTACAAGCTGGTTGCCAGTGTAATATTTTCTGAATCAGCAGATTTGAATATTTACTTATGCTAAGGAATATACTCACTTGAAAACAACGTCTGGATGTTCTATCGAACACCTCCAAAATATAAGTCCAATAAGATCTTGTATCTTGGCATAGGATACAACCTGAACTACCAGAGGATAATTGTTGTCTTCAAGCATTGGTAGGTAGATTAGGAACTTCTTAGTAACAACACCAACTTGCGTCTGAAAAAAATAATGAAAATCTTACTTTCATTATTTTATTATCAAGGAAAAACTCAAGAAATAAATATGGTAATTAGTTGACCAGAAATTGTACATAGAAGAATTCAAAGAGATAGATATCGAAGACTGATTAACTATATTGAATGATTATTGACTGATTAGTTATATATCCCTATAAAAACCTTACAGAACATTTTCATTCAAACTTTGTCCAACTTTTAAAAAATCATCAAATTTAATCGTTTATCATTAATACATCATTCATCGAATCGTAAAAAAAGTATAGGGAACAGCTATTGAATATTATGAAAAATTAACAATTTGTTATTGTATAGGTTAAAATTTCAAATTACAATCAATAACTTTAATATATGTTAACACTAAAAGATAATTTTTAATGAATGACACCATCTGTGAATTGTAATACTCTTAATGAAAAACTGTTAAATTGTCTAATGTTTAATTAGGCTGATGGATGAAAGTTTTCTAATTGAATTTAATTTTCAATTTCTTCCTAATAAGAGACTAATGAAAATGTTTGTCACATGAAACGTCATATTAGACTGGCTAAAGTAAGTTTTGAAATAAAAAATGAATACCGAGCTATTGAATAACGAACCACTAAAATACCTTGCTCTTTTGGATGCGCCAATTTTTCATCTGATAATAGGCAGTTTTCACAATATTATTAAAAGCTCATATTGGTTTCCAAAATATAGGTTAAAATCAAAAATGTGTGAGTCAAAGCTTAAAGCTATAGAAATGACCTATTGGAGGCGATGTTGTGGGTACACAAGAATGTACAAAGTGAGAAATTATGATAGACGAGAAATGGGCGTGAATGTGAATATTACCGATGTGATTGAAAAGAAAGTTTGAAATGATAGGAAGTGATAGCCGAGTGCCGTAGCAGGTTTCTGTTCAATCAGAGATAAGCTACGAAACTCCTGGGCGCTCTTTGTAAGGGTGACCGATTGGATTGACCAGCAAAAAATACTCTGTTCTCTGCTGTAAAATCACTTCCAGGTGGTTCGGAAATCATCTGAAACTGAAGGACCAACTCATCAATCGCCATCATCCAATTCATTACCCACACACAGGTCTCAGACCTATGTGGGCTTCATCCTCCAAAAAAAATGAAATGGACAAGTGAAGAGGATCCCTCCTGAGATGGCCGAAACGGCTCTGCGACTGGATCCTTGAAACAAGACGGAAAAGAGGAAGACCGAAGGACTCGTGGAAGAATGGGGAAGAAATGACGATGAAGGACTGACAGAGGAAGACGTTTTTGACAGACAGAGGTGGAGGTGGCTGGGATGCGAGAGACGACGACAGCTGTAAAAAGACTCGCTAAAATCGATGCCAAAAATCCAGATGCATGGAGATGATAATGGTGAATATCAATGTAGCAGTGCTTAACAAATGCAATGAGATTATTTCTTTCACGGATTTATTCCATTTTGTGGGATACATTTTCCATTGTATTAATAAATCTTTGTGGCAAAAGATCTTACTAGTGTCAAAAGTTAAGTGAACGGATGTAGCACACAAGTTTTTGAAAATAAACTTTTATTTATTAACTACAACTATTACAATTAAGGAGCGAAGTGCTCTCACCAAGAGTTCGACCAGTACTGAATTCAGAATCTACTATCCCAACAAAAAATTGGTAAAATACAATGTCAGCAGTTTTAGCTATACAATAGGCTAGTATAATTGCTTAACTAGACTTTTCAAGACGGTGCGTATTCATGAGCTAGCCTTGAGATTTATTCAACTCAAGGGACACTTCAAAGGCTTTGGAGGACTTTCAAACCTCTCTTCAGATAAGGGAAACTCGAGGTATGTTTATAAATAAGGGCTTATATTACTAGCTATTGAGCACAAACACAAACATCGATCACTTTCATGGTTAGGATAGTTTACAGTAAATTTCAATTATGGCTTCTATTACTTACACTTCCATCAAACTTGGCATAAATTTGGAGCGGATGCACGAACGGGTTTTTCGCCAACTGCTCAGACAAAACACTTTGTCTAGGTTGCAAGTTTTTCCGCTTTTCTCTGAAATCTTTTCTCTTGAACAACTCAGCTTTTTCTTCGTCTGCAAAATGAAATGGAAATAATATTGAAGGGTATTTCCAATATTTGGACTTGAACACTATATATGAAACATTATTTATTAATTTCGAATTCCTCAAATAAAATTGTCAGTTACTTCAAAACTATAATGCGAATTGCGATCCATATTAAACTTCTAATGGCATGTATCTCTCTATTCGTGGAGTAGAAACATAACTGAATTAATATGAATAATTCAGATTATTGAAAATTACACAAAATGTAAAATTGATGAAAGTAGATCGTTCAGTTATAAGTTGACATGGTTTCATATTCTTACCACACAAAATTAAAATAAAAAAATCGATGTAACCACTCATATCTCTATGTGACAAGCATAATTTGCTTTTGTTAGACTACTGTTAGAGCATCATCAGATACTGCCAGTACCTGACATGAACAATTGTCACACATAAAAATGTGAGCGTTTATTTCCACATCGAAGTGCCTTTTCTTGGGTAAATTTGATTTTAATATTGTTATAAATGTTTGATTTGGTTTTATACGTATATCAATGGTGCAATAACTATAGTAATATTGTTTGTCATTTTACTGAGGGTAAGTTTAAAAAAACTATTTTCTAAACAAGAATAAAGTAGTTCCTAATGTTGAAAAAAAAATCATCTATTGATAATTAATCAAATAATTTTTTCCCTATCGATAACGGTATCATTACAGTAGATAAGTCTTGATAATTATTCCAACTGTAATTGATTAATGAACTAAAATTAGATTTACAATGATAAAAACATTTAGACCGATTGAATCTAATGGAACGGAAACTGGATAGAGGGAGGTATGAATAAAGCTGAGTGAGTGTTGAATCTAAGGGACTCCGATAACAAGGCATGAAAAACAGCTGTGATTGACTCAATTCTTATTCGCCATCTTGTCTGTCACGCAAGTGCATTACAGTATCGTATCAACAAATAGACCTAACATTAAATTGAGCATTTATTCATGTTGTTGAACCATTCTACAACTGAAAATAAAAAGGAAACGTTGTGTGGATACAAGATAAGTCTTCTTCATTTCAATCATTCGAAATAAAATCAGTTTGTATTTTTTCAAACATCTATTTTTGGCCACCATTTGAAAGCGATTACCTGTTAGACAAACATGCGACTTTTCCCACTTGACATGACGAACACTGGACGCCTTTTTTCGTTCTTCGTCCATCTTTTTAAGCCTGACCGCAGTATTTGACCGGAACCGACTGTACTCCATGTCTGTAAGCATCATTCATAAAAAATCATTTCCATCATAAATAATTAAAAATATGATTGCATCAGTATTTAATACTGTACTAAAACATCAACACACTTTTGACACATATATTACTCATTCACTTTTTGAGCAATAAAGTAAATAGGAAGAAGGATCTAATAAATATATAACGTTGCCAAACATATAACGTTCAAAATAAACCCGTACCGGTAAGGTGGCTGATTGTCCTATTATGTAGTTTTTTATATTAACTGTTTCCATCTATACATACAAATTGAGAATTGTCTTATCATGTGTTGATAGTTGATATGACGGTAAAATTAGATAACTTGTTGACAATCAAATAAGAAGCTTACCAAAATGCAAATCTAATGATTGATCATAGGCATCCAGATCATCTTCGTCACTCTCAATGCCTGGATAGCAATCGTATTTTCCAAATTCCAACTGACGAGCAATATTCTCGCCAGCCATCACAATTTCACAGACTCCTGAAAAATTGATAAAAATATAATACTGAGAAATAATAGTTAAATAAAAATAATGGAGAAACTTTGCTAGCCGTAAATCAAAAGAGCTCTTACACAAATAATGCTGGCGCACATTCTTCAAATGATGGAATTGTCATTATATGGCCGAAAACTACACGTTCAAAGATGTGATAACAATTGACGCAGTACAATCCTGTGTCTTCTAAAATCTTGTTCTTCAATCAAAATTAATCAAACACCAAAACATAAACCAAATTGGGTTTGACTATAATCCGAGGGGATTCTGGAACTATTCAAATACTTGGTTGAAATGTAACATGTTTCATTTTTGCATTCCACCACAATATCGTTTCCATTTCCAGAGTTGAAAGGGATTCGGAACTCTTTTCAATAACATACTAGCCAAGGCGGCAATTACTTCAGAACTGAAAACTATTCCTCAACAATCAATTATCCTTCATTCTCGAACAGCTTTGCGGTTAAAATCACATGTGAAAAGTAATGAATGACTAGCCAGCCAACATACTTGATTATTTCTTCTTCTGCTTCACACTCAACTCAAATTGTTCCTGAAGAAAATAGTGAATTTTGGATACAACATGGAATCTTATTAGCCTATCAGACTTGGGTATATTACACTAATATTTATCTGTGAAGTATGAATTCTAATAGATTTCCATCAATAACACAATAAATGAAGCGTTGAACGTAGTATTTATATGACAACGAAATGGAAGCCGAGGAAGCATCAAAGAACATTGGAATATTTTTGTTCAGGGCATAAATTAGTTGTTCAAATTTGTGAAAATGAAGATCTAATACACTCATAATTTTCTTTAATGTGAGGAATTTGAAGGAGGATCATTCTATGACTCGATAAATGAACAGAGATGATGCACCCAAACATAACCCTACTTTTGCATAGAGTAGCGTTTGAAAGCGAATCAATACATTTGAAGCCTTTTGAAAATGTAAAAACTTACCTGTATCATCAGAAGATATGAAGGAATTTCTAGTATGCGATAATAACCAATGTTTGTTGTCATAAAGAGCCATATTTGGACAAACATTGCAACACCACGCTGTTCACAAGGCTTGAAGTCTTTTGGATTCCATTATTTTGGTTCTTCTCTTCGGTTTCTGTTTCCACTGTTATCGAGTGGTGACCAATCGATTAGAACCAATAATTTTAACAAAACGTATCCAGCGGAGATCCATTTATTAACAGAAAAAAAATATATAAGGAAACCAAGAAAATCTTACGACTGATGATATAAATTTATATTTTCAGTTGCAAGCTAAAGCCAAGAATTTGAAAATTATGATGGTAAACATGACTCAAGAAGGCGGTTGCACAGCTTTGATCGATCGCCATTTTGAATTTTGTCACCTGTGCCGCTGTGCACGCGTGTGGTCTGTCGGTGATAGTGTTTTGTGTTGTCTGTTGAGTTGAATACTAAACTAATGATAATGGCAAGTGATGTAGGATATCTAAATGGATGAGTTTTTTTGTAATTGTTTGGGTAGTTTGTTTTCTTTTATGTTGTCATAGCTTCTTCGACGAATTAATTTATCTTTAGTGGGAGGATTAACTTACTGGTGAAGTGATTTCAACTCTGGAGCATGTGCTACTTATCAGAATTTTATATAATACTCTAGAACTGGTGCACTTTCCATTCCTAACTTAGTTTATTATCTCTACAGAATGTCTCAATCTGTTTCGGAAAAGAAATTAGTTGAAGTAGAAGAAACTGGAGTGAAACTACGTGTTTGCTTGAATATCAACTCACCTCGTAAAACTGAACTTTATTATGATGAAAATCTTTCTATTGCTAGGTAATTTTCATTATCATCCTTATTATTTGCTCTCCATTTTGGTTGAAGCCATTTTTCTTCCTCTATACATGGAACTCCTTCATTATATTTCTATTTTACTTCCACCGTCAAAATCCTACTCAATCTTCTTACTTGTTTCCATATAATACTACCCTTCATATTTCATAGCCAGAACTTTTCTGTCCATATTGCTGATAGCGTGTTATTATGTATTGCAATCTATTTATTATTAATTTTGCAGATTACTAATAGCAAGCACTCTTCAAGATTATGTGAAAAGTGGTGATTCAGTCCTCAAGCCAGTTAAATGCCTGGAGGCTATTGGAAAAATAGGAATTTCAGGTCTTCTTTGGAAGAAATATGTGGATGACATACATGTCACTGTCAACGCTACGAATGCAATTTCATTGGAAGTGATCAAACAAAATGCAATGAGTAACGGCATCACTGTTGACAAAATATCAAATGAAGATCCATGTGCATTGATGTACAACGAAGACTTTAATTTTGTGTAAGTATTAGAATGACTACCTACCTCATAATTCAGGCTATTCCAATTTGTTATTTTTTTGTCTTCCCTAGTCTCGCTTTACTTTATATTTGTGATTTTCCCAGTTTTCATTAAGTAAAAACTTTCTTATCTTGAATAATAATTATTTTTGACTTCCTGGTTGGTCAAGGTTTGGTGTCAGAGGTCTCAGGTCGCGCCTGAATATGTTCAGGGTTTTAGATTTGACTTAATTCTCTAAATGGCAAAAAATAAAAACTTGAAATTATATAAATATGAAGAAATTGAAAATACAAAAGGGAAGGAATAAGAGAAGAGGAAAAAGTAAAAGAGATTTTGAGAAAGTTGAATGGATAAAATTATATAGGAAATAAGATAAATTTAGTCGATTCTATTATTAAGAATGGTATGAGAAATCAATATAAAAGATAAGTCAGGTAGTTCGCTGATTTTAATTTCCAACATAATCAAATTCATTAAAAAAAATTTTTTTAATTCAACTAATTTTTTTTTTTTCATTATTTGACCCAAGAACTACTTCTCTTAAACAAAGGTATTCAGACCTATCGAACTTCAGCTATTGGGAAATCAATAATTCAGGTCTAATTTAATCTTGAGAATCCAAATTTTGTAATCTAATAGGTATTATAATAGTTGTGAATTGGCTGCTTTCTTGTACTAAAAGCAATAATTAACCGTTTATATTCAACCCAATTCTCTAAAGAACCTTATTATACAGAGCTACTACAGTCACCGTTAAGTACCACAATTTGAGGCTAAATTACACCAGCTCACCGTGTGACCGAGGTCAATAATTTCAAAGTACACGAAGGCATACAGTTTTTTAAACCATCAGCTGATTTTTAAATCAAATTTACACGGCTGGTGTGATTTAGCCTGAAACTGTAGCGCGCGACTGCGACTGCAGTGGCTATGAATAATAAGGCTCTAAGATTTCTCTAATTTAGGCCCTTAGTTACAGAGCCACTTCAGTCGTTGTCGCAAATCACTATTTAGGCTAAATTACGTCAGCTGAGTGTTTGACCAAGCTCAGCAATGTCAAAGTATATGAAGGCATTAACATGTTTAGAACCATCAGCTGATTTTTTATCCGATTTGCCCTGATAGTGTTATTTATCCTTAATTGTGGCTCACCACCGCGATTGAAGTATCTCTGTATAATAAGGCCTTACTGATTTTATATAATTCGTGCTCATTTATCAAGAATGACACATGAATTTGGTATTTTAGATATTTGGACTGTCATACGTCAGCTTCTCACTACTTTGATGCAGTGTTCAAGAATCTTCCTAGAGATGGTATTGTTGCAATAACCACAAAGGATGATCCGTCGCTTCAGACTTTGAACCCTGATGGAGCGTTGAGAAATTACCATGGACTCATAGGACGAACATCCTATATAAACGAACTAGGCATTAGACTCGTTATAGCAGCAATGGCGAGGTAGGTAAGTTGACGGTTTTTCAATTCAAAAGAATTCATATCCAATTATCAAATGTGTCGTTCAATTGTTTCATTTTTTATTTACTTGTATGAATAGATTATAGTTTCCTGAATATGCATTAAATGTTGGTAGGCCATGCTGAATGCTGGAATTCGTGACAAATAGAGTCTTAAATTGGAGTCTATTTTTTATTATGCCAGTATTTTTAAACAACAGGAACTAGATGTCGGACTTCAGTTAAATCGGAGCCATTACACCAGTGACTATAGAACAGCCAAGATAATAAACAGCTACTTGCAGTTATCTGTCGACGAAACTCTAACGCTGGAGAATAAGGGATTGAAGGAGGAGAGGAAGAAGAATAAGAATAAGGAGAAAATGAAAAAGAAGATGGAGGATGAAAAGAATATGGAGAAGCAGAAGACAAGAAATTTGAGGGGAAAAATTAGGCGGAAGAGAAGATGAATAAGAAAAAGAGACTATTAAATTAAATAGGTTGAATATTAAATAGTACATAGGTTGTTGCATATTCAAAAAATCTAAATTCAATTGAATCGGGCAACGTACTAGTTCTTTATGAATGCCATAGAATCAATGTTAACATTGTGGTGTCTTTCCATAACTGAAAATAATTTATATGTTGTCAGTATTACACATATGCAGACATGTTTCATAGACATTGGTCTAATAGACATGTTTCAAGTTGTCTACGAAGACAGTCTATAGAAAAATCTAAGCATGTATGTATTTGGCGTTGGTGTCTTAATGACGAATTAATTAGAGCTGCTCTAAGGAGACCAAGATTGTATCCAAGCAGATGTTCGGAACCCACCTAAAACTGTAGGTCCAACTCATAAATCACCATCATCCAACTCATTACCCACTCACATGTCTCAGACCTAAGTGGGCTTCATCCTCAAAAAAAAAATGTATATTCGTCGAATTTGGGGTTCCAACGTTAAGACAGGTCTTGGTCACAGAAATTATTAAGTTACTCATATTAATAAAAAAACTTGATAAGGATATAGATGAATGGATAATAACTAACATTTACATAAAATAACCTGAAACGTTCTTGGAATACCTATCTTGTCGTTGGAACTCTGAATTCGTGGTGTCTCAATATTGCTTCTTTTTCCACTTTTATACAATAATTTTCTTTAAATTTATTTGAACTTGTCTGTTGTTGAGCGGTATTGAGGTGTTGAGGAAGAAGCAATAATAATTTAGGATGTAATAACATAGGATACAAACGATGGACCAATCCCTATTGGGATGAGAGGTTTTATGAGGATATGATAATGATAAAAAATGAATTGAAATACCTTATTAGTGTCCCTGGCTCACCATACGTTGACGAAGCTGGTTGATGATGTCTTCTGTGTGGCCACACGGTTTCACTATTATAACTTTTCAACGTGTTGAAAACGTTTAGAATTTTGAAGATGAGGTGTATGAGGTAGAGAAAACAAAGAGGTGGTTTGAGGTTGGATTTGAGGTAGGAAATCGGCCAGTTTACAATATTAATTAAAGAAATTAATGATGATAACTATGAAAATTACAAGAGCGGTGAATCAAGTATTGCGGTGTGTGTGTACGAGATGAGGCTACAAAGAATAGTGGCATAACAATGGGGGAAGAATATGATTAGCGGGAAAAGATCTGAGCATGCGTACAGGTCAGAGACATTCGCTATTCAACTAGAGGCTATGAAACAAAGAACTCGAATAAGCCTGTGGCGGCAAGTAAGATTTAAGTCAATAGCTTCTCTTAAGCTTGCAAAAATAATGCTATAATGTTAGCAGAAAAATAATCTTAAGTACAGAACAGTTGTGATTCTTTGTTAAACTTTATGATTCTTTTTAGAATAATTATCTTGAACTCACTGCTGTCGATCAAGTTTCACTTCTGCCAGTAGTGACATATTTAAGCTTTATTTCTAGAAATATATTTATATTTCAGTGGAGTGTTCAAGATTATGAAGATTGTGTATTTTGTTATGTTACTTGAATTTTGTATTTCATGAGTGGCAATAAAATAATTCTATTCTGTCGACTATAGACGAGACAAAAACGTAGTTTTTAGATCTTGTCAGGACTGTCCATAGATGAGCCAAGTCTCGTCTAGAATTGTGTATAAACACCATTCAACGTAGTTTATTGGCGTGTATTAGGCTTTACTTTGAGTTACAAAATCACTCTATTTCACTAGATATTTTTTCAACAGATCGGCTTCAAAATATCGTAAAGGAATTGAAGTACAGTTGTGTGCTTTCGTCAAAAATACTTTCCTAATAATTGTGAAAGCAATTAAAGGATCCAACCATGCTGACAGCTCGCTGAGAAAGATATGTCGTCTGACTCATTGTAACATGTGTGAAGAAAGGGCCTTCTATCCTTCAACAAATGACTTTGGTAAGTAAGATTAGCCACGATATTAGTACTTTATAAATTGTTTGTCAAATTCCAGAATTTTTTTTTAATTAGTTGCACTTGTTTTGTGAAACTTGTTGTTAACTGGTAACAGGAAGCTACGAAGTCTTACTGAATAACTGGAAGTTATAGCCGTGAGCCGTAGCAGGTATCTGTTCAATCACATAGAGATAAGCTGTGGAAATAGGCACTCTTTGTATGGGTGACCGATTAGATTGGCCAGCAAAAAAGACACTGTTCTCTGCTGCAGAATCACTTGCCGGTGGTACGGAACCCACCTAAAGCTGTAGGTCCTGCTCATCAATCACAATCATCCAACTCATTACCCATGCACTGGTCTCAGACCTATATGGGCTTCATCCTCAAAAAAAAACTAGCTGTTAGGAATAACTAACTGTTCGAACCAAAACCTACGAACATGATTGGCCCAATGGACGGGATCTTCAATGAATAATAAGACGAAATTGTCACAACCACATTTATTAAAAATAAATGTAGTTCAACTGAACTATATTTTTAGATTGGTCTTGCCAATTTGACGATTCAACTTTGCAGCTTTTTGCTGTCAATGATAGCTCAAGGCCTGGAGCAAATAGGAACGTAGTTTTGTTATTTATTGTGAAGAGCAGAAATATATAATTGAAAAATATGAATAAATAATATAAAAGAATCCGACCACACATTCCCTCAATTTGCGAAGTATTATTTATGCATGTGGTTGTGCTTAAAAAACGTAATGCAGTGCTTCGTAGCTCAGTTCCTATACGTTGTCGTCCGTAGATTTTATTATTTTTTTTTAATTCAATTTTTGTAAAACTTTTGGTAGCAGTTCAGCTACCAGATCTTATTTTCGGAGGATAAAGCTCACATAGGTCTGATACCTGTGCTTGGGTAATAATGGTGATTGATGAGTTGGACCTACAGTTTTAGGTGGGTTCCGAACCACCGGGAAGTGATTTTACAGCAGAGAACGTCTTTTTCTGGCCAATTCAATCGGTCACCCTTACAAAGAGCACCCAGGAGTTGTACAGGAGACCTGCACAGTTCTTAAAAAGTGAGGAGCTTCTTCATTTCATTGAGCTAATTTCAATCTGTTTCAAAATTGGTTACATATAAACCAGTGGTTCCCAACCTGGGGGAGATGAGGGTTTATAAAAAAATTAATTATTTATTCCAAGATTGATCATAATATGAACGGGAAGTCAAGACCACAGACTGGAGAACGATTTCCTATCCTGTCTTTATGTTTATAAATAATCAAAAACATTTATGGAGACGTATAGGCCGACTCGCACTTACACCAAAAGCAATATTGCACAAGCTTTGCTTAAAGAGGGATGTAACAATTATTTCATTTATGATGTTTTATGTAGATATTCATTATTATGATAAGAAGTGATGTGATTTTTGTTTGAATATATGAATGTCTTATTATGTATTGTTGACAATAAATAAATTGAATATTAAGACTCAGTTTACGGCCCTCCCACTTAGAAAGGTGTCAAGGTATCGCGCTGTCAAGGCGATACTGGAATGACAGGTCGTCATGCCTGGTTTCTCGCTCATCTTAAGAATGAAGTTCCAGACATCATTACAATTCACTGTGTCATCATCCATTGTCATCACTTGGTGGCGAAAAAATTGAGTCGAGTCCTAAAATTTAGCACCCCTAAATCAAGCGCGAGCCCCCCCAGGCAAAAATTAGGCGCCCCCCAAAAAATGCAAAAAAATAAGCGTCCCGTATTCTTTCTAGAACTAAAGAACATTTATATAGGTATTGAAAAAATTCATACTAGGAATAGTAATAATTATAAATCTATTGTCATTCATCTGGTGAATTCGTTATATATTTTTGAATCATGTTAAACACGGTTTCAATCAAATTTACCCCCCCCCCCCCCTCCCCCCAGTTTTTTTGGGATCCCCAAAGAATTTCAATGACGCAGTCTGCGTCATAGCCCCCCTTGTGGGCACCACTGTAAAATTTGGATAAGAAATGGGAACAACGATGGGTATAGAAAATGAGGGGGTTGATGGGAGTTTGTCATTTTATGTGATGGGCCAGAAAAGGTTGGGAATCACTTATATAAACCAATCTAAAAAATGATTTTAAAGTAATGAATTATTGTTTTTATTGAATTCAAACTGTCTTAATTGCTATTATTATGTGTTACATTCATTTTAAGGTGATCCAAAAGCATTACTTAGTTGTGATTGCTCTTCAAAACATAACAGTAATTTGGCTGTTGTCTTGGGACCAGTATGGACTGGGGAAATATTTAAAGCGTCACTGATAAAAGCCATGATTAAGGATGATACGTTGACTTTTAACAAGAATGCAATGAATGATTTTCTAACTTTGCTATTAGAGGAATCCATGTAAGTATTTTGTCAATTCATAAATCTCTCTCTATTTCGATTGTTATTGCAATAAAATATTCAATAACTTTGAAACATTTTCCATGCAAAGCATGTTTTAAATTTTTTCCTAGTCATCAAAAATAACAATTACTTGAGCGAGTACCACTGGGAAGTGTAACATTTATTTTATTTTGTGATGAATATTAACAAAATGTTATAAATTATATTATTAAGTTATTTAAGAAATGCGTAGGTTATGCTTGTACAAGGCTAAACCTTTGAAAAAATTCTAGTGGGGTTGTTTTATATTTTTTATTGTTTTGATAAGCTCTGCATAAAATAACATGAAAACGATCTGATAACGAATAAGGACAAAATAAAATGTTCTTTATATAATTTATCATTAACTATTATATTATTATTAGAATAGGTGGTGATTGAAATTGGGTCATAAATAAAATAGATAATAGAGCCAGTTAGAAATATATGTAAACTTAAATCAACTAATAAGCAGTGTAGAATTTTTTATTGATATTCTCCATAGTGTATAAAAGGATGAAACTCGCTGTTTCTTTTCTTATAAAAACTAGTAGAAGTATGTGAAAAGATATAGCTTGTCAACTCATTCTTGGCAGTTGTATAAATTTCCCTCGCTCATGTCAGCACTCTACTAACAACGTCTCTATGCGCTGTGAGATGTTACTACATACTTCATTTGAAGTACGAATAGTTCTTCGTACACCCGCTTGGAACGCTGCGTTGGCAAAACAAAATTTCTTTCTGTGCTCCGCCAAGAAAGTGTTGGCAGACAGCTTATATTTTATAAATAATTTATTGTTTAATATTTTAAACAAATGATTAATTATTGATTATTAAGTATTAAATAATTATAAATTATTGTTTAATAATTTAAACAATATTCTAAGAATTCCAAGTTCTGTACAATATAATTATTATATCGTACAGGACATTGTATAAAAGATACTCATAATCTCTTTTTGGAATAATTCAGGTCTAATGAAGCACCCAAATCGAAAAATGCTGAGAAAATAGAAGATGAATCAAACGTAGAAGATGCATATAACAGAAATGATGATGAACCACCGCCTAAAAAGAAGAAAACCAAAAGTGCCAGTGATAACGCCGTTTTGTGTGATGAAAATGGTCCCTCCATTAAGAGTGAACGTAATGAAGAAATCGACGTCACACCGCCATTCTACTACAATGTGATCAGGTTGTCTGTGCATAGTTCATTAAGTTTGAAAAATATTAATAAAATAGTGCTCGCTCTAAGGAGTGCAGGCTTCAAGGCAAGCCGGACTCATTTTTGTAAAGAGGCAGTGCGCACTAATGCCAACAAGGCGCAAATTACTAAAATAATTGAGAATTGTTAAAGTACTGTATGTCTTGAGCTTAAAATCAATTGTTTATTGTATTTTGTTTCGTTTTAATAAAAATATTACCACATATTATAAGCTCTAATATCAGGGTACCGAGCTCCGCTCTGGGGTTACTGATTTCTATTTCTGTTTTAATACGATCCATCACTGTTTCTACAAAAACCTGCATGGATCCCTGTCATAGAAAACAGTTCCAGAAATTCGGTAAAATAACGACACATTTATACGGTGTCAGCTCACTGTCTACTGTAGTTTGCAGAAAGGAGCGCATATTGAAGCGTGGCTGTAACATACTATTGCTTCTTATTCATGCAGAGAATAATAAAATAAAATTCATTGTAATTCCTTGTTGAATTGTAGAGAAAAACGACCGGGAGTGTCTTTTCACATGATGGACCAAAGTAATTAGAAAGGTTTAGTTTTGTAATCAAATCACCAAAGAAATGGAAAAATCATTTGCTGAGCTTTGATTCTCCAGTCATGTGTTTCCTACATAACTGCAAGGCTCCGATTGCATGGTACGCGCGTAAGTTTCGCGTTCCAGGTAGCGTAAATAACGCCGATAAGGTGCCTACCATATGATTGAAATTAATTTTTTCATCAGCTGTTCCTGTAAGGATAGATTTCTCCTTTTTGTGCCCTTCAACGAGTTTTTATAGGAATGAGACCTAGCGCAATCGTATTTTTGCACCAAGAAGCCCCTAAATATTAATTTTCATGAAAATCGGTAGAGCCGTTTTTGAGATAGTGACTGGAAATAGGTACATATGTGCATACAATTCCTTGCTCGTTTAATAGAATAAGATTAATGAGTTGGGGTTTTTCTCCTTATGACGCTCACATTACTCTGAGGCGTGGGTGATGATGAAGTTATCGAAGTTTCGATTTAATATATTTATACAGTTCTTGGAGCCTGCACCGCTTACCGGTGCACCAAAAACTAGGCGTCTTATTGGTCAATCAACGTCTATGAGTATAAATAGACCAATCAGACGCCTAGTTTTACGATACAAGCTTCAGATCGCAGCCATTATTTTACTGATTCTACTCGTAATAAAAATCTACATCTCATTGAGATTTAGGTGAGGACATGACTTCACTATCCTAGGGTAAAGCTAGTTCGTCCCCTAGGTAATTTATTACTAAATGAGCTGACAAATACTGCGATCAGGCAAACCTGTAAAGCTATGAACTCTTGGGTTCTTTTTGTAAGGGTGACCGATTGGGTCGGCCAGCAAAAAATACTCTGTTTTCTGCTGTAAAATTACTTCACGGTAGTTCGGAACCCATCTAAAACTAGGCCCAATTCATCAATCACCATCATCCAGCTCATTACTCACGCACAGGTTTCAGATCTATGTGGGCTTCATCCTTCAAAATAAAGAATGATTCTCCTGGCCTGATAAGACATTGTTGAAAGATTATTTTTGTATGTGACTACCATAAGATGAATGATTGTCTGTAATAATTTGCTAGCAATTTTAATTTCAAATGGCTTTCCAAATACCGGATGGTTACAAAAGTATGTCCCAATATTGATTACAAAACTTTTTAACTATTCTGCATGTGCAGAACTGACCAAACCACTAATGTAAGGGTATTACAATAGTTTACGAAAACTTTAATATAATTTTCATCTTAAAGGGTCAATAGAACCAACGATCGATTTATTTCAATTCCTTTTTATGGCACTCCATTCCTAGTAAAATGATGAAAAATTATGTTGTTTATTCGTGAATTGGAAGACTAATGGAGTGAAAATAACACAATTCTTGAGTTGAAGTTTAGTTATTTAATAACCTCCAGTTAAAGTAAACATACAACAAAATTGCACACTACCACTGGATGGGTATTTAAAATAAGAATTTTATTCCTACTATCTTGTAATAATTTTAAAATACACAACATTATCACTTATAGATTCTTACCGTAAAACATATATTGGAATATAAATCAAAGCGAATTCATCTAAGAACACTGCTTCCAAAGCAAAACACTCTTAGGATATTAGGGGTATTCATGATGTTGGAGTTAGCCAGCTAAGTCGAGCTATTCGCTAACTCCTGCTATTAGCTAAGTCAGTGTTAACTCAATGCTATAGTAGTACGTTAGAAAAAAATTAGCAGACGAGATAGCAGATAGCGCAAATTTAAGTCTGCTAACTCCAGCTATTTCCATTAAAGCCGTGACCATCTTTGTTTTCTAACCCTACTTTTTACAAACTCAACTATAAAGTTTCACGAATATCTGCTTGGAGCGCTATTGTAGTTAGCATATAGCAGTTGGTCCTAGTTGGGGTGCTCACAACCCAAGTTAGCAAATAGCAGTTTAGCTAGTTAAAACGACATCATGAATACCCCTATTAACTCTTTATGATAAATTGCTTATGTTATAATTTTTTGTCAAAATTCAGATCTTGGCTCGACTGGCACTACTTAGCCTATAAAATTTATTTAGGCCAATATTGTCATCAAGTGATTGTGTCTATCACTTTCTACTAATGGGTTATTTGTTGTTTAATAATGATCGTTGTTGGGCATTCAAATTGTTTTTGCTCTTAAATCTGAGTACATTGTAATTGTAATTATAAAAGTTAGCTAATTAAATGAAAAGGTAGCCTTTTTCATACCCTCTGAAAATGAGAGGATGTCAAGAGGGCCGTGAGTAATTCACTTTCAATAATTTATTATTCAATATACAACTAGTTATCACCCTATTGTCTAAGCTAACTTCTGATACAATCAGATCCTCCATTTGATTTGCAACCTACCTTCTATCCAATGCTTAAATCATAGGTATATTAATTGGCATGTTAATATATCTTTGGCTCCAAACACAAGTTTAAACTTGAAAATCTTTACCAAGTTAGCTAGTAGTTTGGTAGTTGATTACCAGGTCCTTGACTTAATTGAGGAATTTTCAATTACTCAATTGATTAACTTCCTTAATGAGATCAATTTATATTAAACCGAGTCATTAACTTGAAAATTTCATAAATTTAATCATTGTTAATGGCGAATTTAAGTCTACCATCTCGCTAGTATATATATATAACACAATATTCAGAACCTGAACTTAAGCTAAGTTATAATAGAGTATAAAAAGAGCTCTCAAACACAAATATAAAAAATCAATACATTTGTACCATCTACATACATAGTTATGTAGATATGTCAAGTTCATTAATTTAAGTTCTGTACCTAAAAGCTGGTGCATAAATATATGAAGATCAAGAATAAATTCATCAATAATAATTTTTATTATTATTATTATTATATAATAAATTATTTTTTCTTATTCTTGTGGCCAAAACCTACTGATTGGAACAGTATTGAATATTACTTTTGAATTACTCTATTCAGAACAACTACTGTACTTGTACATTGGACTGGAAAATAAAATACTAAAATATACATACTAGTAGAAAAAAAAACAGAAACACAATTTAAAATATTCTAGAAAATAATTAAAACTTGCAATTTTATTGTTTGAAGGTAAGGAAAATAAGCCTACTCTATTTTCTGAAAACGTCCACGCTCATTCTTTCCTATAG
Organism: Conomelus anceps; assembly: GCA_948455865.1. NCBI lineage: Eukaryota > Metazoa > Arthropoda > Insecta > Hemiptera > Delphacidae > Conomelus > Conomelus anceps. The sequence goes on along the minus strand of OX418223.1, from coordinate 9,912,805 downwards.
TTGTTTATAGGCTACTAAGAACTTTCTAAAATTGAAATTTTGAAAATTAGATTTTATCTATTTTCTGATAACGTTTACATCTACACTTTTATATTGCTGCTCCTAAGAATTTGAACTTGCCAAAAAATAAATAATTTAAAGTTGTAGAAATCAAACAAAATAATTTGTCCAATCATGTGTAAAAACTTTGTTAGGCAACAGTATATTACTGAAATAATGAGCAATCTTGCTCCGAGCAGATACCTAGCTTCAAACATTCACGCTAATATTTTGTGAACCCCCTTGACAGTTCCTTAACTCAAGAAAAGTTTGTGAACACATTTCAATGAATGTTTTAAGTCTCCCTTGAGTTAAGGAAGCCTTAAGTATCCCTTGAGATAAGGAAGGTCAAGGGAAGTTCATAAATTCGGGCCTCTAGATTAGACGTCCCAACAATAATTGCCCAATATTGTGTAACAACATAAACTTATTGCACAATGTCTCTCAATTTGTTTTATATTTCTTTTCATTATTTCTAAATTTAATTTATTTATGCTTACATCACTTTATGTGGAAGATATTTTGTGTTGTTCATTCAACTCTTTATTTTAATAATGAACAATAAAGTATTCTTTTAGTACACAAACATTCAGCTTTGGAAGCAATTGTTCGATCAGCTTTGATTTTATTTTTAAAAAATTATCACTTGAAAAAAATTGAGTGTCACATCCATAAAATGACTAGAGTTAAAATGATGAACACAGTTCGTCAAGAATTATAAATTGTTGAGTTGACACTGAAGATTACAACAGATAGCATACAGTCGTAAGTACTTGAATAACATTGAACTAGTGTGACTAGCGTTGAGATACTGCAGAAAATGTGGTAAACTAAATTGTTTATGAGAGCTGAGTGAGGATGAGTTTATTTATGTTCAGGACTGCTGAAAATAGTGTGATTAAAACGTGTTTGTTAGTGGAGAATGTGATTTCTGCTGTTGTTCGTGCTGACCCAAATTGTGCTGCTGATGAGGGTTCTGCTGTTGACTGTTCTGTTGCTGCTGTAGCATATTCTGTTGTTGTTGCTGCTGTTGCAACTGCTGTTGTTGACTCTGTTGCTGCTGCTGCTGTCGACCGAGTCCACTGCTGTCAACACTCGACTGCTGTTGTGTCTGCTGCGATGGCTGCTGTTGTTGATGCTGGGAGTAATTTTGCACCATGAAACAATCGTCGTAAGATATTTTGTCTTGACTCGGACCTTTCTCCGTCAACTTCTGCAGGGCCGATTCGAGATTTGTGACCACATCTTGTGCAACCACTCGTATCTCTGCATCTCCAGTAATTGTCAGCTCACGAATTGTTTCCAACGGAATCTGAAATTTAATTTTTAAATAATAATTCGTCGATTCTCTACAATACAATTTTGGAGCCCACTTGAATGATTCCCGTCATCTTGAGATGCATTACACATTAGCCTAATATTAATTTTTTAATTGAACCAAGATGAAACTTCTTTAAAGTGGGAATAATCATCTGAAAACTCATGGGAAGAAACAGTGGAATGGATGGGGAAGAAGATAATTATTATTATAAAACAATTGTTGAAAAAAATTAAAATAAAAAATGAGATTGAAATGATTTTAAATATTATATGAAATGAGACATAAAATAATAAATATAATGTAATTATAGTAATCACATATCCAATAGCAAACTCATAAAATGCAAAACTCAAACAATAAAACAAAAGCTTGGAAAAATGACATAAAAACAATGAATGGATGTTTAAAATGTATGATTCCAATTAAAAACAGTGCGTCTTTCGAATGTAACAATAATTTTATTCCACGTGGTTTATTACTTTCAAATTCCTCTTAATTCATACTTCAGACTTCTGCAATGTCGGATATTGACAACTGCATTAAATAGTTGATGGAAATCGATAAACACTACTGTACAAAAAAGTTCAATAATGTTATACTCATAATTACATAGTTGTATTTATGAATATAAATTAAACAGAATTTATTAATTTCGAATTCCTTTAATTGCTATCAGTTTATACTGAAGACTTCCGCAATGACGGATATTGACAACAGTATGTAATAGCTGATTGAAATCGATGAATGCTACTTTACAAAAATATCAGTCACCGCCGGGAATCGAACCACGGACCTCCCAATTGCCGGTCGGGCGCCTTTGTACAGTAGCATTCATCGATTTCCATCAGCTATTACATACTGTTGTCAATATCCGCCATTGCGGAAGTCTTCCGTATAAACTGATAGCAATTAAAGGAATTCGAAATTAATAAATTCTGTTTAAGTAAATTTGTCAGTTTGTTCAATTGTCAGTAACTTCGAACTAACTTGTGAGATACGAGCCGATATGGCCAAGTTAAAAATGAATGCTGCTGTGCAGAAAGGTCTCCATGGTCTAGTGGTTAAGGCGCCCGACCGGCAATTGGGAGGTCCGTGGTTCGATTCCCGGTGGTGACTGATATTTTTGTACAGTAGCATTCATCGATTTCCATCAGCTATTACATACTGTTGTCAATATCCGCCATTGCGGAAGTCTTCAGTATAAACTGATAGCAATTAAAGGAATTCGAAATTAATAAATTCTGTTTAAGTAAATTTGTCAGTTTGTTCAATTGTCAGTAACTTCGAACTAAATATAAATTCATTGATGGTCTTATACATAAAAAGATAAATATTACAGATAAAAATGCCCTAAAAGTTTTTTAAAAAAACTTTGAAAAATATTACATGATCCAGTGCAGATGAATTAATACAGTGCGAATATACAGTGAAGGTAACATAGATATTGATAGAAAAAACTTACAAAATAATTGTGAAAAACATTTACGAAGAAGATAATTTAGTAATAACCGCAAAACGTTATTGCAATGTTTTCACTTTTTTCAATTTTTTATGAATATACAGTGAAGGTAACATAAATATTCATAAAAAAAACTTGCAAAATAATGTTGAAAACATTTACAAAGATAATTTAGTAAAAACCACGAAACGATATTGCAATTTTTTCACAAATTACCGTATACTATGATAGATGTACAATCACTTCTTGTATCATATCTGTGAAGACAGCCATTGATTTGTCAATTAAATATTTTGTAGTTTAGTTCCGGGGGGGGGGGATGGGAGGGATATATCCCCCCCCCCCGAAATATCAAGATGGATCCCCCCCTAAAAAAGAATTTATTCATAATTATGTATGTATAGTTTTTGTGAGAAATAAATTTAATATGTGTCATTGTTACTTGTTAGCTAGAAGAATAAACACCGAACCAATGTGTAAAATTCTTGTACGAATTCTTGTTTTACTAAAGTTACGTTTTCCTATTTCACCCAGGTACAATAAACTTTAAATGAAAAACTATTTTATTAGCTAACATAAATACTATTAGCTTGAGCATATTTTAGAGCTCAAATTCGTATAAAATACGTTTTTAGGCTTTAAATTACACATTTTTTTCCGGGGGGGGGGGGGCGACGGTGGTCATCCCCCCCCCCACGAAATGAAATCTTGGGACCGCCACTGCTTGGTTCAGAGCGTCGAATTATTCAATTTTATCGAGTTTGGTTTTGGTTTGGTTTATTTTAATGATACAGAACATCTATTTTAAAAGAACTATATTTTACCTGCTGTAGTATATTCTGCAATACTTTGAGAGAGGTGATTTCATAGCTGATCGATTGCAGCAGTCTCAATGACATCAATTTCAGCTCCGGGGTGCGATCGGAATGGATATGCCTATGCATTGTCACCAACAATGACTGTTGATCTTGCAGCATGAGCAATCCATTCTGATTTATGCTCAAATTGTAGAGGGTCATCAACAGTATCCTGTAATTATTGAAAATAATACATTATTGCATCATACACACTTGGCTATTGAGGATTTCCTATATCTATGTACTGTAGTATTCATATAACTTGGCAGCGTGTAGCAGATGGGACATGCTACATCTGAACCCAGCATACTGCTGCCAAGTTATATGAAAACTACAGTATTTATGTTTGAAAATATATATCTGTGATGTTTTCCATGACGAAATACTTAATGAACAATCTAATATTAAAACTGACACTGTATTTCACTTTTAAATAATGTTTTACTCACATATATTGGAGATGCTTGAGGAATGCATTTCACTTCTGAAGTAGGCTGACGAAGCTTCTTTTCAGAAGTGAAATGCATTCCTCAAGCATTTCCAATATATGTGAGTAATACATTATTTAAAAGTGAAATACAGTGTCAGTTTTAATATTAGATTGAAAATATCTAAACTAATCTGGTTCATGCTTAAATTGTAAATGGTCATCAACCTTGAGCTTTTAAGAACACGTTCCTAGTAACAAAAGGGTAATGATTCTGTGTGTTTCAACTAATAAATACAAATTTTAGGTTATGTCAAAGTTAAACTAGGAATTTCACTTTCAAATGCAAAGTTCTGATTCTTTTTCCAAAACAAGAATATTAATTTAGATGTTTACTTTAGAAACGAATCACTAAAGCAGTCCAAAAACTCTGGTGGCGCAGTTGGTTGGAGCGCTAGTCTGTGATAAGATAAGGCTCTGGCTAACTTCGTTTCCTGCAGCCTTGGATTCGAATCTCATTCATTCATGGATGTTTCTCATCATTCACCTATTCACCTCATTACCCTCGCACAAGGATCCAGACTCATGTGGGCATCATCCGCATTAAAAAAAATAATAAATTGGATATAATTTTGATTTTGTAAATTGTTTGTATTGGGTTTGGATATGCGGCTATTTACAGACTCGACTGAACCTGAATAAAGTACATCTTCCACCTATATTTTTATTTGTACCAGAGTTTTGGCTTTCAAAAACTTTTCAAAAATTTAATGAATACCAATCACAGCAAATTGAATATTTTTTTCGGAGGATGAAGCCCACATAGGTCTGAGACCTGTGCATGGGTAATGAATTGGATGATGGTGATTGATGAGTTTGACCTACTGTTGTAGGTGGGTTCCGAACCACCGGGAAGTGATATTACAGCAGAGAACAGAATCTTTTTTGCTGGCCAACCCAATCGGTCACCCTTACAAAGAGCGCCCAGGAGTTTCGTAGCTTATCTCTTGATTGAACAGATACCTGCTACGGCACTCGACTATCACTTCCCAAATTCTTTAGCGAATAAATAAAAAGTATCTTACCTTTTCAAGGTATCCCCAGAAACGGGAGGAATATGTGGTAGAATGTTGAGAACTTGATCGAGCAGTTCCCTTCCATATTTGTTTCCTGTCAGAAATTGACGTCCGTCTGTGGAAGCAGCTATATTGGCAACTGTGCCACCCAGCGACAAAATGAACTGCATCTCATCCGTCTTCTGATCGGGGAACTCGCGGTTGTAGGTCTCAAGAAACGACACCAGTGTACCACTCACAATCGAACAGAAGTCTGGCAATTTGTTCTGTGGAAAACCAAATCCAATGTTACCTACGAATTTACAATTTACTTCTACTGTATTTCTATTTATGTAGTAATTTTACACATTGCCGCCGCATTAGAGTGACATAGATGAATGATTTTTATTTTATTATTTTTATTTTATGTATATTTTATTTTTATTTTACTAATTATTTTATTTTCTCTTTCTCTTCTACTTCCCTTTAACTCCTGCCAGTCCCTATTAGATTTTCTACCCTTTCATTCTCATTAATATTCCCTTCCTTATCTGACTTTTTCATGAAATTTCCAGAGGTTTTCTTTTGATTTTTTTTTAAATTGGTATATATCGTTTTGTCTTACTTTGCAATGATTTATTCTACTTATTATATTATTTAATTTTTGTAAACAGGCACCTGCTGAAATGCATTATACGGTTTAACGGGACCTATGATTGTATGTATTTCTGTGATGTTTTCCATGACGAAATACTTGATGAACTATTTTTTTTAAATAGCGTTGGATTTGAATTGTGTTTGGTCATTGAGTAAGTTGGTTCTGTCTTGTTTATGGTGTTAAATATTTCATATTGTTCCAGTGTATTTAGTTTGTGGCTTTTTTGGAATGTGTGTAGAATTTCAGCTTGGATGTTATTGTGTGAATGTCCAGTGTTGATTAAGTGATCTGCAAATGTTGAGTCAGAGTTGGAATGTAGTGCTTTGATGTGTTCTGTGTATCTTGTGCTGAATGATCTGCCTGTTTATCCTATGCAGTACTTGAGGCATGTGTTAAATTTAAGCTTATATATTCCTGGTTTATTGAATTTGTGAACTGTGCTGTTTGTTAGGTGAGATGTTTTTTGTTGGAGCTGGTGTTTCAGGTTGTTTGTTGTTCTGAATGCTGTGTTAATAGAAATACAGTGTTAGTTTTGATATTTGATGTATGTATTTTTTTAATAAATGGTTGATTGAATCAAATTATAATCTTTTCAAAAACAATAAGCGTTCTTATTGAAACTAGCAGTAGCAGTAGTAGTAGTAGCACTTTCTAGAAATTCAGATTCAATTGAATCGAGCAGCCTGCTAATAAGAATAGAAACAACAACTAAAGATAATAAAATGCAGTTACTAACTCCAGCCAAGAGCAGTTCGACGACAGGTGGAATCCGCGACGCCTTCCAGACGAGTGTCCCCATAATGGACCCGAGAGTGGTGCAGTACGATGTCTGATGCTGCAGCTGGTTACGCAGCTTGAAAATCTCGCTCTGCAGCTTGCCAATGTGCTCTTGCTGGCTCTCCCATTCTCGCTGCAGATTCGCATATTTCGTCTTAACAGCTTCCAACTCTGATACGCCCTCTGTCATCGTGGAATCGTACCATCTAAGGCCGGGCAAGTCTACAGCTGAACAAAATCAACGATAACGATTTTTTAAGAATCGTGGATTTAACAGAAAAAAATTAACAACAAAAAAATATTTTTCCTACAGTTGCTCGTCAAGTAGTTCTTTACATACTGAAAATTTATTGTAAAATACCTCTTCACTGCTCAGCGAGCGGTAAAACGTTTTATGCTCGCCAGCTGTTTACACTGGGTCACTGATCTCATGATCCACCAATAAGGTGACATCACAGTCTCATTTTTCAAATGCCGTCACTGTGATGTCTTCTCATTGGTGGATCACGAAATCCGGGAAATTGTCATAACCTTAACAATGGTGCATGCTAACCAAATCCGCGCACGCTAAAATTTGTGATGTTACAAGGTTCCATTGTGTTGGAACCCAGAACTGAAATTGTAGGAAAAATGTTTTGTTAATTTGCACGTGAAGCTTCTTTATCGCTCTCGCAAAATTACTGGACTTCGAGCGATAAAGTCACGCGTTACGCTCTCAGTACATAAATAGCTATTATGAGGACCATTTGAAAGAATGTAGCTGTATTATAAGAAGGTAATATCCTTAGAATGTAAAAGTTCCAATCAATATCAGGTATCCTCAGTATTTCGTACAGCTGGAGAAAATGACCAATAAAAACTATTTTCAAGATAACAAATCAACAATGGAAACTTCTCAAGATTTTTTTTTGCATTCAACAACAAAAACTATTGTTGAATTTTAATTGCGATCTGCGTTGTTAATATTAACTTTTCACGGCAAATTTAACGACTTGCAGTCATTTTTAATTGACAATAAATAAATAATCCACTCACGTAGGCTGAAACGTTTTCGAATCGTGAAGATTCATTTTCAACAGCTTTTATACATGAATAATTTCTTTATTTTTCAAAATAATAGTGATGTAATCAGTGCTTATTGTCTCTTATAATAAGACTCTGACTGACGGTCATTAGTTCGATTTTTGTTTATTTATTTTCAATAAAATGACAGTCATTAAATTTACATTAAAAAGTTAAAAAAAAAAACTATTCTATGAGGGCTATTTGAAGGAATGTTTCGTACAGCTTGAGAAAATTGACAATAAAAACTATTTAAGATTATAGGATGTATTTAAGATGATAGCCGCGAGCCGTAGCAGGTATCTGTTCAATCAGATAGATAAGCTGCGTTCTCGTAGGTCCTGTTTGTAACGGTGACCGATTAGTTTGGCCAGCAAAAAAGACACTGTTCTCTGCTGAAAATCACTTCCCGGTGGTTCGGAACCCACCTAAAACTGTAGGTCCAACTCATAAATCACCATCATCCAACTCATTACCCACGCACAGGTCTCAGACCTATGTGGGCTTCATCCTCAAAAAAAAAAAATATATATATATAGAATAGAATATAGAATAGGATGTATATAGAAGAATATAGGATGTATTTAATGTAGTTGTATTAGATGAAAAAATATCCTCAATATTTCATACAAGTTTCAATCAATATCAAGTATCCTTGATATTAACTTTTTATGGTAAATTTAACGAGTTTCAGTCATTTTTAATTGAGGATAAATAAATAATTTTCTCACTTAGGCTGGAACGTTTTTGAACCGCGACGTTTCATTTAAAAATGATTCAATTAAAAATCACTGCAAGTCGTTAAATTTATCATTAAAAGTTAATATTAACAACGTTAACAAAAGTTAATATTATGGATAAAGAAATGAAAGAATATCCTTGATATTTCATACTGCTGAAGAATATTAACAATAAAAACTATTCAAGAATAATTCAATGGAATGTAGCTGTTTTAGAAAAAAATTATTGTATCTTCAATATTCCACAAATAAAAAGTAATTGTATCCTCAATATTTCACACTATCTTGGAAGTATCACATGGAAATTGATAGTAGGCAATCTTAGAAAAAAATATTCTTATAATTTTCTTATATTTCTATTATAAATGTTTTTTCTACTTCTTACTTAATTCTTAGACTGTTTTTTTACTTTAAACTTTGTGTTATATTTCTAAATATTCCTCTTGAATAAATAAATCATTCTGATCCGCAATTATTATGCCAATTTTGATATCTTGATGTACCAGTAAATTTTATTCATACATTTATCATGACTTAATTTACTCTCAATTTTTAGCTAATTAACTAAATAAGTTTTGTCCCAGCATGCAAGGATCTAGATGAACATTTACTCTATAAACTTTATTATTCAGAATAATAGCCAGTAGGCCTAAATACTACAACTATTTAACCAACTATTGCTGTCATTTTAATTTTCAAAACTTATAGAGGTTTTTGAAAGAGCTTATAATAAATAATCAATGCTACTGAATTTTGCATTATTTGGTTTTGATATTTACAATACAACCATGTATTCTCTTCGAGTAGATTTTGAAATTAGACCACATAAAGTGTTTATTCTATAAATATTGTTAAATGTATGTTTGTTAAAAAGTATTTGTATTTTTCTGTTTTAACTTCAATGATATAGTCTACCTTTCTTTGCTCCATTCAAGAATGGCGCTATAAGAAACTCCAAATTTTCTCTAATTGTTTGAGTCTCATGTTGAAGTCGTGCTAATTCAGGAGCGATGCCAACATTTGAAGGCGGTGTGTTCAAATCTGTTATCAGTCCTCTCAGGTTTTCTGCTACGTTATTTAGAGTTCCATTTACTTCATTCTGTAAAATAGAATATTTCAAAGGACAACACAATTAAATTTTGATTTAATTTATACTATGTTTTAATAAAAATTAACTAATAATAAATAGTCTTTCCAAATCTATTTATGGATCTAGGCTCCCTAAGTAGTGAACCATAATCCAAACTGATATACAAATTCTGCAAACAAGAAATATGAAACAAAAAAATTTGCTAGAAAAATTTTAGTGACAGAGTAATTCTAGAAAATTCTAGTGCAGTTTCTGGGATGTGGGACAAATAATAGACTGCAATAATTTAATAAAGTATTTTGTTGCACTTACATATGCAGTCCTGTGGAACTATTGACTGGAAGAATTAAAAAAAAAAAACAACTTGCTTTTTTATGTAGTCTAATGTATTTTAGAAATTGAAAACTAGCCAATTCATAACTTTTCAACAGCAAAACTTCAAGCTAAGAAATTAAAAATCTAAATTCCTGTTACCATTTCACATTTAATATAAAAATGGGCACTAACCTAACCATCAACAAAAATTGATAATAAAAAAGGATTTGTGGAATTTCTTCCCTATAGATGAAAAAATTAATATTAATAATTAAAGTTGAAGTCCACATAAGTCTAACAAAACAATCCAATGAGAATAATTGATATAAAAATAATCTATATCGAAGCCAAACCCTAACCTAAACTTTACATATAGATCATTTTGTGAAATATCGATTATTTTTATGAGATTTTCTGGTAGATGGATACGGTGTGAAAAAAATATATTTTTTATATTTCACAGATGAAAATAATATTTATTGATTTGTTTTAGATGAATTATCACTAATGTGTTCTAGAAAGTAATCATAATCATTGAAATTCTTACATTTTTCCAGAATATTACACTCGAAATTAATTTTGATGAATCTAATCAATTACTGAACTATCAAAACATTACCAAACCATGCATATGATTATGGTTTTGAAACAATAACATGTTATTTTTTAATTCAACAACCCATATTACTATATAGATTGATTACAAGCATAATAACAAGAAAGTAACATCATCATCTCATAGTGTCTTCGGCTCTGTCAACACTGCTATATCATACAGACATCTTGCACTCAGAGTATTGATTTCTTGGTAGCGAATGCTGACTATACTATTCAATTTACAATTCATTGTTAATATTAATTCTTATTAGGCTATACATGAACATATCAAACATCAACCACTCGCATGACTATTGTTTACAATTTGAAAAACATAACCAAACTTTTTTCTTCTTTTAAAAAAATGAAACTGATACTTTTGTTCCAATTGATAGCGTTTACGGGTGAGTTTTTCCTTAATATGATTTACAGCTTCATTCATTTCCAATAAACCAATAAGCATTAAATGTTTTTCATGAATCATTATTATAACGTGTATGGACAACAAAACAGGCGACTTTCAAATAGAAATCTACTTACCAAGAATTCATCCGATCTTTCCTGTATTTCGTTGTTGGTCTCCATATTGTTCTCCTGCATTTGATAGGTACAAGTTGTCTCCGCAAAACTATGAACTTTCAATTCGTTTGTTTTAGCACAAAGCTCAGTATTCAAGAAATTCAGAAATTAAAAATAATGCAATATAAAATTCGCGCCAATCCTCTGCGATATTGACCCGTTGCTCTGATTGCTAGCCCCTCCACTTTTTCATAAGCAAATCATGGCTGCCACTACACCAATGCTAAATGCCTCCTTCAGCGGTATGAGTCATGATAAAATTACATACTATTTTTTCGCTAATGTGTTTGTCATTTTCGAAGTTTATACTGCTCTGAAATGCTCTTTTAAATAAGAAAATTATCAATCTTATTTTATAAGATTATTTACTTTGAAAATTCGAATTTAAAGAGCTTTGAAATTGTATAATTATATTACCTATCGACTCAGGCATGCCAGAGGTCTTCGAGGAGGCTCCCTGTAAAAAGAATGAAAAGTATTGCAATGTTCAAATGACCGCAAAAAAGAATTTCCTAGAATCACTCTCAAATTCTGTATTTTTACGAATTTAGAATAACAATTTGAGATTTTTGAAAACTATTACTTGAAGGTACAAAATGTTTTATTACAAGATAGAAATCCTGACTATTGGTGTAAGTGGAAACAAAGATATCTTAATAAAAAAATTATGTTTCTTTAAAATTAATTCAAAATTTAAAAATGCTATTTATATTAAGAGCTCCCTTTATTCCATAAATAACAGTGTAAACTTTCGGCTTAATCATTATCAGCGATTATGAATATTATTGATGTTTATGTAAAATACAATGCATGCCATTTATTTTCCTTTTATGCTTCTTTTTTTTTTTTTTTTTTTTTTTGATCAGTTCTCAATGGTCTAAAATCACAAGCAATGGTAAAGTTGAGCAATACGATAAGGAATGATGTTAATGATGAACAATGGCAGAAAATAATGTTATGCTATGAAGGGACGGATTCAAAGATCCAAAGATTCAAAGATCCTCACACGTCAACCGAAGCTTATTGTGTGTTATAGAAAATAATAATATTTTAATATTATTAAATATTATTTAAATAATAATTATTATAATATAGTTAAAATATAATGATAAATTAGTTATGATAAACAATGATTGATGATTATGAATAGGCCTAATAATATAATGATAATAACAAACTGCTTGAAACTTCTCAAATTTTTTCAAGATTTTAAAAATGTATCTCAAAAAACAAAATGTTTGTTTGAATAATTATAAATTCATTACTAATCATGTAATTTTAATCAATACAAGAAACTTCAAAAAAATAAGACAAAAACACTATAGTACACAGCCTTGAATGCTAGCAGCCAATTGCAGAATACCAAATATGTTGCCAATGATGTCATAAATATATGTCAGCCAATGATGTTGCTTGGTTCTAGACATTTCTTTAGCCAATCCAAACCCTGAATTTCCATCCAATAAGAGCAATCGTTGTATAACAAGCTTTCAACCACAATCATAGCATGCGATAATTATGCGATGTATCTAGCCAATCACATAATTGGATTTGAAAATAGTATTTCACACTGGCTCTCGCCTACTCAAAACGCATGCTATGAGAAAATAATTTCAGTTTTTAAAGCTGACTCCACTTTTGAAGAAACTAGTGAAATAAATATTGGTATTTGGTACAAACAAATATGAATGATGATGTATAAACATTGATTATTTATATCAATGGAGAGATAAATAAGATAAGATGATTTATTCGTCACACAGGCTTGTGAATACTCAAGTAGTAATCCGAACAGTAGCATGTCAATATGAATACAACAATAATTACAAGAATGCAGATATGCCCAAACCTATGTATCCGTCCCGTAATAAATCGTAGGCTACAATAAGTTTAAATGAAATATTTCTACAATTATTTTTTTCTTTTGAGGATGAAGCCCACATAGTTCTGAGACCTGTGCGTGGGTGATGAGTTGGATGATGGTGATTGATGAGATGGACCTACAGTTTTAGGTGGGTTCCGAACCACCGGGAAGTGATTTTACAGCAGAGAACAGTGTCTGTTTTGCTGGCCAATCTAATCGGTCACCGTTACAAACAGGACCTACGAGAACGCAGCTTATCTCTATCTGAGCAACCCTAGAGCAACTGCATGAAACCACAAAAACATTCACCTTCTTTGTATATAATATTTTTTTATAGATTATTGAAAATTGTCTCATCACTCACCACAATTCATCTAAGAAAACTTGTATAGAAATAACTATTTTAAATTATTTTTTCTTTTCATCATCCATTACCATTATCATAATTAATTTCTTTTACAATTCATAGTTTATAATTATTCCTTATTTTCATCTTAATTACATACCAGCTACCTTTATAATAAGCTCTTTTTATACTGTAACAAAAATAACTGCAACTAAATTCAAATAGAACAACTCTCTCTTAAACTTTACTGGTTAAGTGTCAAGAATGGACGAATCCTTGTCCAAACTTCGCCATTTCATGTAATTGCATCACTTAGATTGTCATTACTGTAGTTAATATCATACAAATGAGATCATTGTACATAATTCTTTGCACTATAAAAATAGTACTTTCTGAGTTCACTACTGTATATATCTATGTGATGTTGATAATTTTGATTTTAACCATTCATATGCAAATTTGTAAATTTACATGAATAATGAAATATAATCTAATCTAATCTGATTGAACAGATACCTGCTACGGCTCGCGGCTATCACTTCCCGAAATTTATTAAGAAAGACCCAGTATCAAAAATTCTTGCTTTGAATTCGTTTTTCTTTTCCATTCTTCTGACTCTTTGTACCAGAATTTTTTCTGAGAATATTTCTTTCAAAAACCTAGTCTAAAATAATCTTAATCTCAAATAGGGAAGTGATAGCCGTGAGCCGTAGCAGGTATCTGTTCAATCAGATTAGATAAGCAACGCTCTCTTGAACACTCTCTGTAAGGGTGACCGATCGGATTGGCCAGTAAAAAATTCTCAGTTCTCTGCTGTAAAATCACTTCCCGTTGGTTCGGAACCCACCTAGAACTGTAGGTCTAACTCATCAATCGCCATCATCCAACTCATTACTCACGCACCGGACTCTGACCTATGTGGGTGAGGATGAACCTCAAAAAAAATCGTATTTTTTTTGTTGAAAGTTTCTATTAAAATTGGATTATTATTTACGAATTTACGGGTTTCAGTATTAAGTGTTGAGTGAACTTTCAAATTAATCGCCTTCAAGTGAAAAGGAATCATTTTATTATTTTTTGAATGAAGTATTGTGGTAAATCTAAATTGTCAGCATTAAATTAACCTCAATGTTTTGGACAAAATAACAAATTCAAAATTTGTGAAAAGAGCAGTTTTGGACTTGAGTCTTTTACGCCTTCACATTCTTTGTAATTTTGTCACAATAAATAAATAAATTATGTCGTAGTACTCTTCACGTATTCTTTCCCCATTTTTCTTCTTAGACACTTATGCTTCTCTCACATTTTTCCCTTTTATCTTTCCTCTGTTTTAGTCGCTTTCCATTCTTCTCCCGTTCTGTTCCTATCACTTTTTCTCTCCCACTCACTAAATTCGTATTCCATCTCACTCATTCTTTCTTTCTATAATCGACAAGGGCAGGTCAAAGTTCTTCCACGATTATAAATAATTTATCAACTTTGTATCACTATAATTTACATGGCTATGTGATGTATGCTTGACGTACCGTACCATAAAAAGCAAGACCAGTTTAACACATCAGCCTAAACCGCTCTCTGCACATCTTTCCTCCACACCAAACTGCTTGTTATCGTTATTCTTTTTTTTTATTAATCCTTGAGCATCATTCTCAGACGGAGAGATTCATTCTTGCTACATTTGTTGAGTAGAGAACATCATTATTTCAACACTAGTCAAGCAAGCGTCCATTTCCGTCTAAGTTCTGAGCTTCTACTTTTTAATAACTTTGGATACCGGTACACGTATACTTCAAAACAGTGAGTTTCTTCGTACTTACTTCACGTAAAATAGATATTTTTTATTACTATCAAATGTATTGGGTATAATATATTAAATTATCATGAATAATGTTAACTTTATTTTAACTTGGTATTTGTTGATCCATGACAATCTACGAGTAGAATAGTAGCCTATTTTTTTTCTGTGATATTTTCCATGACGAAATACTTGATGAACAATCTAAAATCAAAACTGACACTGTATTTCAATTGAATACATGATTTTCACTAACTTTTACTGGAGATACTGGAATAATAATAATAATAATAATAATGATAATAATAATAATAACAATAATAACAACAACAACAACAACAACAGCAATAATAATAATAAATGTATAGCTTTTATTGATGGCGTGTTTCAGCCATGATATGAAAAACATAAATTTTATGAACCTACAATTTTAGCATGTAATTTGATGGTAGGTTAATTACTGTATTTCTATACTACGCGTTGAATTTCATATGCTAGGTTACAATTTTAACGTAGGTTTTAATTTTTTCTTTTAAGAAAGCTCTGATGGTATTTGAAATCTATGTGTTTGATACGCTAATCATTTGGCCCTATATAATGTTATCATAGCTCATAATTTCTCTTCATTACTATTCTCTTATCAAATTACTAATTATTACATGTAAATTCCTCAGCCTAGAAGAGTATTAGCCTATGCTTCCAAGTATTCATTTTCTTTATCAGCCAGACAGCAGTGATCTACTGGAATACGGTACATGGTGAACCTGAGGATACTGTTACCTAATTTAGGCCCACCATCCAAACATGCAATGATATCAGTTACTATGAAACTACAAGCTGGTAAATGTTATCAACAACATGCAATCAATAGGAAATTCTAAAGTGCTATTCTCTAGTACTAGTATACGGTAACCTTAGGCTTCGGCGGCGGATGGAGTGTTGAAATCTAATATGAATATTAAATATGCAATTAAAATTAATTGGAATTGAATTGATTATGGAGTTCATTCACATCTATGATACCAAGGTGCTGATAGACTTGGCAGGTACTAAAATACTAGCTATAACACTCAATTAATAAGAAATTAATTTTCAACTAATAAAGTTCCGCAGAATGAAGTTTAGCAAAATTGACACTGTTTTGAAACAGAAAGAATATAAAAGTTAGTTCAAAGTTACTGACAATTGAACAAACTGACAAATTTACTTAAACAGAATTTATTAATTTCGAATTCCTTTAATTGCTATTAGTTTATACTGGAGACTTCCGCAATGGCGGATATTGACAACAGTATTTAAAAGTATTTGACAACAGTATTTTGTGCAGAAAGGTCTCCATGGTCTAGTGGTTAAGGCGCCCGACCGGCAATTGGGAGGTCCGTGGTTCGATTCCCGGTGGTGACTGATATTTTTGTATAGTAGCATTCATCGATTTCCATCAGCTATTAAATACTGTTGTCAATATCCGCCATTGCGGAAGTCTCCAGTATAAACTAATAGCAATTAAAGGAATTCGAAATTAGGAAAGAATATAATTTTTTTAATCCTGCGTTTAGTTGATAAAGCTTTTTATTGTACAAGAGTTCCTTTTACATCAAAATTAAGCCTCGCCTCAACTAATTGATATAGTAATTATGGTATCTAGTGTATAATTGTTGATCTGACTTGTCTTATACTCCTTAACTGGAGTCTCCAAGACGTAATCTACAAAAAAAATAATAAATCTCGATCTAATTGAATCATATAATATCGCCGCTTCCAAAAGAGTTAAGAAGTTATATTCTTATTGCAGTCTACTACTAATCTTACTACTCCCATTTTCCAAGTAACAGAGACTATATCGGTTAGTTCTTTTAGTTGCCTAACTAACTTACGGTGTTCTCTTTTAATCACTTGAAACTGTAGGGAAGCATTTCGCTTCTGAGAAGAAGCTTTATCAGCCATTGGGTGTTGTGAATAAAGTTGAGTCAGCTGAGTATCTCATTTTATTGACTATAGGCACTATGGATTTTTGTTATTTGATGTGAATAAAAATTCGAGTCAATCCCAGATGTTTCTCACGCCTTCCTATCGGACTCACGACGACTCAACAGATCAACAGTCGACTCCAGTCACTCAACAGAGTCCACTCACTCAACTTCGTGCCTTATTCAAAATTAAGCCTCACCTCAACTAATTGATATAGTAATTGTGATAACTAGTGTATACGATTGTATAATTGTTGATCTGACTTGTCTTATACTCCTAACTGGAGTCTTCAAGACATAATCTAAAAAAACAAATACATAGAAACGCGGTCGCGCGCCACTGTTTCAGGCTAAATTACACCAGCCGGGTAAATTTGATTAAAAAATCAGCTCATGGTTTTAAAAAAGCTTATGCCTTCGTGAAATTTGAAATTGTTGAGCTCGTTCACACGGTCAGCTAATGTAATTTAGCCTCAAATGGCTCACGACCGCGACTACAGTGGCTCTGTATAATAAGGTTCTTGCTCAACGCATTCAACCTTATATTTACACATCCAATGATGAAGCTTATTCTATTCGGATTCTAAATGCATCCCTACTGTTTTATGTAAGTCGAAAGAAAAACGAAAAGAAGCTTCATTAGCCAATTTTTCAAACTTCATCATATGCTGATACAGAATTTATTAATTTCGAATTCCTTTAATTGCTATCAGTTTATACTGAAGACTTCCGCAATGGCGGATATTGACAACAGTATTTAATAGCTGATGGAAATCGATGAATGCTACTGTACAAAAATATCAGTCACCACCAAGAATCGAACCACGGTCTAGTGGTTAAGGCGCCCGACCGGCAATTGGGAGGTCCGTGGTTCGATTCCCGGTGGTGACTGATATTTTTGTACAGTAGCATTCATCGATTTCCATCAGCTATTAAATACTGTTGTCAATATCCGCCATTGCGGAAGTCTTCAGTATAAACTGATAGCAATTAAAGGAATTCGAAATTAATAAATTCTGTTTAAGTAAATTTGTCAGTTTGTTCAATTGTCAGTAACTTCGAACTAACTTGTGCTGATACAGCTTCTCCACAGAAGCGAAACTAATGCATCCCCCAGTTTTTAAGGAATAAAATCAACAACCAATAAAAAATTCAGTGTCATTATATAGTGCTAGATAGTTTATTTCCTCTAAAACGTCAGTAGGCTACTATTTATTGGTTTTAAATCATGAAATGAAATCTATAGCCAAAAAAACACTGAGATTTTTAGAAAATTTCCTGGAAATTTAATCGGAAACTGAATATTTCCTTGACTGTTGGGATGTGCACTATCGGATCGGGGATAACCAATCGATTCCAAGGATGGAGAGGCAAATTGCTCGTTTCCCTTTTGTTTCTATTTCCTTTGATTTGCTTCTTCTTGTTCCGATCTGCTGAGAGATTGCACTTAAATCTGACGAAATGGTGACAATAACTTCACTGACATTGTTGTGGCTCGTTCTACTCGTTTACTTTAGCCTTGCATTTTTAACTATCAGCCTTCTTTTAGTCTACTTTCATCACCAATTATTACTGTTTCTAATCAGAAGGAACTCAATCTCCTGAATATGAAAGCATTCTAATTATAATTAAAGTTGAAGTTTCTTTAATATTTAGTGACTTTACAACGATGGCTTTCATAGAAATCAAGAAGGTTAATCGTTGTATCGGATCATAAAACCAGTTGTGACACAAATGTTGTGTCATACTGTTGAGCCATTCATCAGAATCGAACAATGACATGCAATCGTTTAAATTATTGAAACAATATAAAATTTTTCTTCTAATACAAAATTTATTCCATACGATAAAATAATTTCGATCACTATGTTTCACTTGTTTAACTTAGGCTTAACGAGTATAAAATTAACAATTCTGAGAGTTAAGAAAATAAAAACCTTGCTTGTTTAACTTGGGCTTAACGAGTATAAAATAAACAATTCTGAGAGTTAAGAAAATTAAAACCTCGCTTTTACCTTAAAACAAAAAATTCTTGTTCTTATTTCTACTCAAACAAACTCAAAACTTTTCCAAGTAAGTTAAAAAGCTGAAAAACAATTTATTTGACGAAGTTTTGCGCAGTGGTGCCCTTAATCAAGTAAGCTACAGCAGTGGAATAACCAGGATTCAACTCTGGGGGGGGGGGGTGTTACCAGGGGGGTGTGGGGGAATGAAATCCCCCAGGTGATAGGGAGGTAGGGGGAACTTCCCCGGAATTTTTTTCATAATGATTTTTTGGGCTTTTTAAAGTCATTTTACTTGGATATTTCAATTAACGCAATGTTCATTTAAATGAAATATATCTCCGATCCTGAAGAGTCAGTGACAGACACCACTCGAAAACACTGCATTGCCACATCGCTCACTAAACTGTATATACCACGGCCTAGTAAGAGTAGGCTACCATATTAACATTGTATAATTTTTGTGATTCCCGTGACAAAAGCCTGTGCTAAATAATACTATGGTTTATTTCTGTATTAACTGTTTTAATTTAATCTGTTAGTTTTGTGAAAGATGACTAAAACATTTCGTGGGGGGGGGGATGTATCCCCCCTGTCTACAGCATAGTGTTGAAAGTATCAATCAAATGATAATTAAGACTAAGATTATATTATTGACTAACAATATGAATAAGACTTTATGTTGTCATAACCACTGGCAAATTATAATACCATTACATGTATTAAAATAATTATGTAATAATATAGTTTTGTAATTTGTCTATTGAGATGCGGTTGTCGTATGGTCAAGTGTAATTTTTTATGGATATGAAGCACAATGCATTTAGCCTACTAATACAAAGAAGAGACTACAATATTATTAGGATATAACTGAAATTATACTATAAGGGATCTCACTACTTCTATGGTAGTACTACCTTGTACTTCTACATTGATTTTTCAAACTAATTTTTTCTGTATTATATCATTCTCTCCTATTCCTCTTCGTGTTCCTGCTCCTCCTCAAGTTTCCTCTCCTTGTAATTCTGCTACTAATATTCTAACTGTAATTCTAATAAGGCTCTACATCTTACATAACATCTATTTTCAATAAAAGTCGAAATAGTTCAAATAGAAGCTCGTGGCCTTCAAGACGTTAAACTATTCATTGTAATCACATAGGCGACTCTGCTGTAATTTACTGAGAGAAATTTGATTTCAGTAATGATAAGAATGACCAGAAATAACATGTAAATATTTGTTTCTAATAAATATCACTTGCGAGTGAGTCACAATAACATCCATTAGGACTACAGAATGAAATATTTAAAATGAAGCAATCTCAATTGATTCAATTGAAGATATCAGTGATCAGAAGAACAATAACATTAGTGCACTGGCACTTAATTTTCGTAATCATTTGAAAAAGATCAGAAAACTTGTATTTATAAATGTCCTCCATGTATATATTCATAATTATCATAACATGATTACATAATAATAACAATGGTGAAACCATGAAATGCCTACAAATAATTTTCACTAACAAAACATTAATGTTTGAATAACATAATTTAGACTATAGTTTCCAGTTTGGGCTTTCCAGTTTTTTATATATATTATATTTCCATGAATAGATTTATGAGGTTTTCTAACAGTAATTCAAGACTTTATGTAGCTCGTTCATTCAAAGGGGAGTCCGGGGTACTCCCCCAGAATTTTTTTCCGAAATAATCCCGCTAAAACCACATTTTCAGCGATTCAATACGTATTTTTTTAAATCTTTTGTCAAAAATTATAGTCTCTCAGGGCTTGTTTAGACGAAACTTCTTTTCAGAAGTGAAATGCATCCCTCTAGCATCTCCAATATATAAGTGAGTAAAGTCAATATATTAAATTGAAATACAGTGTCAGTTGTGATATTAGATTGTTCATAAAGTATTTCGTCATGGAAAATACCACAGCTTCTTTAGAATTTCAAAATTTCTTTTGTTTCTGGGTTACCGGGGAGGGGTTCTATCCCCTGATACCTCCCCCCCCCCCCCCCCGACACACACAATAGTTAGGCTACGCTATGTATCTCTCTTGTAGCGTGATAATTTCAAATATAGATGTGCGGCGTTGGATGGCATTCGCCAATTGGCTCTAACATTCAGATGCATATCTTCCTACTGAGCCTAATACCTATACAAAGAGCAGATGTTTATCTTGTCTTGCAACGACGTCGTGACGAAACGAAGAAATCTTCTTCCGTTGCTAGCTGCTGCCTGGTTCGTCATCTACACCTTGACACGGAAACCTCAACGATCGAAGGCAACCCAAATAATCAGCGCCACTAGATAACAGCGATCACAATAATGATCACTGATCAATGATCAAAATGATCGTTGATAGTGACAGAACTATCAGTGACAGCTTTTCAGCGCCCTTTCAGAGCCCTGAACGCTTGACTGATCCAATGTTAACAACGCTGCTCTTAATCACCCTCATCTTCTCCTTCTTCGTCCTCGTCTTCTCACTTCTTTGTCATCGTCTTTTTATTTCTCCTTCTTCTCCTCCTCCTCCCCCTTCTCCTCATTTTCTTCTTCTCTTCAAGTTCTCTCCTCTTCTCCCGAAGTCTTTAATGCCTCTTCTGGCAACTTTTTGCTCAGTATTGTGTCTGGTGTTACCGGAGACGTACAACTCTTGAGAACTACACGGGATATTCAGCTACTAGTTAACAACTAGTCTTGTCAACTTCAGTATTGTTCTGAGAAGCGTGGGAACAAAGGTTAGTTCAGTTTTAATTAGGCCTATTTGAGAGCTGTATAGTTGTGCTTCGTTGTTTTTAATTCTTGATTTCGAATTTTATAGTTCAGTTTTAGGCTAATTTGAAAGCTGTTATTAGTTGGTTGTTTTTAATTCTTGTTTACGAATTTGATAGTTCAGTTTTAATTTAAAGCTGTAGAGCTGTTATTAGTTAGTTGTTTTTGATTCTTGTTTTCGAATTTTATACTCACGTTTTAATTTGAGAGCAGTAGAATAGTGTTAATGTTGTGATTTTTTAATGTTATTCTCAAATTTTATGAATATTATTCAAAAGGAAGTAGGAATATGGGATGGGTTGTTTAATAATATAATTATTTTTTGTCAATACAATAATAGTTACAAAAATCATATATCTTATCCAAATATACATTGGCGTGGCTAGAATAAGAGAGCCTTGTGCTCTAGCCATGAGTTTTAATAATAAATATACAGTTTACATTGAGAGCATTAGTAAATTAAGTTTTTTCTGAAGGATGAAGCCCATATAGGTTTGAGACCTGTGTGTAGACAATGAATTGGATGATGGTGATTGATGAATTGGACCTTCAGTTTTAGGTGGGTTTTGATTTTGAACCACTGGGAAGTTATTTTACAGCAGAGAACAGAGTTTTTTTTCTGGTCAATCCAACTAGTCAATCTTTCAAAGACGGCCCAGGAGTTCGTAGCTTATCCCTATCTAATTGAACAGATACCTGCTACGGCTCTGTTCAGTTTTAAATTGAGAGCTGTAGATAGATAGATAGATAATTGACTTTTATTGAAACACTTTACAATTAACTCAAGTGCTGTGGGCGAAGTTGAGGCATAAGAGCCCCCTCTTCCACTTAACCCACACAGTATTAAAAAATAACTTTATTTACAATAAAAAAGTACATGAATATAACAATAATTTGAATTGTGTTGATGTTGTGATTTTTTAATGTTATTCTTAAATTTTATAAATATTGTTTAAAAGGAAATAGGAACATGGGTTGTTTATTTTGAAAGCGTTAGCATTGAGTTGAACGTCTGATTTATTAATTTCCATCATTTTTCTTGAATCATGACTTTGGTGACTATATAGTTAGTTTGACAACCAAGACGTCTGGACTATATTGTTCGAAGTGTTCAGTAATGAGTTTGAAAGCGTAGTATTGAGTTGATCATTTGATTGGGTTTTTATTGCTATTCTTAGTTGATCGTTTGATATATGCTATGATATGAGCACCATTTTTGATAGCTGATAGTTTAATTTGCTATTTAAATTGTTATACTTAAATTTTATGAATGGGATATTGTTTTATAAGAACATAGGGGCACAAGTTGCTTTTGTGAATTAGTATAAGTTCGAGAGCATTAGTATTAAGTCGATAGTTTAATTCGTTATTATTCTTTATTTTTATAAATGAACAAATTTTATAAAAATGTGCTTCTGAGAGACGTAGATCAGAGTTTAGTTAAATTTAATTCAGTTTAGTTTAAAAGTATTTGTATTGAATTGATAATACTGTAATTGCATTAGTTTTTCAAGATTTTCATTCTCAATTTTATTGATCGCTTGAGTATAGTTTTTGATACGAGTAGTTGATAGTTTCTGGATTAGTTGACAACTTGTTCGATTTTTCGTGATTTTTTATTGTTAGCCTATTCTTAAATTTCATGGACGCATTTCCGAATATTGATTAGTGTTAGACGTAGCAACAGAGTTCAATTTGGTTTGAGAGCATTGCTATTGAGTTTCTTCAATGAAAGTCAGTAACAGATCCAGAGGGGCCCCCCGACTATAATTAGTGGGGGGGATTATAGATTAGTCTAAACCCCAACCGGACCCCGACGCATATAAATCGCATATAAAATGCAATTTCCCAGACTTTCAGAGTCATAAACAGAGACCCATTTCAAATAAAGAATTTCTGGATCCAGTCCTAATAAGATTCTAATTTTGAACTAAATTCAACCATCTTTTATCTCAGTAGGAATATTGTATTATTGCTTTCAGCAGAGAACTTACCCATTTCTCATAATACAATATTCCTACTGAGATTTGGATTCACTCAGATAGGAATTTTGGAAAAAAATTAAATATAAATTATTATTATCTCATTTGGGCTCCTACGAATAACAGGAAAACATATTGGCAACGAATAGCATGAAATGAAAATTTCTCATTAAATATGTCTAATCTTAAATTGATTAACTCGAACATGTTTTTTTGGACATGACCCCTCGATTTTAAGGTCATAATTTGTTATTCCAATTTCAATGAGCTCAATTTTCCTGAAATTTTATCATTAGACCACAAATATTTTTTGTAGCTATAAAACAAAATTGAACCAATTTTTTAAACTTAATTTATCATAACCTAATAAATATTCATATTGATATGGATGTGATGCCATAACATTGATATGCCGCTCGTAAATTAGTAATTTTCTCTGAACTTGGTCAAATGTCCATTCTTGAATAATTCGAGGAAATTAGCTTAATTTATTTATTTTCCTTGTTGGAATTATCAGGATAGAAAATAAAATCATTATTTGACTCAAGGTTATTACAAATCAATATTATTTATAAATTGTTTATTGTAAACAAAAGTTCTGAACCAATTACAATATTTATAGAAATTGGCAATACGGGCGTTCTCTGTATTATATAGAAGAAGTTTATAATTTTATGTAGTGTGTCTACAATTTATCATCATGAGTTAGATATGAAATAAGAAGCATAAATAATCAGGAATAATTACTGGGGAAAAATGTGCTGATAAACATTGTGTTTATAGAATATAAATCTTAAAAATACATCATTGAATAGGAATGAAAAATAAATAATGAGGAATTTACTAAAATCGGCCAAAAAAGTATCATTCATAGTAAGGTAGCTATTTTGTTTTGATCATAGTATGCGTATTATTATCATCTAAAAAACTATGCCTTCAATAACAATGTACTAGATACTTTTCAAAAGCTGATACATTTTTCTTGGAGGATGAAGCCTACATAGGTCTGAGACCTGTGCGTGTGTTATGAGTTGGACCTACAGTTTTAGGTGGGTTCCGAACCACCGGGAAGTGATTTTACAGCGAAGTAGACTGTGAATTATTGAGGTTATGGATTCTTGAAACTATGAGGAAAAAAATGTAGCCCACATTGTCACAGTTATCAACTTCGTAAAATAATAATTAAATTGTCATTTCTATGAATTATTAAAAAATAAATTGTATTGCAATTTTAGAATAGTTCGAAGTTGAATTCGTGTTCGGATTTTGCAGCGAGAAATTTTCAACCAGTCTCGGAAATCCTAGAGCTAGATCACCCTTGCAAATTGCATTGGGGTGACGACATTTTTTCTTATTCACCCTTCTGTCAAAAGCGTTGCAGGGGTGGAAATAATAGATCCAATGACCCCCCCCCCCCCCCCAACAAATCTATCGACTAGTAGTGCATAGAGTCAATAGATGGCGATAGAGAAGCTAAACAGCTGATTGGTACAAGTTGAAAGAGAGGGTGAACGCGAGCATGAGAGAGAATGAGGGAGAGAGTGTTTGTGTGTGTGTATATGTGTGTGAGAGAGAGAAAAAGTGTATGAGGGGGTGAGAGTAAAAATACTTCACATATCTTGAAATTTTAAATAGTTATAGTACTCCTTTTGATGTAAATTATAATATTGTAAATGTAATAGACTTTATTTAGCCCTAAAATTAAAAAAATAAATAATATGATTATAGGTATGATAAGCAGATAAGTATCATTATTACTATTATTATTGTTATTATTATTATTATTATTGTTATTATTATTATTATTATTGTTATTATTGTTACTGTTGTTGAAATCACAGATAAAAATAAAAAGAGGTTACTTGTAATATGTGATCTAATACCTAAATTTTCGGAAAATTGAACTAGTAAAATTTGTGATAGAATACAGCACGGAATAGATAAAATAGAATAAAGATAGAGCATAATAAAATCTATCTTCAGAAACGCCCAACTAGTGAAGTAAATATAGTAAAGTTTTACTAATAGCAAGTAAATCTCGCAGTTCATGACCAGTATTTAGCGATGAGTCATCAATAAGTTATGTCACAAATGAAATGAATACAATATTTCGATTAGGATGTGAAGTTTTTTATTGTCATGGTTGATGTCCAAGTACGGATGCGAATGTCAGAGGACTCAATGAACTCCAGTTCTCATTATTTTTAGAACAGGAAGCAGCTAAAATAATATGTGTGTTCCATCTGTAGATGTAGATGATGTGGTGAACTGGAATATAAATCGAAATTTTTGTTAGATTCTCCAGTCCGTCAAATACTGAAATAGAAAACTGAAAAAGTAAACAGAATCAGTAAATTAAAATAGTAGAAAGTGAACTAAATAAGGAAGCCTAGACAGATTCACATTTTCAATTTTTAACTCAAAATTTCTTCATTTTTTTGTTTTGTTTTGCAGATTACGTCTTTGAGACTCCAGTTAATGAGTTCAAGACAAGTCAAATTAACAATTAACAATCGTATACACTAGTTACCATAATTACTATATCAATTAGATGAGGTGAGGCGTAATTTTGGTGTGAAAGGAACTCTTGTACACTATAAAAAGCTTTATCGACTAAATAATTTTTCAATTGTTTTTTTTTAAATATTTCTATATTTTGAAGACTTTTTAAAAACTGCGTTAGCCTGTTGTAGAGTTTTCCTACCAATATAAATAGGTTTTCGTTTGAATAAGCTATACTATTGAGACGCACCAATGTGATAATCTTCTCGGCTTCTTGTATTATAATCGTGCACGTCAAGATTTTGGTTGAAATCAATCTTTTTTACATAAATAAAGTAGCTTCATACACATATACATTTAGGAGACCAAGTCTCTTGAACAACGGCCATTCACGAAGTAAGGTAATTTATTTAAGAATACTCCAATAAAGTTTCAATTTATTCGTTTTTTTCTACATGACTACAGCCCAATAGGGGCTTTGGCCTCTTCCACTACATTTCTCCAAGCTTCTCCATCATCTACTATCTTTCTCCATCCTCTATTACCCATTTTTAGTAGATCATCCCTGACTTCGTCCTCCCATCTTATCCTAGACCTGCTTTTCCTCCTCCTCTAGTGGAGTTTTCTTTGTAAATTATTTTGAACATTCCTGTTTTTATCCATTCTGCATATATGCCCAAACCTATGTTTCTGTCCCGTTATAAATCGTAGGGTACAATAAGTTTCAATTAAATATTACTACAATTATATATTAAGACCCTGTATCAAAGCTTCTTGCTTTGAATTTGTTTTCCTTTTCCATTCTTCTGACTCTTTGGCTGTACCAGAATTCTTTCTGAGAATCTTTCGTTCAAAAACATAGTCTAAAATAATCTTAATCTTAAATAGGGAAGTGATAGCCGTGAGCCGTAGCAGCTATCTGCTCAATCAATCCTAACGCTCTCCTGGGTCCTATCTGTAAGGGTGACCGATCGGATTGGCCAGCAAAGAAGACTCAGTTCTCAGCTGTAAAATCACTTCACGGTGGTTCGGAACCCACCTAAAGATGTAGGCCCAACTCATCACCCACCCACAGGTCTCAAACAAATGTTGGCTTCATCCTTCAAAAAAAAAATTAAATCTAAAAATTACAAATCTATCGAATATACCCATACAGTGTATCTTGCACAGGATAGGGTAGCCTGCTTTAAACAGGTACAGCGATATATGAATTTCGATATCTGACTTGAACCAGTCACTCATCTCTCTTGTAATCACTAGCGCTTGCTTCTCCTAGATCAAGAGCCCCAGTTGCAAGCAGCCCCTCAAGGGATAGCAACGCCATCCTACACTTACAATATTATTATTATTATGCTGATGATGCTGACAGCTGGTTGTCATGGCAACTAAGTACCAACACGCAATACATCAGCAACTCACAAACACACACGCGCACATTCACCAGATCCCGAGCTATTTGCGTTGTATTGGGTTGCCTAGGCACTTCGTCATAGTAAAGGCACTAGGAATGGTACAGCATCGGTGATTGGAATGGGGGGTTAGTAATTGTGATAGTGGAAGGGGGGGTGATTAAGGAGGGTAAATTAAGCGGCAGGGGGGATGTTTGCAATAATGATTGAAGGGTGAATAGCCTACGCTTTTGACGTAGCCTGTGTATTATTCTCGGACGAAATAGTGACGTATGTTATTGTACAAGTTGCTACTGGACTGTAGTTTGTATTGTCGCACTACATTTGGAATGATCTGTTATAATGTTGAATTGGGTATAACTATAAAATATTGTAGCATGACTATTTTGTATATTCCTTTATCCACAATTCATCTAGGTTCATAAATGCAGAAATACCATACATCTATACGATAATACAGATAAAATTAGGCATCTAGGTTCATAAATACAGAAATACCACACATTTTTTTATTTTTTCATTGCTGATGATGCTCACATGAGTCCGAGACTTGTGCGTGGGTCATGAGGTGAATGATTACACACAAATGCCTGACGGTGGAGCGGGATTCGAACCCACGACCGCTTAACGACAGCAAGCTGAAGTTGCGACGCCCCAACCAACTGCGCTAAGCGGCCCGCTATATGGTACATATCTATATATATAAAAATGAATATCTGTCTGTATGTATGTATGTTCCCTATAGACTTCAAAACTACTTGACAGATCGGCATGAAACTTTGGGAATATGTTGTGTGAATATTGGGGATGGTTTCTGACCATAAATTTCAATAGGGGAGCTAATAATAATTATTAATTAATCCATTTTATAGACCTAACCTACTGAACTTGCCGGCCAAACAGCTTAAAGGAACAGCTGATAGAAGTCAACAGTTTTTAATCATATGGCAGGCCCCTTAGCGGCGTTATTTACGCTGTCTTTGAACAGCAAAAGACTTTGCACTTTGCATGTAGGCTACCGTACAGTCGGAGCCTTGCAATATGTAGGAAACATACGACTGGGTATGATGAAATGTAATTATGCCAGGTTGATAACATCTGTTAACCAATGCAGCTAGAAATTTGAAATGCAGCCTCAGCGGGAAGTGGCGAAAAAAATAAAAACCTAGCTTCTTCTACCCTTATAGTCGTAGGAGGTTTAGGCTAAGTTTTAAATGTTTCTTCATTCAGAGGTGGTGATTAAGAAAACAACGAAAACAAGCCTCTATGATCAACTGGAAGGGCTCTTGCACTTTAAGACTAACTTCTTTCCTAATTTGAAATGTAACCTCAGCGGGAGGTGGCGAATAATAAAATCAAGGTGAATTTTTATGAGAACGCAGCAATGCGCGTCGGGCCAGCTAGTATACCATATAATTCAGAGAAAATAGGAAGGGTTGCTTAGCTCATCCGATACAACACTAAATAAATAATTCAGCTACTTTTTAAAATGTTCTTGAAGAACTTACTGTATTCTGCTGTAATTTTGTCTCAATAAATAATTAAATGAATAAATAGAATGATATATAGATAAATAAATCAATCAATTAATTCATATATGAATAAATAATAAGTAGTTGAATCAATAAATACCGATACAACGTGTGGGCCTATGTACCGGGAGGACGTGGTGTTGGCCTTCTCTGAATAAAAAGAAAATTGGCGGAGAAATCATAAATTCTAGAGACAGTCCAGAGACAAGATCAAAAACACAAACGTTTAATTAAAAAAAAGAAGTTAAAAAAAACTGGACAAATATGGGTGGAACAAAGAAAAATAAGTATAGCCCAGAAAATGGAGTGATTTTGGAAAGATAAAGGAAAGGAAAACGAATGCGACTATTCAAGTTTATAAAACACTATCCAAAGCGCTACAATAAAAAAAGGAAGCTGGAAACCGAGATAGCGAATGAAAACAGTTATAATGATTTTTATTCATTCCATCAACGTATATTTACTATAGTCTACATTTATGTATTAGATAATGAAGCCGGATAATGAAGAGATTTTAGAAAGATAATCGATTAATGTTGAATAATGTGCAATTTAATAATAATAGTAATCCTCTTTTAAATAGAATAATTAAAGACGAAGAAGAAAAATAGAAACAGAAATAACAAATACGAACAATTTATTGGTGCTTTTTTCTATATTTCCTATTGTACATAATTTATATCTCCTACTGTACATGAGTCATGAGGTTTAATACTCCCAACAAATAACACTCAATTCTGTATACTTTTTATCATTTGACTTGTGAAATTTAAAGTTTTTATTTCACTCTCAGACACTGTATTTTGTTTATCGCAACTGGGAAATAGTCTTCATTGTTTATTTGCAACGAGTGTTATGTGTAATAGCAGCACACTACTCTTTTCATAGTAGTCCTTGCAATCAATCTTATCATTGTACTACTACTACTACTACTACTTCTAGTAGTAGTAGTAGTAGTAGTAGTAGTAGTAGTAGTAGTAGTAGTAGTAGTAGTAGGTACTTTATTCAATATTTATTTGCAACGAATGCTATTTTTAATAGCAAAATGTGTTCCAACACTTATCATAGTAGGCTACTTCACCTGCAATCAATCTTATCATTGCACCAGTAGTAGGCCTACTATGTACTTTATCTGCATGAACTGTACAGGAAAACAGTGACTATTATTGTTGTTTCCTCTTCACAGATGACGCGTCAACGCGCATACGCATGCGCAGTACTAGTCTTACTGACCGTTGCGCTGTCTGCCGGCGTTGAAGCGGCAGTTACCAAAACACCTTCAGCCGCTTCCCAGGTTCCTTCTGTCAAAGTCATGCATCCTGCCTTCAAGAACGCCGGCAAGAAAGAGGGCTTGGAAATCTGGAGAGTCGAGGTGAGTGTGCTTGCTCTTGCTCTTGTTTAGAATTGTCTGAAAATAACTCATCCCACCCAAGAGAGCTTCCGACTCAGTCTGTTGCCAGCTGTTTGCATTGATTTACTTTATTTTGCACAATATCAGGAAACTGCTGCCTCAAAATTAGAGAGAACCTCTAGTTTGTCTATGGTATTGCAAAATATGTCTACTGTATACTGCCTATGAGACAGTTGTCACAAGAAATTTGCTAATTAATTAAAATCAAATAGCACTTGAGTGAAAAATTCAAATTGCAGTTTGAGAGCAATAATATTTCATTCAATTGGTGTTTATTTATATACCTATCATTTGTATGCAATTAGCTGCATGCCTGTTAATGTTGAAATATGAATTTTTTCATATTAAAGTAAGATTGGTTTATCTATCTGTACATAAGTTATATTGCATATCCATTTGTATAGAGACAACTTAAAGTGCACAATCTAATATGAAACTGACACAGTATTTCTATTAAAATATTATTTTCACTCACTTATACTGGAGGGATGCGTTTGACTTCTGAAAGCATCTGAGGCTGAAGAAGCTTCTTTTCGAAAGTGAAATGCATCCCTCCAGCATCTCCGGTATAAGTGAGTGAAAATAATATTTTAATAGAAATACTCTGTCAGTTTTGATATTAGATTGTTCATAGGTATGTGGTCATGGAAAATATCACAGATTTTAAAAGATGGAATAAAACAAAAAAAATCATATTTCTCCTTCCAAACTTGATACAATATGATAGTTTGAAAAAATTCTCAGTTGGGCATTAGACATTAAAATTTTTGTGCTTAATGGATATTTGTGCTTTACCAAAACAATAAATTAAATTTATTACAGAAAAAATTTGTTCTATAGAAAATTATTTATTTGAGAATAAACTATCTATCTATCTAAAATAAATGATTTTTTTTTAACTTATCACGAATTCCTTAAAGAAGTCAGAAAGAAAGTGAAAATAGATAAGTTATTAATCAATAAAAATTATCAAATTTCTATGCTTTTTTTCTGAAAATAATCAGAGCCATCATCTTTGTGGAGAGCAATAATTTGGAAAGTGCTGCTGTGGCTATTTTACTTTATTCTCAAATTTGAGTGTTTCATAGGATTTGAAACAGTTAGAGAAATGATCAAAAATAAATATGATGCAGGCTTACAAGATAATGCAAGGAGAGCTGCTTAAGTTGGTATAATCACACTACCGTATATAAAATAATTAAAATATTAATTAATAATTAAAATAAAGATTAATGAATTTAAAAAAATGTTTGGAAAAATTACATAAAACGCTAAGAAAATTGAGAAGACTTGACCAGTTCATCCTTTTTGTGTGTTATGAGAACAAATAGTTTTTCTAATTTGATATTTTATTATTTGCAAATGGTTATCAGTTATCTCGCATGGTTAGATAAAACTAGTATGCTAGAAAGCTAGAATGCTGCTAGCACAAATCTATACCACATCCTCTAAAGATTATAATGATTTTATTTTGTTGCTGAAACAAATAAACTCCAATAATCCATTTTATGACATATAATATGATAATATTCCTGGATTTCTTGTTCCATAACGATCTGCGTTGTTAATATTAACCTTTCATTGCAAATTTAACAATCTGCAGTCAGTAATGCATCCTACGACCTGCAGTAAAATGAGAAAATATTCTCATTTACATTCTTATCAAACAAAGTTGATTCTTAATTCATTACAGATACTCTGCAATATAATTAATTTAGTGAATATAAGAGTTTAAAATTAGGGATATTCTACCATCAAACTTATATTTTAATGAATACCTAATTGAGAAAAGTTAATATTTTATTCATATCAGATACCATATGGTGAGTGCAAGAGTTTAATTTAGGGAAGAGCTTATTGATTTGAAACTCACTCTCTTTTTTCTGCCAGAGCGGTTTGAAATTGTCCAAAAGACCTTGAAACGGACACAGTTCATGACCAACATTAATATCGATTCAGACATAAACGTAGCTGACTGGACTATTTGCCAACACCCAATATGGCAGACAAAATTATTTTTTGTTTATTCATCACTGGGATGTCTGGAATAGTATTGGTTAACAGCTATGTAATAATTATTGACAGAGCAAAGCTATAATAGCAGAATCAGGGCTTCTCATATTAGACAATTTTCTCTCATAAAAAATTGACGAGAATCTGATAAGCCTAATACGCTTTTGTGGATTTTCAACAGTACCCCGTAACAAAAATATTTATGTGTTCAAATGAAATATACGCTGACCCGTGAATAAAGTTTGATCTGGATGTGATTATATACACAAGATATGAATTATAGAAGCCATTTTCTTTTTCAAAGAAAAATCTTGAATTTTGGAGATTTTCCGGTTTGTCAAATGTTGTCCTCAAAATCTGGCAATCTCCGGGAAAATGTGAAAACAAACGAAGAACAAATATAATTTTGATCATCCAATTCAAGAAAATTGGAATTAAGCTCAATGATGAACAGAACAAAAAGGAAAATAATTCTCCTCAAATTGTTAATATTATACGTTCTTGAATTTCTTGATCCATACCGATCTGCGTTGTTAATATAAACTTTTTATGATAAAGTTAGCGACTTGCAGTCAATTTGTTGCATAAAAATGCATTAATTGATTGCAAGTGGTTAAATCATTTATCATAAAAAGTTAGTATTATACGTTTTTAACCAAAATAATCACTCTATATGATATTATTCAGCTCTTTGGCATAAATAATAAGTAGATATAAAATGCCTTTATTATAGATGTTGTGCCTTCAACACATGAACTTACTGTACATTTATGGGAAAAAAATTAGATAATATGTTTTACAGAAAACCTGACTTTTAACAGCTGCAGTAGTAGCTTAAAATCTTAAATCTACATGTATACAATATTCATTATTATTTTTGGATAGGCCCAAGTTAATATGAACTAATATAAATTCATTCTCATATCAAAACTGATGTATTTCAATTAAATATATGATTTTCAATCACTTTTATTGGAGATACTGGATGAATGCATTTTAATTCTGAAAAGAATCTTCGTCAGCCTCTTCTTTTTAGAACTGAAATGCATTCCTCCAGTATCTCCAATAAAAGTGAGTGAAAGTCATATATTTAATTGAAATACAGTGTCAGTTTTGATATTAGATTGTTTCAAGTAGTTCGTCATGGAAAAAATCACAGATAAATTTATTATTCGATGTGAAGATCAAAATTACACAGCAATCAACACATCGCCGATAAAATGAATATATTCTCTGTAACAGCCTTCCTTATATTATTCGTAGAGTAGTCATACAGAATGAACGTTTTAAGTACTAAATATCTCACCATCAATAGTGAGAAAAATTAGCAGTACAAAAATGATCAGAAATGCAGTAACAACCCAAAAAATGTTGATACATCAATACAATAATAAAAGTAAATGTTTATTATTGAAGATAATATAATAACTGCAATTCCAATAACCTCCCATGTTGCAATCGTAGTCATTGTAATTGTACAACTCTAGCGTACAAAATAATCCATTCTTGGCAGATCATCACTGCTTGCTTACCTTTTGAAACGGTCGGCTTTGGTTGAAAAGCATGATTCACCTAAATCCATTACAAGCTCAAGGCCATCTCACCAATTTACTCTCCTTGTTAGCTGCTGCTTTTTTACTACTCTCTATTATCTCATCCCGGTATTACCTGCATATATGTTTCTATTTTTGCTACTTTTAATAAGCCCGTAATAACTGAGATCATTAAATTATATTTTTACAATGTTTTATTGCAATCACTTACTGCTAATGTTCCAATCAATCAAAAAAAAGAATCACGATATTATTTTGAATACCGTATCTAATTTGTGTATAATGCAGTTGAATGTTTTCATCTGCGACTTGGAATTTGACTTGAATGTGTGAACTGGTGTTTCCACCAATTGAAACTGACAATTTATTTCTTAGAACTGGTTGATTTATTTGAAACAGTTTCAGCAGCTCATAAATATTCTCCCTAAGACCAAAATACATTTGTGAGACCAATCACTTTCACAGTGTCAGTCATTTCATGGAATATTTATATAAATAAAGTACGGTATATGCAAAGTATATTTAAAGCATTTCTCAATAACTCAGTGTCATCCATTTGTGTTGCCCTATCATATAGCCTTCATTCTCTTGTATAATATGTTTAAATTAAAAGAGAACATTATTTAAGAGTTTTTATTGTAGATGATCTATAAGAAACCCCATCCTTGGAGATAATAATTTATGGTTCGTCCTCTATGGCATTTATAAGGTAGAATATATAGTTTCAGTTGAGCTTCTATAACTTTTTATGTAATATCTCATTTATAAGAAAAATTAAATATTATCATTGATTAACATGAAGGCATGTTAATCTTAACTTTTTTCAAGGCCATGAAGATGAGATTAAATAACTCGAAAACGTTCGGCCAAGTGGGTGTACATTTATTCTACATTCACAATTTGAAACTGACTGCAAGTCGTTAAATTTACAACAAAAAGTTAATATTAACAACGCAGATCGTTGTGGAACAAGAAATCCAAGAAACATGTTAATCATAGGCATGCAATCAAAGCCAAAATTGTTCATTCAAATCAACACTGATTGCAGATAAAATCATCACTCAGCTTACCTTTTGAAACTATAAACTTCAATTATTGCGTTATTATTTTATATTAAGGAAGCATGAATTATATTATTATTATATTATATATAATAATATTATTTATATATTATATTATTATTATAGTATATTATATTCCAACAGTAAGCAAATAATAATAAACATAAAATTAGTATAATTTATACATCCCATTCGCATTACCCAAATCTATATAAAGTTTATGTGCTTTATGTATTTAACATGCGAAGGATGTTAACACCAATTTGATTGTGCAAATTTTTCGACTAAAATATAATTAAGTTAATTAATTTTTTACAGAATTTTGAACCAGTGAAATGGCCAGAGAAGGATTTCGGAAAATTCTTCAGAGGTGACTCTTACATAGTTCTAAAGGTAATACAATAATCTCTAATCATTGCTATCATTAATAAAGTTGCATGTTCTTTTATTCAATTTTTTAATAATTTTTATAAACTCTCCAAATTCCAGTAGCATATTCACAATATTTGCGGAATGAAAGTCAGTTTTAAATAACAATATAAATTACCGGTATTGCAAAAAAACTTTATCAGAACTTAAAATTCTGTATGAATAGGATTTTACTTTTTATTTCCTTAATTAATATCAAACTCAGAAACATTTGTGATTCAAACCACTTCCTATACTAGAGTTCTCCATAAAAGGCATTGCAAAAACAATATCACTCTTGACCTAGTTTTCTTTAATATAAATGAAGAATGATATCCGATTAAAATCCTACTTCCAAATAGTTATTAAAACTTTTCTTCTAATTTGTCGATTGTATTTTAAAGTGAACAATCACTACTATATAGTAATAATGGGAAGTCTATGGGATATTATGGTGAGTATTATAGAGGAATATCAGAGGAGTTACAGATAAATGTTTTATCAAAGACCAACTCTAATAACTAGAGTCTATTTATAAATAAAATGTTTACTCTTCTTGTAAAAACTACTAGAAATAAATTCGGGTGCCGTTCTATAAGATTATGGTACCTACTATAATGATATGAGTTCTAAAATGACTTAAGTTTGATGAATTCTGTGTTATTGTATGAGTCAAAGGATTAATCTAATATAAAACTGACACTGCATTTCACTTTTAAATAATGTTTTACTCACATATATTGGAGATGATTGAGGAATGCATTTCACTTCTGAAAAGAAGCTTCGTCAGCCTTTTCAGAAGTGAAATGCATTCCTCAAGCATCTCCAATATATGTGAGTAAACATTATTTAAAAGTGAAATGCAGCGTCAGTTTTATATTAGATTGTTCATTAAGTATTTCGTCATGGAAAACATCACAGATTTCAAAGGATTATTTGAACTTTCAATTATCTTCTTATTTGTTATTCCAGACTGTTGCAAATGATAAGAAGAAAGGAACATTTTCATGGGACATTCATTTTTGGCTTGGAGAACGTTCTTCACAGGTGACAAAAATATTTTTCATAAAATAGATAAATTAGTATGTTAAAGTATTAATGCTCAGAATATGATGCACTAGGCTTACACAACAAATTCCTGAAAAATCTTACAATAATGATCAAATCCGGTTCAATATTATAGGAAATGGTTTATGAATATAGTTGGAGTCCATAGAAGACATGAAATGATTGGGAAATGAATTCAAAGTTGAAATGCTAGGTGAAGAGAAAATAAACTTGTCTTATATAAGTTTTCTTTTATGATCCATGCCTGTAGTCACGAGTAGGCTTACTCAA
Source organism: Conomelus anceps (assembly GCA_948455865.1). NCBI lineage: Eukaryota > Metazoa > Arthropoda > Insecta > Hemiptera > Delphacidae > Conomelus > Conomelus anceps. The sequence goes on along the minus strand of OX418223.1, from coordinate 9,875,862 downwards.
TTTTATTGAAATAAATTAAGAAGATTGTCGTAGAAATGTTGTGAAGAACACAGAAAATAATTTAAGAACAATTAAAAAAGCGCGAGCTGAGAATAAAAATATTTAGCTGACATCTCAGGACAAGTACAAACAAATTAAAAAACATGAAACTTTCAAGAAATATATAGATTAAAGAGTTCTGTCAATTATATTATTGAAAGTGAATAGTAAACAAAATTTATTACCTTCTCAATTCTATTGTACTGTATTTATTCGTGAATTGAATATTTTACACTCCTTGTAAAAATTATGCAACTTCAATGACAATGTAGGCATAGATTGTCAACTCTTTCTTGGCAGTTGTATGGATCTGCCTCGAGCATGTCAGAACTAACAACCAAGAATGTGTTGATAGACTCTACTACAGGATGACGCAGGGGAAAAAATATAAATACATTAAAGTACCGTATAAATAATAAGTAGCCTAAAATGTATTCTTGTAGGTAGTAATATTCATAAACAAACATAGAAATAATTATAAAACAATAATGTTTAATAATAGGTAGTCAAATAATATTTTTTTGTATGCTTTACATGTAGAAGTAGAACTTAGAAGTTTGAATTTTGATTGAAGCGTTTTACAATTTCCAATTCAATAACCAAACTTTTCAGTACGGTTTTTCAACTGCTGCTTTGCTTGCTAACACTTTCTTTATCCATTGCATACACAAACTATTGAGGGATAAATGATAAAGTATTAAGTAGTATTAATCAAAAAGTATTTAGTATAAGTATCAAGTATTAAGGGTTTAATTATTAAGGGATAAATTATAAGGGATACAATAAATTCATCTCCTATACTCAAATTGATACAACAATGTGGCTTTTGTGAAATTCGTCCAGTTTATTAACATTTTCTTGGAATTTTTAAAATTTTATTTTGATTATAGGATGAACAAGGAGCTGCAGCAATCCTAGCAGTTGAGCTCGATGATGGTTTGGGAGGCGGTCCAGTTCAACACCGAGAGGTTGAAAGTCATGAGTCACAACAATTTCTCTCTTACTTCCCGTCAGGTGAAAAACATTCCATATTTTATTATTACATAAATTTTAAATTGAATTTATATTTCATTTTCAATTGTTTTACATTGGATTATAGTTCACTAATCTGAAAAAATGGCACAAAAAAGACCTTTGATCATTTCGAGATTTTGTAGTCAAGGAATGGCAGCTCAAGCATATTTAGAAGTAGCCTACTTACACAATAATTTTTTATATAATTTTTATTAAATAATACAATCACTTATAATTTCTATTAAATGCTTAGGTCCTGTCGCATGAATTCTCAGGATGAAGGAGACAATGGAGCATAAAATAAATATAATCTCAAGTTGGATTTGAAGAAACTGACAATTTTGCAAACTACTGTACCAAAAATATAAAGAATCGATTTACATCAGTTATTCAATGCTGTTGTCAATATCCGACATTGCTGAAGTCTTCAGTATAATTGATAGAGCTTCGAATTCGAAATTAATCTAATATATTTCTTGAAGCCTGCTTGTTATTCGCATTTTGAAGGCTTAATTTTTATCATTTGCAAATAAAAAGCCTACATGCTTTTTGAAAGCATAAATCGCCGACATATATTTAAAAAATTGCAATTCAGTCTCGCTATTGATACGTATTATAATTTCAAAATAGAAAATCCCGTTATGCATGATTTTATATTTTGTTAAATTACAATAAAATTTCTCATTAAAGACTTGCTATTGACAATATACCTGCTGATAGACCTACAATGATAAGAAATAGACCTCCAATTATAGGAAAGAGCTGAAATTATAGGAAATAGATCGTCTGTAATAATTTAATGATCGGTGCGTTGCTATAATTGAACATTTCTAAACGAAAAGGTACAGTAAAATTAGTGTTTTTACAATTAAATATATTGTTTCAGTTTTATACGTCACTTTTTATTATTTTGTATTATTATTATTATTTTGCTTTATAGGAGTTAGATACGAGGCTGGTGGTGTTGCCAGTGGCTTCAACCATGTCAATACTAACGCACCTGGAGAGAAGAAATTGTACCAGGTTAAGGGAAAGCGTAACGTCAGAGTCAGACAGGTAATTTGATTGGACATTGATAATTTTTATTGTAAATTGATAAAATTGTATAAATTCAATAAAAAATCAACTAGGCTTTCCAGTCTCAATGATTCAGTGCTATCGCAAAAAGCACATTTTTCTCGTAAACCTTGAACCAAAGACAATATAATGTAATATTGTCTGATAATATTAATATTGTAATGTTATATTGTCTTTGCTTGAACTCTAGCGTCTTCTATGCGAAACAAAAAATGTTGAGGATATGGTTTTGCATATACCATAGTAGTTAATTGCTCAATGGTTGCAATCATCATTTTACACTTTTTGATAGCAGCAATACATTTTGGCAGGAGAAGAGCTCAGCTTCCAGCTTTTTATTATTTAGACATTGAATACTTCCAATAAATTTTCATGATTATGAGTCATGACCGAGCTGCAAAAAAAGGGACCAAAACCCTTATAACAAGATTTTTTTTTTGGTTAACAGGTACAACTTGATGTGAAATCAATGAACAAGGGAGACTGCTTTATCCTGGATAGTGGCACTGAAATCTATGTTTATGTTGGACCAAATGCAGCAGGATCAGAAAAAGTGAAAGCCATCAATGCCGCCAATATGATCAGAGACCAGGACCATAATGGCCGAGCTCATGTCACTGTTCTAGGTCAGTTTACAGTATACTGTAATTATTTTTACTGTACAGGCTACCGTCTTCAATGTTTTAGTTAGGACAATACTCTTCAATATTGTCGTAGGCATTCAAAAAACAACATTTCTTACCAATTAATTATCACAAGGTAATCAATTTCCTATTCTATTCTTCTTGTCACAAAGACGCAAACAAAAACTATTCAGAGTTTGATTTACTAATATTTTATAAACTTTATTCGCAAATATTTAGCTGAAAATAATTGGGAGAGATTTCCATTTTGCGCAGTTCATGTTCTTGAATATTTTGACATTAAAATCTCCTCTAGAAGTAGGTCGAAGCAGATAATAGCTACATCAATGCCAGTACAAAGCAGCGCAGTCACTTCTCAAGTTAAATCATCAATTAACACTAGTCACATTATTATATCCTGTCTGCGATGTTTTCCATGACGAAATACTTGATGAACAATCTAATAACAAAACTGACACTGTATTTCTATTTATTATATGATTTTCACTCACTTTTAGAAGTGAAATGCATTCCTCCAGTTTCTCCAGTAAAAGTGAGTTAAAATCATAAGATTTAATTGAAATACAGTGTCAGTTTTGATATTAGATTATTATATCCTTCAAGTCACATTATTATGAATCATTTATCTCCATTTCTTAATTGTTTATTCCTTCTACTGGGTACCGTGCCCAGTTATTAGCTCGTCTCCTGGTTCATTAACTTACATATTTCTTTCAAAGAATGATTCGAAAAATAAAAATAATGATAACAACAAATAATACTGTAATCTATTTTCGACATACTTTAATAACTATGGAGATGATCATGGAACTATAATACATTTTACCTTTCTCCTTATCAGATGGCTCCAGCACTGAGGAAGAGATGACTAAGTTCTTCCAAGTTTTGGGATCTGGATCACCCAGCCAAGTGCCCGATCAAACAACTGGAGGAGATGACCAAGAATTTGAGAAGAAACAGGATGTAAGTTATTTAAATACATGAAAATACAACCTTTTTTAAAGGCACTTTTCAATTATTATTGATACGAAGATAATATAAAATATTCTTTCAGTACCGGTATCATATTGTTTATCTCTTAATTTTTGTGCACAGACTAGAAGCATGGTAAGATTTCATTATTTATTTCCAATCCTATTCTCAAAGTATGCAGTGCATGTTCACAATAGTATTACTAATTTCTTAGAAATTCAAGATCAACATAATCAATTCAACTATTTTTCTCCATTATTTTTTCTGGTGAATCAGTAATTTATTATTGAAGCAAAAATGTAATTATATTATTGTTTCAAGTATATTTCAGTTCTTGCAATCTTATAGGGCGTATTCATGAATATTTTATGTCATAGACATATTATTTAGTTTTGACGTAGTTTGAGACACCATTCTTTTATTTCAGGCAACAGTTGCTCTCTACAAGGTTACCGATGAGGGTGGTATTCTGAAGTCAGATAAAATTGCTGAGAAGCCTCTTAAACAAGACATGCTGAAAACTGATGTAAGATCAATCAAAATTATAATAATTATATAAAATTATAATAAAATAAAATAATTATACTGATTTGTACAGATGTGCAGATGTGATTGAGATTTTAGAAAAAATATAATCTTTTACGTAGACAATAATTCCATCAAATTATTTTCTTTTTTAGAATTGATTAAAAATCTATTGAAACATTTTGTTTAATAAGTTTCAGGTTTTGTAGACTTTTCTCACAAGAATTCAAATAGATACAGTTGTTTTCAAAATCATTATGCATACAAAATTAATTTTCACTATTGAGTAAATTTGAACACGCTAAATTTTGAAAGTAAACGAAAGTAAATCTTGAATAATATTTGACCCAGATGAAAATTCATTATATAATTTCAAATTCAAAATAAACGTTATTACTTCAAATAATACAGAATCTAAATCTAAATGAACAAATACGTTAAATCTGTAGGTAGCCTAAAGATTAGATAATTTTGAATCAATATCAACAGATCAGTAATTACACAATGATTTCCACATTACTATATAGACGAATCTTTATCAATTTACTGTCAAATACTTTATTGATAATCACTGTACAGTTCCTAAATGTAGCCATTTCGTTTTTAGGATTGCTTCATCTTGGATACTGTAACATCCGGCATTTATGTTTGGATCGGAAAGAAAGGAACAACTCAAGAAAAAGTGGAAGCCCTTAAGAAAGCTCAACTGTTCTTGGCAAGCAACAACTATCCTTCTTGGACGAAGGTCAGTTTTCCACAAATCTCATATAAGATAAATGATTATTACAGATTAAGGAATTGTTACAAAGAAACAAATATATTTTTGTAAAAGTTTATTCTCTGAAATACATAGATAAATACTGATATTTTTGTTTAGTCAGACATGTAGTAGTAGTCCACAGTGTATATGATGTAGTTTCCGTGATATTTTTGATTCCGCCTTGATTGAACACTAGGATTTTCTAATCAAAAATTTAAAACATTAGCTTGAAGCAGTATGATTCAATGTGTCCGTTATATTTCAGAATCAACTTTCATTGAAAATTATTAAAAAACAGAACTTAATAATTTCGAATCCCTCTAAGTGCTATTAATTTACACTGAAGACTTCCGCAATGGCGGATATTGACAACAGCATTGAATAACTGATGGAAATCGATGTGGGTTGTAAAGTGTAAGTGTAAAATAATACAGGTTTTTTCAACTGTCTACAATGGTTATAAGGTATGAGCTCTTTAAATAGTGAATAAATGATGTTACTTTCAATTCTTCCATAACAAATTTATACAAAACTATCAGTCACCACCGAGATTCGTACCACGGACCTCCCAATTTGTGAGATATGAGCTGATATTGCCAAGTTTAAAATGAGTGCTGCTGTGCAAAAGGGGTCACTATAGTCCAGTGGTTAAGGCGCCCGACCGGCAATTGGGAGGTCCGTGGTTCGATTCCCGGTGGTGACTGATATTTTTGTACAGTAGTATTCATCGATTTCCATCAGTTATTCAATGCTTTTGTGGATATCCGCCATTGCTGAAGTCCAGTATAAATTAATAGCACTTAGGGATTCTAAATTAATAAATTCTGCTTCTGTATATTTTTCAGTTAGTTAAAATGTCAGTTACCATACTTCAAACTTACTTGGAAAATTATTCTTTAATGATGAAAATAAAATAATTGATAATTACAACATTGGCTTAAAACATTGAGAGATGTATATAACTTACAAATGACAAATTGAGAGTTGTAACTGACAAGTGAATAATCACAATAACTGGGTTGTAAAGTGTAAGTGTAAAAGAATACAGGTTTTTTCAACTGTCCGCAATGGTTATAAGGTATTAGCTCTTTAAATAGTGAGTAAATGATGTTACTTTCAATTCTTCCATAACAAATTTTCAGGTCACTAAGGTAGTGGAAGGAGCCGAGCCTTCTGCCTTCAGACAGTACTTCAGCACATGGCAGGAACGCTCACCAAGTCCAACAAGGAGAGGAAGTCCTGGTAAAAACTGAACAACTTCCAAAGTCACCCGCTTCAGCACAAATCATGTGAACGGGGTGCACAATATACAAAACACGTAATTATAAGAAGAATCGAAAATCAAATCAACGCTTTATTAGAATTGTGATAAAATGATTAAAATACTTATTTTATACAAACAAATTTTTGCACCAGTTTCCTATGCTGTATTTTATTTGCTTTCAGATTGACTATTGAATGAATAATATTCATATACACATTTTATTCGCTGATTGGTATTGGGAATTTATTTATTTTCCTTCTAAATTGCATCCAATCCCATCCTTCTACACCCATTTCCCCTCGATTTAGGATCAATGCCTGTTTTGAATTATGATAAATTTGTGAACTGTTGTTGGAACGGAAAGTATACCTACCTTCAATCTTTACATCATTGAAATATGTTAACAAATAATTCAAAGAGAGTATTTTGGTGATTGGATTATATTAATTAATAATGCTATGTTATTCATGTTGTATATACTAGTAGATGGTGATTGAATTTCAATTTGATACGTAATAATCAAATATAATTTTAGTTTTATTTCACTGTATTTGAGATACATGCACAAATTTTGTTAATATTATTTATTTAATATTAAAACACACTGTATTTCACTTTTAAATAATGTTTTACTCACATATATTGGAGATGCTTGAGGAATGCATTTCACTTCTGAAAAGAAGCTTCGTCAGCCTGCTCTTTTCAGAAGTGAAATGCATTCCTCAAGCATCTTCAATATATGTGAGTAAAACATTATTTAAAAGTGAAATATAGTGTCAGTTTTAATATTAGATTGTTCATTAAGTATTTCGTCATGGAAAACATCACAGATTATTTATTTATTGTGACAAAATTACAGTGAATGTGAAGGAGCAACAGACTCAAGTCCAAAACTGCCCTTCACAAATTTTGAATACTGTACTAAGTTATATTGCCCAAACATTGAGTTTAACACAGACTAAAAATTTAGCTAAACAACTTTACTCGAAAAATATTCTCGCAGTATTGCTGTAGATGTGACAATAAATTGGTGATTTTTGTGTTGTAGGCCTATTAACATACCGTAATATATTACATCTCATACCAGTTAATGTGTTTTTTGGTCAACAATCAATAAATGAACTAGAAGTTTCAACCATTTAATGAAATATTTCAGCTCTCAGCATCGAGTGCCATTTTTCCAAGAAAAGTGACAGAACTGGGATAAGAAATGAAAGAAATAGGATGAGAAATGAGGTGGGAAAAGGAAAGTAATGTTGTACAACAGAGTCAGAAAGAGTGAAATGTTATTTTTGGCTGGTTCTTAATGGGGAAATTCTTCAGAAAAGAATTCTATATTTCAGATGAATATTCTGTTTGATTTTCAGTATGCGTAGCTTCTGCAGCTCTTTGCAAATCAATGAGCACAGTATCAACACGTACAATAATTGTGATAGTGTCTTGATTCTTCAACTTATTGAAAAATGGATGAACGCTACTACACAAAAATATCAGTCACCGCCAGTAACCGAACCGCGGACCTCCCAATTGCCGGTCGGGAGGTTAACCACTAGTTACAGTGTCCGTTCTGTATAGCAGCGCTCATTTTAGACTCGGCCAGATCATTTCGTATAACATAAGTTGGTTTTGAAGGAACTGATAATTTATCAAATCAACAAATATATAAAACATAATTATTCTATTAATTTCGAATTTCTCAATCGATTTCCTTCAGCTATTCAATTTTGTTGTCAATATCCGCCATTACGGAAGTCGAATTAATAGCACTTTGAGGAATTATAAATTAATAAATTATGTTCTATATAATTATATTTGTCAGTTTGATAAATTGTCAGTTTCTTCAAAACCAACTTATTGAAAAAGTAAGGATCGATCTTTTTAAAGCCGGTTTGGATGAAAGTAGACTACTATCCACTCTACTATAATAGAGCTCTATAGTGAAGCCACTTTTTCGATAGATGAGGTTACTCTTCGAACACAATAAATTAGAGCATACATCAGTGTCTCGTGAAGACTATACAAGAACTTGCCAAGTGAGCCCATATTTTCTAAAAGAATTATTATTGAAGTATAAGCTCGCATTATATTACATTATTGAAGCAAATTTTACAAGAAAGAACTTTTCCAACATATTTTTTGGAGGAGAAAACTACAAGATGTCTAGCATTCATACTGGAGGTATGTAGAATGTTTTTTTTTTTAATTAAATCTAAATTTTCCTGAACAAAATACATACACCGTTAACTGGGTTACTTTAAGCCTCGGTTTTTAACCACTCGGATTCGGACAAAACGGACAAGAATACACTGCAATTAATTCTTTTACTATAGGAAAGCATCATTGTAGTGTATTTCACTGCTGTGCCCACTGTCCGAATCCGCTTAGTTGGAATCCATAACGTCATAAGGTGTTAATTTATTCTAGTTTTAGAAAAATAATAAATCCAATGTAAATTTATTTTCACATATTTTAATATGAGTTTTAGACTAATTCCATTTTCATATTAGCTAATAGCTGTATTAGCTATTTTGTAATTGCTAATTAGCAAAATGTACATTTCACGAAGTTTTATCTATTCTTGGATTTCTTGTTCCATAACGATCTATGTTGTTAATATTAACTTTACATAGTAAATTCAACGACTTGCAGTCAATTTTAATTGTGAATAAATAAAAAATCTATCTATATTTTATCTATTTATAATAAGGCACAATTTATGAATTGAGGAAATAAAGCAGTAGGATCAAAACTTATCTACCGATTGATCTCTCTCAATCAATATTATGCCGGATAGAAAGATATTATGGAGCTTCAAATTTTAATTTGAAAAATTCCCATAACTGGTTTGGGTCAAGTGGAAGAGGAGGCTCTTATGCCTCAACTTCGCCCACAGCCCTTTATATTGTGAAGATGGGAAGTGGAAAAAATGTGCATGCTCCAGAGGACTTATTGTAAAATAAAATATGTTTCTCTTGTACCGTATCTAAATTTATTTCAGATCACAAAGCCTACTGTACTCAATATTTGGATATGGGCATTCGTCACAAGGCGTAGTTATCTGCTTGGAAATACTGGTACATTAATTATTTGCATGTGCACGCAAAATATCATATTTCATAGAAGATGACAATTAATTTCTTCCTTCTTAGTTTTGATACTTTTCAATTAATCAATGGTAAGTATATAATGGCAGTAGTGGGCTGTGCCTGTTGTATCTTTACTTGATTGTGTTTTGTAAAAAATAAATAAATATATTATATTGGATGCCAAGTAAATTTTAGTACTTAAAATCAAGCTCAAAGTCTTCTAGTTGGTGAAGCTAGCCTGCTAAGAAGTACAAAATATTTAGAAATAAAAAATCTCAAAAGAATCAAAATCAGCAATATTGATTCATCTACTGCGAAGACTGAAAATCCAAGTTCATGGAATAATAGTAAGAGAGCTGATTTTGTCGAAGATAATGTATAACTTATTTAAAGGCTTAATTTGAATTATTATGATTTGGTAAAATATGCCTGCCGAATATTATGAAATGTTGATCTTAAAAGTGATTTACATTCTGTGATCTTTTCCATGACGAAATACTTGATGAACAATCTAATATCAAAACTGACTGTATTTCAATTAAATATATGATTTTTAACTCAATTTTACTGGAGGTATTGGAGGGATGCATTTCACTTCTAAAGAGAATCTTTAGCTTCTGAGTCTGACGAAGCTTCTCTTTAGAAGTGAAATGCATCCCTCCAGTATCTCCAGTAAAAGTGAGTGAAAGTCATATATTTAATTGAAATACAGTCAGTTTTGATATTAGATTGATCCATATTCTTTAATATTGAACATTTCCATGTTATCATTCAAAATCCTAATGAACATGAAAACGGATTTTTGAAGAATATCTATCTTAAACAAGGCTATTGCTTCACTTTTAGAGTAAACTAATAAAATAGACTATATTGATAACAACGAACAAATAGCTCCATCTTTAACGTTCGGTTTTCATTAGTAGAGACAATATAATGAAAATAACTTATAGAACATTAAGTAAATACTTATGAGAAAAAACTGATAATTTAGCTTAGAAAATTGACAGGGAGGTCCGCAAAGTTAATATTTTTGAGATAGGTGGTAGATCGTGGTACAATAATCACAATTTTAGAGCTGTATTCATCCATTTGGACTAAATTAATTAATGGAATGTGAAGGAACAAGAGGATTTTAGTCCAAAACTGCTTTCCTCATAAAATTTAAACTAGAGTATCCTAATTTTAGAAGGTTGAGCTCAAGTATTACTGAAAATGTCATTAAAAAATAAATTTATTCTTTTTTTAGTTGAATAATAGGTTAATACTTTTGAATATAAATATTTTGAAACATTATGATATTGAAGATCCATCTTGTTTCCACTAATATGCATTATAAACTTAAAAAACACTTTTAAATGGAAATTGACTCACGTTATGGCGTGACGGCCGTTTCGCTCTGTTGTCTAGAGCATCATCAGACGACCCACAGTACACTCAAAGTGGGTCGTCTGATGATGCTCTAGACAACAGAGCGAAACGGCCGTCACGCCATAACGTGAGTCAATTTTCATTTAAAAGTGTTTTTTAAGTTTATAATTTTGAAACATTGTTTAAGATTTTTTCTTGAACATTCAATTGACAGATTTTTTTACAGCCTAGCGGCCCTAGGCTTGTTTCACTCATACCTGACAGTCATCAGGTAACCGGTGTTGTTTACCCGGCGTAATTAGTCTACATTGTATCATATGATTCCAAAAATCGGGTAAGTGGGAATCGTTTCATATGATACAATGTCCCTAAACCCGGGTCCCTACGCTTCTGAATCAATAGCTAAATGAATATTTTAAAAAACAATTGAAAATTATTTAGTTGATAAAGCTTTTTATAGTGTACCAGAGTTCCTTTCACACCAAAATTAAGCCTCACCTCAACTAATTGATATAGTAATTATTATGGTAACTAGTGTATAATATTGTATATTTGTTGATCTGACTAGTCTTAAACTCCTTAACTGGAGTCTTCAATACGTTTATCCTACAAAAAATATTTATCCACAAAGAATATTCCAAAAAATGTTTATGCACAAAAAATATTTATCCACAAAAATATATTTAAAAAAAGGGTCGAAATGAGAACTTCCTTCTGTTTTGGAAGTCGGTTAAAAAAATACTGAATGATTCACTGAAAGACTGAGAAACCGGTCATGAAAAGTAAAAATACAAAAATATTATTAGATAAAATGATCAACCTGCAATTTATGCTTTTTCCTACACAGAAGCAGACAACGCCAAGTTGGGAGATGTACATGGTAATCGGACTATTCGCTCCCCACAGTCACGTTGTGGGAGCGTGGAGGACTTCATGCCAGACGAAGGAGTGGGGCAAGCGGACGTTTACCGAGTCCTCGATTCTGACGATCTGGATCTTCTGGATGCTGACTCCAATTACTTCTTCTCAAGCGACGATTGTTACATTGTCAAATACAGATATCCCCTAGGACAGAGGCAGAACTACGTGCTCTATCTTTGGCAGGTGAGGAGTCCTTATAAATTTACTCATTTTTATTAATTTATCAATTGAAACTTACACATATAAATGATAAAAACAATAGAAAAATGAAAAACATAAAAAATATAAAATACACAAAATTTTTCAGAGCAATTTAGTCAAGGTAAGGTGTATAGTTGAAAAAGCTCTCCAATACTTGGAAAATTATTTATAATAGCTTGTAACGTACTACATTTTATATGTTATAGCTCCATATATTAGGGCTATGTATAACAACATAATCTAATTTTCCTTTCGAATGAGTATTAGGTATTAGGGATTTCAAATGCATTTTGCATCGCTAGCTGAATGATTGTCCACTACATCAATAATTTATTTTTTCTCTAGAATCTATTATTTATTAATCCAGAAATAGTTTTCTTTGCTAAATCTGTTAAGTTGATCCATATTTTTCTAATGTTATTGTGTTCTCTCTAATAAGTGTCAATTTCACAATTTTTTTTATTCTTTTCATTTTTCAATTTCATGAAAAAAAATTCATTATATTGCAATCGTTTTTTTTCACGTATATTGTATGCATTATGCTTTTTTGTGACAGTTTTTCTTTCCACGTTTCATTTTTATTACTATTGTATTTTGTTTATTGCTCTGTCTTCTTTCAATGCATTCTATAATATGTGAGTACTGAATGCTCCTCCATGCAGACGTGAACTTTATGACTTGCATGGCAGTATATTTCTGCTATTTGTAAACTATACGTAGATTTCCAAGATTATTATTATTGTAGTGTTACTTGTAAAAAAAATTATTTAGCTTTGTATTTTCATTATGCAGAAATAAAGATATTATTGATATTATTATTATTATTATTATTATTATTATTATTATTAACTATATATCATATATCATCATCTATATATATATATACATATATATATATATCATTAACTATAATTATATACCAAACTATCTATAAAAGGATGATACCCTGACTCACTCATCAACGCAGAGCCAAAACTACTGGGCCTATGAACTTGAAATTTCGTATGAACAATCCTCATAGGATTTCACCGTAGAATAAGAAAGGATTTTTCAAAATTCGCAATTTTAGGGGTGTTTTTAGGGGGTTAAAGTTTTGCCTATGCAAAGCATGGCTAGCTAGCTTACTGGGATCTTTTAATCATATGGAAAATAATTTGAAATTTTTCGATCTGCTGTACATGCTGTTTCGATGGACAAGCTGTTTGTGTGTTTTGCAAATCATCATTCACATAACCTACTGAACTTGCCGGCCAAACAGCTTAAAGGAACAGCTGATATAAGACAACAGTTTTTAATCATATGGCAGGCTCCTTAGCGGCGCGTTATATACGCTGTCTGGAATGCAAAAACTTTACATGTAGGCTACCGTACAGTCGGAGCCTTGCAATATGTAGGAAACATACGACTGGGTATGATGAAATGTAATTATGCCAGGTTGATGACATCTGTTAACCAATGAAGTGCTAGCTAGAAATTTGAAATGCAGCCTCAGCGGGAGGTGGCGAATAATAATAAAATAAAAAACCTAGCTTCTACCCTATTAGTCGTGGAAGGTTTAAATTTGAAATGTTCATTGAGAGGTGGTGAGTAAGGTTTTACTGTGTAAGAAAACAACGAAGGAGGCCTCTCTGATCAGCTGGAAGAGCCCTAGGACTAACTTCTTCCCTAATAGTCCTAGAAGGTTGAAATTTGAAATTTAACCTCATTGGGAGGTGGCAAATAATAAAATCAAGAATTTTTTATGAGAACGCAGCAACGCGCGTCGGGCCAGCTAGTCTATATATATATCATTAACTATATATACCAAACTATATATCAAATCCAATAGCACAACTAATAAACAGAATAAGAAGAAATTTTTTCCATGGAATAGATACAAACACATTAAATATACTCAATTTCAGAAACTTATTCAAATACACAATATTGCTGAGACACTATTTTGAAGACAAATACAGACGGACAAATGAAAACACATAAAACACCAGAAATATACAATACATAATACCAGGATACTACACAAAAATAGGAAAAGCAGTTCCGGAATATTTCATACCACACACTCTAAACAGCATTCCATATCACCTAAGAAACTTAAATACATACACTGAAATAAAAAAAGAAATAAAAAACTATTATATCTCAAACCAATAGACCAGACAAATTCAAATATTAACACAATCTACTTACATATTGAAAACAAAACAATAAAATATATCAATCTTATATATCAATATAAGCTAAATTTAGCTTCATGGGGTAGCCACTGTAAAATCGAAATGGATTTCTCTCAATAATATCTCACTTTATTAATGATTATGAAATGAATCAATGATATAGAAATTGCAAAAAATATATTAATTTTATTGTAATTTGAGATTGTGAATTAATAAAAAAAATTATTATTATTATTATTATTATTATTATTATATTACTTTTTCACTTGATATTCAAACATACATCAATGTTGAAGGTGAACTTTACTAGTGAATTTAACACTCACTTTTTCGTGCTATGCTAATTTTGCATTACCATAAACTAGTTTAGTGAAATTTGACAACTTCTGTTTAGTTTCAATTATGGAGAGATTTCGCAATATCAACATCAGTTCTACTCATTTTGCATTGTTGTAATGCTTCCTCAGACACGGCTGGAAGAAAGGCTGTCTGAGAAGTTTACTTTCTTAAATTACTTAAGACAAAAAATGTATTTTAACATTTTCAATGTTTTGCTTTAAACTAAGCTACTTAAATTAAATTAATAAAATTAAAATAATAAATAAAATGAAAAGGGAGCATTACAACGATGCGAAAAATGGCTATCACACGAATAAGTGAGTGTTAAATTCACTAGTAAAGTTCATTTTCAACAATTATTTATGTTGCAAATTAGTTTGAAGTGACTGACAATTAAACCAACTGACAAATATACAGAAACAGAATTTAACAGCACTTGAAGGACTTCAAATTAATAAATTATTTATGTTTATTACTTTTCTATCTTTAATTTTCAACTAACTTTCAAGTCTTTTCACCTATACCTTCTAAGTCTTTTCACCATCAATTACTCTAGCTATATGTGTATGTAATTCCCTCATCATAACGTTCTATTTCAATTTGATAAAAGTGATAAATTTCTTTCATTCTAGGGCAGAGACAGCCCACTTCCACTGAGGACTAGAACTTCATTACTGGCTAGAAAGCTGAATAGAGGCTTGTCTGGCTATGCTACTCAAGTAAGAGTCTTACAAGGACATGAGCCTTCACACCTTCGACGTATTCTCAGAGGTAAATCAAGCAGATATCAATATCAATGTAATGGAACTGCATGATATTATGTGCATTTATGTAATGTCGGTATTATTACTCTGTAGAATGACAGCTTCAATCATGTCTCCATTGTCTCCAATTTTTTTATATACATGTATTGCCGCAATATGGGCTGAAGTTATACTTCTACGTTAAAAGTAATGAATAATGAGACGAAGTTGTCACAACCACATTGATTGAAATAGTGAGATACTTGTTTCAGTTGTTACACCATTATCAATCTCAAACAAACCTAAAGCTAGAGTATGTTTGAGATTGATCATGGTGTAACAACGGAAACCAGTACCGTGTCTCACTATTTTAATAAATGTGGTTGTGACAACTTCGCCTTATTATTCATTATGGATATCTTCCACAATATCAACTTCGCCACTACAAAGAGAGTTTTACTTTAAGCATTCGAATAAATAATAATATTAAACATGTAAATACTAAATAATACGTTTCTTTTGCTAATGATGACCACATATGAGTCTGAGACGTATTTCTGAAGTGAATACGCCAAGCTGACATTAGAAGTACTACGCGTGATTTCAGTTGTTGGATTGACAATATCCAGTTCAAAAACTGCACTAATTTCATCATTTAGTTAACAATGTGATGAGAAATTTATTCTACACTATAGTTGAATATGTTTATATATTGTACTGTATATTTTTATATACTGTATTGGGTGGTACTTATTCAAATTCAACAAATTCAGCTCATGATAGTTGTTTCAAGTAATTGTTTGAATGCTTTAGTACTTGAAGCACATCAGTATTACCTTTTGCTTACTCAAAACTTATTAATTAGTAATAAGGCAGTTCAAAATTATTTCAACATTCAACTGTTACTTGCATGCAGCTCAAAAATACTTAAATCATTAAAATTAATTTCGTTATTGTCCATATAACAGTGCTACTCTAAATGAGGCTTTTTTTTTATTCATACACTTATTTATTCATGAACTTCACAAATTAAGTTTATTTGATTATTTTTATGTTTGACAAAGGAAGCTTTCTAACAAATTTATCGTTGAAATTTATAAATTTGTTGTAATTTTAATAGAAAATAATACAGGACTATTCATGCTGTAATATTGTTCTTTATGAAATAGATATAATCATAACAAAATTTTTGGCTTACTCAGTTTCCTCATGTTTATGTTAAAGAATTAGATTCTCCAACCTAAAGAGAACTCAATTGAGAATTTTACAAAACCGCAATATCATACGCCACAGAATCTATATCATAACGTTTTCTCTCTTCAAGGTAACATGATTGTCTACTTGGGTAACAGAGCCAGTCTTCTAAGTGGCCCGGATTATCCCTGCAGGCTTAGGGGAACAAGACTATTCCAGGTATGATTATAATTTAATCAATCATTCGTTGAAAAACATCGTATAAAATATGCATTCAAATCTTAGTTTTGATTTTTTGGTCTTATGATATAAGACCACAGATTATGTCTTAAATCACCAACCAATGTTCTAAAATCTAAAACATTTACCAAGCCATGACAGCCTCTATATGAAACACTTTTACTATTAAATTTGATATTAAAACTGACACTGTATTTCACTTTTAAATAATGTTTTACTCACATATATTGGAGATGCTTGAGGAATGCATTTCACTTCTGAAGTAGGCTGACGAAGCTTCTTTTCAGAAGTGAAATGCATTCCTCAAGCATCTCCAATATATGTGAGTAAAACATTATTTAAAATTGAAATACAGTGTCAGTTTTAATATTAGATTGTTCATTAAGTATTTCGTCATGGAAAACATCACAGATTAAATTTTGATTTCATTATGATTCGAAAACGTTTCAGCCTACGTGAGTAAATGTTTTATTTATTCTCAATTAAAATTGACTGCAACTCGTTAAATTTACCATAAAAATTTTAATATTAACAACGCAGATTGTTATGGATCAATAAATTCAAAAACACTTTTACTCTCAAAACATTTAATCCTAACATAAATTAACACTTTTTTATTAAAAAAAGACACACTTGAACACTTTTAAATGTAATTAAAATTGGAGATGCTTTCATTGCAGTTAAAAATAATATTTTGTCCAGTAAGTTATCAACTTAATATTCCTAGAAATTTAAAAACTTCCATCTTTTCATAGATCAGAGGATCGTGCTTTAGCGATGGAGAAGCTATTGAGGTTCCAGCAGTAGCATCTTCATTGAACTCTGAAGATGCATTCATTCTTGATGCAAATCCCAACACCTATATTTGGCGTGGCACAGTAAGTCGTTTACTTATAATTTATTATAATAGGCTAGAAAAAAACACCATGTACCAGTACCATACCCAGCAAGAATGAAAAAACATCGACTTAATAATATAAAATATGTATCTCAAAGATTAAATAAAACTTTGAAAGTTATATTGTAAAACAAAAAAAAAAAATATCTCGTGTACCTACCCGTGTAAAATGAAAAAGAAATATCGACTTGGTACTAAAAGTGAAATATACTGTATACTGTTCAGTATACAGGTATACAGGATTTTGTATTATTCTTATTTTAGCCACTTTATAGTTGAAAGGGACTACAACCAGAATACTTTACATGATTACATGAAAAATATTATGACAGTTGTTCTACTTGATGAATACTTGGATACAAAATTCAATAGAAAATTACTAATTTGAGAGAAAAATTTATTATAAATGTGATGGGAATTTTACTTTTTGTAATAAGTTTCTCCCTAAGCAATGCCGAAGCCCTTATTAAAATCTTCTTAGTATTGGTGATGGAGATGTTATGGTAAATATCCATAATAAATCATATTGATTTTGTCAAGCCACTTAAAAAATTATTAAGACACGAGATGTGTCAATATTATCTTATATCAGGTCGGTATTATTCAATATCACAATACATCTGTATTTTCAAAGACAAGGCAGTATTATCATAGACGGATGTGGTCTTTGGTATTATTCAGTACCCTTAATAAAAATTCATGGTGACTCACAAGCTCAACTTTGATAAGATTTGACATTATATTCAAATTAATCTCCTTCTCCCTTTCTTATCTATCCTCCTGGTTACTTTGGATAGCATGTATCTTCTTTTATCAGCCTGTAAGTTGAATAACAAACAATAATTCATGTTTTCAAACCATATTTTAACAACTTTCAGGGCTGTTCGTCATTGGAGAGGCAAATCGCAGATACGGTTTCCAAAGTGATTTCACCTCGCGGTCACATATTCATCCTGGAAGAAGGACAAGAGTATCCTGACTTTTGGACAATCCTAGGAGGAAAGTTGACATATCCTCACTCTTATGTAACTCAGCAAGTAGTGACTAGGTTGTCACCCAAGATATACCACTGCGTAGTAGTTCAACAAAGTCTTCGCCTGGATGAGTACGATCACTTTGATCAACATGTAAGTATGATGGGTTCTATGTCTATGTTTATGATTGATTATAACAATTAATTTATTTGAGCTGTATCTCAATTCAAAATTGTTTACTGTTGCTCATTTTGAAACTAGAAAATAGATATAGAACTAGATTGATATTAATAACATAAAGCAGCCATCTTTTAATCATATATATTTCAATCTGTGATGTTTTCCATGACGAAATACTTGATGAACAATCTAATATCAAAACTGACACTGTATTTCAATTAAATATACGATTTTCACACCTTTACTGGAGATACTCAGTAGGCTGACGAAGCTTCTCTTTAGAAGTGAAATGCATCCCTCCAGTATCTCCAGTAAAATTGAGTGAAATAATATATTTAATTGAAATACAGTGTCAGTTTTGATATTAGATTATATATTTCAGGACTTGAAGCTTGAATAAATAGATCATTAATTTGTCCAAAAACTTCTCAGGAGTTCTGTAAAAATAAATTATAATATTAATTAATTCATTTTAAATTAAATTAATCAAAATAAGAGTATGAGAACTTGAGAAGAAAATATTTTTAAATTTAGTAATGCAAAATTATTTATAAAATTTGATAGCCAGGTCCTTAAAAGTTCAAGCACTCTATTGATTTCGATTGGAAGTTTGCTACATTTCAAACAAATCCAAACAATCATTAATTTCGTACGGTACCTGAGGATGTGCTCAGATTATCACTATAGATAAAGTGGGGGTTTGCCAAGTGTTCGTTAATAGGCTACTGGGTATTCATATAAATAACTGTAATAATTTTAAGGTATTATATCATCTGTAATAATTATAAAGATTTTATCAATATATTGTTGTTACTGTAATTATTTTTATGTGGCAGTTCCTTCTGGATGATGATGTCAGTATTATAGACACTGGAGACGACATCTATGTCTGGGTTGGTCTGCATGCATCTGAACTTGAAGAAGAATTAGCTGTTGAAAAAGCTCAAGTAAGTCTAATATTCCTTACTTTAAATTTAAAAAATAATAGAAATTTAGATTTCAACTAGACAGTTGTCATGGCAAGCAGTAAAAGATTGAAAATTGATTTTCAAAATCAGAAAATTTTGAAATTGAAAAACATTCATATTTATTTAAAGTGAAGTCTGAACACAAAAATAAAAATCAAATGAATTTAAGAGAATATGACAAAGATGAAAATCGAAGAGAAAATTAATTGAAATATTACATTATTATTTTTGTTATTTCAAATTCAAGATTGTAGTTGAGATCAGTATTGGAAGAGAAAAGTAATTAAATATTCACGTTTTTTATAAATATTGAAAATATGTTGATAAAAAAAATGTTAAACATCATTTTATTGAAGAGATTTACTAATTTGGTTTTTAAAATGCGATTTTTCTTGAGGAGGGGAATAAATTGTGAAGAAGAAGAAGAAGAAGAAGAACACTTCTATCAGTTGATCAAGAAATTCGTGTGTGTTTGTCATCAATTCCAGCAAGAATTGACCTATTATCTAAAAAAGACAAGCTCAAATTTCTCATTAGGTACTAATGTGCAGCCTTGTATATCACTAGAAAATGAATATTTCCTTGGCCACTTTTGAAATTTATATTTAATTATTTTATTTTTAATTGTTGTTCACTTTTATTGTCACATTGTCTGGAAAATTTCGCGGCACACTGGTTGAGAATCACTGTATTAGAGACTGATTTTCAAATTATATAATGTCCAAAATGGGATTTTTCAAGAACCCTCAATGAACTGCAAAAGTGTAATGTTTCTCTTCATACCTTCAAGTATAGTGAACTTCAAGAAGATAGGAAATCTTAACGTTTTTTAAAAACAATCTTTAAAAATTCATGGATGGAACTAATTAAATTAAATTTCTTTTGTTTACAAAATAATTTCTTATATTTTGCAGGCTCTCATCGACTTGAGACTAGGCCAGTTGACAGACAGTGTAGTGATAGTAGTAAGGAGAGGCTACGAACCTTCTCCTCTCATAAGTTTATTCCCATCTTGGAACATTGAATACTGGTCTGTAAGTATCACAGTTTTTTCCTTTTTTTTTTCATTGCGTATGATGCCCGGAGTTTGGAGAATTGTGCGTGGGTAATGAGGTGAATGGGTGAATGATAAGAAACATCCATGGCTGAATGAGATTCAAACCCAAGGCTGTAGGAGACGAAGCCAGCCAGAGCTCCTTATCTTATCACAGACGAGCGCTCCAACCAGCTGCGTTACCAGAGCCGCCTAAAGAATGACTCATCATGTCTCAAGTGCGACCGTTTAGAATTTGAATCACTGTATAATTTATGAGTTACTGTTACCTACAGTATTATAAAAATGTATATTGTACTTGAATTTTTCAATCAATTATTACAGCTTGATCAAGAAGACCATTTTTTCACAGAAAGTTATTGATTATAAGGACAAGCCCCGAAATATTCGATCATACTTCGATTATTAAACCGGTCGAAAAAATATATCTGACATTTCAATGTTTTTTTTTTTTGGTCACTGAATTTCTCTCAGCCAACTCCATTAATTTGTAAAAAGCCTTGTTGGAAAATCACATTTTAAACAATAGGGAAAACTTTGTTATTAAAATATGACAAGTGAACATAGTTGCAAAGTTTGTTTAGTCGGATAATGCCCACATGAGTATTGATACTTGTGCGAGGGTAATAAGGTGAATGGCGTAAGGTGAATGATGAGAAATATCCATGGCTGAATGAGATTCGAACTCAAGACTGCAGAAAAAGAAGCCAGCCAGAGTCTAATCATAGACAAGCGCTCCAACCAACTGCACAGCAAGAGTTCTTTTGAATCAGCTTAGTAAATATATCAAGGAACATTTGTTATTACGAAAAGTTAAATATACAAGAATTTATATTCCAATTTTTTCCAGAGTGAATCTCAATTGAATTTATCGAAATGAATATATGCGACCTACACCGCATTATACTAGGCTCATTCTTCTTTCTATAACGTATAAATTCCTGACTTTTTCATGTTAGGAAAACATTGTTATTAAAATATGGCAAGTCACCATAGTTGCAAAGTTTGCAACTTGTGTTGAAATAATCACAATTATTATAAAATTCCCCTCAATACAGAAACATTTGTTTCTAAGAGAGTTGTTCTACTTTTAATTAAAAGATTAATATTTTTATATAGCTTTACAATTTTTCTTATTCTTTCTAATGTAATAGATTTATAAAACGACTTATTCTCTACAAAAAAGTATGTATAAGGCTTCTTCTATTGTAGCCTAATCTCTATTGCAGAACAATATGGGAATAAATAAAATTCAAATTTTATTATTTTTTAGAGTGAATCATCATACGAGAGCAGCAGCAGCTTCATTGATCATGGATCATCATCGGGTGAGTTCATTTCTTCAGGAACCCTAGACTTGATTGACGAACCAGAAATCGACGACATAAGTCATTTGGAAGCTGAGTCCAAAAACCCACATCATAATGTCAGCTATCCCAGTTCGAAAATCAAAGACGACAAAAAAACCAAAGACCTGTTGAAAAATCTCAACTACGACAAAGAGAACATAGAGGTTTTCGACATGGAAAGTATACAGAAGAACGGAGAAAATAGTAATCATACTTTTAATAAAGATTTCAATTTTGGATCGGAACTTGATAAGGAAAATGAAAAAGATGATAAATCAAGCTTCAAGTTTGGAAACGATAAGTTTATTGATAGTTTTGATAACAGTCCTAAAACTCAGTCCAATAGTACCTTTGCAAATCGGAGAATTGATAATTTCTATGACACAAGTGGCGAGGAGGATTATAAAGACAATTTGTCTGAGGAAAGTTAGAATCCAAGAATTTGCCATTTCTCTTATTGGACATTTCATTGTAAAGCTGATCTCCAGTGTATTAGTTATATAAGGACTACTGCTGTACTTCAATATAGTTTAAAATTTTTGTAACTAATTGATGAGCAATAATAAAAGTATAATCTAACATCCAATAAATTTGATTATTTGAAATTGAAACCTTTATTTTGTTTTATTTCTAACTTTTCAACAACAATTATTGTTCAAAATTTATTATAGATGGACAAATTTTGAATACTGGTACACTAAAATATTAATAATAATAATAAGCGTATGGCTTTTAATGGTGGGGAGACCCTTACGGGTAGTTCCACCTCGCCGTTTGAGCCATGTTACGGGGAACATGGTGGACCTACTATTTTAGGTGGGTTCCGAACCACCGGAATAAAATATTCATTTATATTTTCAAAAGTATTGATACTTTACATTACACCGCAGAGTATTTCTTCTTTATACTCTTACAGTGAAATGTAAGCTTGTTAATTAGTTAAGATTGTGATGTAACCTTCATTATTTATAATAATATTGTGTAAGGATGTAATATAATATGTCCTTGACATATCTAAGAAATAAATGATAATAATACTACACTACGAAGAAAAAAAATCATCAGCTTTTTTAGTATAAAAATGCATCCATTATTATACAAATGAGTGAAATCAATTATAAATATATATTTTCAAATTAATGAATTTCACAGTAGATGGTTCAATATGCAGTATTATATTTTTTGTGAAAAACATAAAAGTAGACCCTACATGGAAACATTTGATTTTGATACCGAAACATGTTATTCTACATCTGTGGAGTAAAAATTAATATATTTTAATATGGGAATATCACTAAAAAAATACAGTAAGCCTATACCTACTGTGAGGAATATAATATTCAACATTTTAGAGTGAATCAGATTGTGCCATTCAATTTTCTGGCGAGGATAAAAGAATCATGAGGATAATTGACCGGGGAATAGGTGAGCGAATTTTTGTCAGCAGTGATAAAGGTATGTTGTACGGTATGTTCCTTGAGGTGGAAATATAGCAGATCAATATTCAAGATTCAAACATAATTTATACAATTATCAGTTTTTATTATTATTTTTATTCCATTAAATTATATGCTATTTTTTAAATTTGGTTTCTCGTCTTACTATACAACTTTTGCCTGCAATGTTGTAGATTGAAAAATAATATTAAGGCAAGCTCTTAACCATTTATATTATAGGATATGGCTTCTACGTCTCACGAAATATCTATTTGACTTTACGAATTCGTGGGTAAATAATTTGTAATACATAGAAATTTAATCAAATAATAATTTTTCCAATAACCTGCTACGCATTCACCAGTATGGAATCTGGAATGATTATTTTCATGAGAAAAATTAAAGTAATGTCTACAAAAAGGACAAAGGAAGTCATCTAGAGCCGAAATTGAATTTCCCGCTGTTATCCAGGAGTGCCTACTCTGTCAACTTGACCTAGATTATATATGAACTCGTCCGTACATCAATAAAATCAAGTTCTGATTTTCTTGAGTGCTTTGATGAATTTTAGAGATGATAAATTTCGTAAATTGGGGAGATCTACTGAAATCACTAGTTGGAACAATGAAAAATTCCAAAATTGTTATACTGTTCTCGATGTATAATATACTATGACTTTGAAGTTTGTAATGCATAATTCGTTCTTTAAGCTCAAAAAAGCATTTTGGGATTTTCTATCCATGATAATTTTCATTGATTAAAATATAGTTTCAAATTTATCTTGATATTTTGAGAAGTTCTAAATCGTGAGTCGATAATGACGGCAGAGACTAGTTGAGTTCCCCTTCTACAAAGCAGAACAGTAGTAACCTGGTCCATAGCTCTGACCAATAGAAAAATGCGATACAAATGAAAGTCACACACGATTGCGAACAGACCAATGAGATAACGTGTTCTACATCCATTCAACATCTTCTTTGTGAGATCAGTTGCAGGGGGTGGAGGAGATGTTATGGTTGTGGGTGTCTGGGAGATGTCAATATTTTGTATTTGACAAAAAGGTTCTTGGTATGTGTTCTATCAGTTTTAGTGTTAACAAGATTTTCGATAATTAAAATATTCAAATCTCATGTAGCAAAATATTATAGTGTAGTGTTGTGAATAAAATATCGTAAAAAAGTGAAGTGTGTAGGCTTATTATAGCCTAAAGAGCAGCTACTACAATAATAGTAATCGGCCTGTTTCATACCTGTTCAAAGTGATTTTTTATTTGATTCGCATAATTTAGTGTTGCTTGAGTTTTGTTACATGAAAAATGTATATAGTGCTTTGAAACTTATTTGCAGTTTTCAAGAGGTAAATTTATTCATACTTTATTGCACTTCTGTTTTCTTCTAAACATCATCCAACATCTTATTCATGCCTTACGAAAATTTAATCTATTTTATCTTATTGATTCAATACTTATAAAATCTGTAAATTTGTCTTATTCCATTATTTATTCTTTTTCTAGTAACCTAATTGGTTTATGATATGTAAAATCAATACTTTTATTTTTCTTCATGTTTTCTGTCATATTTGTTGAGCTCTTCCACCTAAGTCCTAAACTCTTGAGTACCGTATCCGTCAGTAAATTGAAGAACATTGTTTATCAGGTGTTTGTTTATCTGTAACTTAACTTATTTATTTCCAGTTCTAGACTTATATTTTCATTATTGCTCAATTAATTATTTTTCAGCCTTAATTTTTATTTGCTTTTATTAGATAGCTTTCATTGAAATTGTTCAGAATTCATTGCATCTAACATAACCAAAACATTGGGCACCCGAAATAGTAGCTATTCAAGATAAAATCGATAAATTCCTTTCTTTCAGTTCTTCCTACATTAAAAAAATTAGGTTAGGTTGAACACTTTTACACTCGACGAATACTAACTTGAGCATTATTAAAAATAACACATTCAGAATGAATAGATATGCTTCTTGATTGAAACCCCGATATATTTGTGCATACATCTCAAACTGAAAAAAGCATCTCGAATTCTCTTAATTTGGAAAAACTAGAATCTAACAGCAATAAGTTGGATCAGTGTTGAAAATTTTATTAATTGATTGTTTGACATGTGCTATTACTTGGTTGCACTGTATTAACATTCTATCCAATATCGCTTGATTTAGTGATCTGATCAAGCACCTACATTGATCTGATCACTTGGTACAAGATAAGCTGTCAATATCCAATTTGAAATGCTTGCTTAAAGCCAAGTTACATATTGGAAATATACATGCAATGTTTCTGTATGACAAGATTAGTGTGAGTTTATTAAATCTTGAATATAATTTTGTACGACCCTCCAAATAAATTACAATCACTGAATTGTTGGCGAGCCATGTAAAACACAGTAAGGTAAAATATCGGCCGGTTAAGGATAAGACTTTCAATTCTAGTATTCATATTATGCCTAAAACATTATCTAAAGTTAGTCAGTAAGGTTAGGATGAGGATGAAGGTCACATAGGTATGAGACCTGTGCGTGGGTAACGAGTCGGATGATGGTAATTGATGAGCCTGAACGGTTCAATCTGTTAGTACGGTAATTTCAGTTTTTCAAAGTTATTCTCCGTATTTTCAAGTGATTTTCAAACTTCACATGCTAATTCAAAGACAAAAAAAAAACAATGAAACATCTTGTGTAAATCATCTGTTAAAAACTTGAAGTAGACGCTTAATTTTAGGTTAGAAGAGCAAGGGACCGCGGATATTTAGTATGAGGCTGATAATTGTTATGCTCACCTTAATTGACATTGGTAGTACTAATTTATATAACGTGTTGGCCAATTAATTTTTATGGATATAACAATTAAAACCATATGTATCAACCCATTGACTGTCCTCATTGGGATCCTGGGGAATCAAAATGTAACTATTTGTTTACATGATTTACATTATGATGATGGGATTATTTCTTACAGCTATAGATGATTGTAGAATTGAGTGTAGCCTATCTACAGAACTGTTAACAAATTATATATTAAAAAATTAGATCACTCATTACTGTCCATGAATATTGTTAGACCTAGAACAATGGTCTTATGAGCTTTGATTGTTTTGAAAATTATTTCAAAATCTGCACAAGATACAAACTCTGTACGGTACTTATAAAATACGTGTTTCATAAAAGATGTATATTCTATATTCACTAGAACAATACCCTACATGAAAGAAGTATGGCATGATAAATAAATTGACCTTGAAACCTGGAAAGTATTGGTTCAATATAAGTGACTAGAACGGTTCATTCTGTATAGGCCTACTGGTGCTATAGACAGAAAGTTTCAGATTTTGTATTGAAACGTAACATAAATATTTCTCCTACTAAATCTAATAGGGAATGTTAACTTATTTAGTTATAATTTAGGGAATATAATTAATAAGTATGTTTAGCTTGGTAACCAACATGAGATGGAAACTGGAATTAGAAGAATATAAAATAACCAAACCAATAGTTTCTGAATGTAGGGATAATCCAAAATTCCAGTAATATAATTGCAAAAAGGTCAGGTGAGGCTTGACCGCATAGCATTCTAGATAGGACCAAATTATTTACTACAGGTACTTGATGAAGCGTAATTGTCTCCTGGTCTTGAATATGAGGTACCCAGTACCTCACACTTCATACGTTAACTAAAAGTAAGAGAATTTACCATTACTAATCTGTTTCCAATATTACTTTGCCAATTATTATAGACTTGTATTGATTGAAAAACATTGATTTTCTTTAAAAAACTGCACTTTTAAGATGGCGATTCATATATTTTTAACAAGTATTTTAATTAGTTTCCAAGCAATATATTAATCTGTTAATTCCCTCAATTATTGAAGTTAAGGTGGGCTTAATTGTAGTAGTAGTTCAGGCTAGTCTTTGTAACAAACCTTATTAATTGATGCAGGGATACACTACAGTTTGCTGTAAAAACAAAAGGTACCTCCTTAATTCACCTGCTTGATACAATTGGGGATATAATTATTACGTTTTCAAAAGTGTTTTTCTAAGTGGTTGCTTGTAAAATATCAACATTAGTTGAATAATGTAATGCGGAGTTAAACCAAACATTTTTTAAACTTCTTGAAACTTTTATATTATAAGAGTCGCATGGCTATACCATCTTCTCTCAGTCATTAAAAGGGGGAAACTATTTTTTTTTTAATGGATGAACCCCATATAATTTAGTTTTGAGACCTGTGCATGGGCAATGAATTGGATGGTGGTGATTGATGAGGTGAACCTACTACAGTTGTAGGTGGGTTCCGAACCACTGGAAAGTGTTTTTACAGCAGGGAACAGAGTTTTTTTGCTGGCCAATCCAATATGCGCCCTTACGAAGGGGGTCCAGAAGTTCGTAGCTTATCTCTATCTGATTTCAGATACGGTACCTGCTACGTCTATCACTTCTCTAATTATTTCAGGAAACATCACAAAAACATTAAAAATAATTTCTTATTAAATTAACTGAGAACTTGCAATTAAAAAGAACTAAAGTGATTACTTAATACATCAAAGAATAGGCATCATAATGCTTAGCATTTTAGATAGACTACCATTCTGGGTTCTGTCTAAAATACAATGCAGTTCCAACACTTATCCTCCAATGCCTAATCCCATGTAGTTTTTGAAAAATTTAGGTTCTTAGTCGTATTTTATTTTTGTATTTGTGATTTTTCCTCTAATAAAATAATTTTTCCTAGCCAAACGGGCCTATGGTACTAACCTCAAAAATTAATGAATTAAATTTGTTTTGGTTAACCGAGCATCAAATTATTCAACCAAGTTATAAATGATAAAAGCTTAATACTTTGAAGACGCCTCCGTTCCATGGGAATTTATAATCATTAAAATACTAATTATTTAGCCTTTCAACCCTAATTTTTACATTAACTATTATTCCTTCCTACAAATAAGGCAAATTGATTGTTTTGTCATCTACGCACAAAAACAGTCTTCTGTGGGAGTCATCCGTCATACAAATACCCCATATTGTATCAAATAGAATAGAATAGTTTATTAACCTTAGGACATTTCAGCCGGATACATAGGCACGTTAAGATGCTATCAATATAAAAACTATAAGTAGACAGATAATTTATTATCAAATAAATAAATTTACAACAAAACAACATTTCGAAAGAAACAAATTTAATATAAGCTATATAGAAACTAACTAAAAATACAAAATTATATTATTTACTGAAAGAATTTTTGAGAACATACATTTCAGCACACAAGGTACACTTATAAAAATATAGTCAAGAGTTAGTAAATAAAATTCAAATAAATTATAAAAATGTAACATGTTATATTTATACACTTACAAAATAATAGTAAGTGTAATATTTAGTAGGCCTAAACAAATAGTAAACTTATTCAATAGTTAGTAAATAAAATTCAAATAAATTATAAAAAATCTAACATGTTTACAGAAAATCTTATGCTGTCCAGCTACCTGCAAGGTACTCATAATCATAAAATTGTTATTTAATAAATTATTTTTAACAATAATGAGTACCCTTTTCCTATTCCCAAGCCTCACTTCAAGTGACAAATTTTTATAAAATCTGCTTGCCTTGCGAACTAGACTCCTCTCACTTCTTTGTAAATATTGCAAATGCAGAAACCACTCCCCTTCAATAAAATTTCAAATCCCAACTTTTCAGTTTGTGATGATTCCTCCAATATTTTTGTTTTAATATTTTAATTTTTCAGTATGCATTTATTTGTTAAAAAAACTTTAATAGAAGCAACAGGTAATAACAACCCAATTATGCCTCCTTGACATAACAAACATAATAAATTCAAATATAGTAGAAGTATTATACAACAAAAAATAGAAAGAATCGTACATCTAATAAGTATAAAAACTAAGAATAAAGTAGAATCAATAGATCAAAGTAAAAAATTAAGGCATACAATGGTATGGGTCAGGTGATGAGAAAGATGGCAATTATGGACGCACAAAATATGCTACAAACATAATATTATGAAATGAAATAATGAAATTTATTCCTTCATAAACAATCACAGTAGTTTTCAAAATGAAATGCAGGAATTCTTTTGGCCACATTTAAAATAACATATTAAGTTGACGATTAAGTTAGCCGTAACTTTTCGGATATGTGATTATTTTTTCAGTATAAATTGACATGTTAAGTTGACAATTTAGACATTTGTTAACAGTAATCTATTGCCTAGAGTCAGTAGTAGTAAAGTACTGAGTATTTTACTGTAGTAAATCGTAGTTTAGTAATCTGACTCAAGTCCGGAAGTGTGTGGTTTTTTGTGTATTTGAACAATGAATTTAGTATTCATCAATCAGTATGCATTTATTTACACGGTGCTCTGCTATTTTTCTTTAATCGCATGCCTTGCTGAAGTAATAATTATTTCAAGTGTTATTTCACGGCTGAGAAGATTTCATGGAAACTGTGTTGTTTAGTTTGGCGTCGAACAACACAGGAAACATGTGAGAGGCCGTCGTGAAGCGTTAAAACACAGGTGGCCCTCTCAGTTGCTCATCTTTGTGATGCTATTCTATAGAATTATACAGATATTCTATAGAATAGCGCGCCGGTTTTCCCCCATTTGCAACCAGTGCGCCTAGCAGCTGAAGAATTAAAATTCACATGCAATAAGCTTAATTAGACAATACTCTTCCACCTGCTTACTCATGAAAATCTTTCTTTGTTTGTCCACCGTTATCGACTAGAACAATAACAGTTTCATGCGTGTAGTTTCAGGTTTTAAATGACTCACTTTGATTGCATCTATATTTTATTGGCATTTTAAATTCTTTTACAGCAGATTCAGTATCTTTCTATGAAAGCAACAGGTATCCTGTTTTCTTGACATAATTCGAAATCAATGCATATTAAGGTAGAAACATGATACACTGAATCAATGGAATATAATTTATAAAAATCTCGTGTATAAGACCAAATGATTCAAGGAATAGTCTTACAAATAATTATTAGTAGAAGCCATAATGAAAAAGTCTTTCCACTGCATTCATAAAGTTCAGTACAGCCTGATGGAGAATCCCTATGTACAGCCTAGCATGCATTTCAATCTATAGTTAACAAAAATGAAAATTGATAGTCTATCAATCATGTATCAGCCCAATTCTCCTTCCTATGAACATTTATGGGTTGAGTGGAATAATTGAAATATGATTTACAAAAGCCTCATAATATTAGGTAATAAGATTCAAATTGTTATTAGAAATCATAATGAACAATTAGTCTCCTTCAGTTAAAATGTAAAAAAAACAAAAAATTTGCTGAAGAGTTTAAGAATGAGATTGTGATAAATATGGCAATGATGATGATTACAATTATTGCGATAAAAAATGAAGGGTTATACAAAAAAATCAAATTTTGACGAAACAATTTTAATTTGAAAGTTTAAAAATATAAATTTTAATTATTTATCATCTAGTGATGTATAAATAGATATGAACAATCTGCATACCGCATCAAAAAATTAAAAAATGTTTTATAATGTTTACCATCACTAGAACGGGGGTAGGTTATGGTGTGGTGTAATTATTCATTTATTTCAACAATCTATTAAGCATTTTATTGAAACAGTTGCCACTTCTAGGCTTTGAGCCCTGGTGTTCAAATGCTAAAATATAAATAATATATAAATAACATTGCTAATTGATTTTGAATAAATTAAATTATATAAAGAGCAAACTATCAACTAAACTGTAAATTGTCTATAAAATGAAGAAAAAAAGGCGGA
This sequence comes from Conomelus anceps, assembly GCA_948455865.1. NCBI lineage: Eukaryota > Metazoa > Arthropoda > Insecta > Hemiptera > Delphacidae > Conomelus > Conomelus anceps. The sequence goes on along the minus strand of OX418223.1, from coordinate 9,844,641 downwards.
GTTAAGGGTGTAAAATCTTTTCTGCCTCTCAACCTTAATGTGTCAATGTTCATTATCACGTGATCTAGCGATGTATAAATCTAATATGAACAATCTGCATATCAAAACATTGAAAAAAAAATGTTTACCATAGCTAGAACGGGGGACATTTTTTGCATTGCATCATGGTCAGTTGAGAGTGCTGTCTAATAGTTGTTCCAGATGTCTGTCATTACATCTTAAACTTATGTCCACTAAATTGCTCTTCCTCAATTTTTCAATACTCGTTTATTTTTGATAGATAAATAATTTAATATTGTTTTTTTCATTCCAGATTGACATCATCACACCCTGAAGACTTCATGTTCGCTGAAATAGAAACTTAATCAAATCCATCAACGTTTGTGTGCACTTTTATTCTGCTCATCTAAATTTCATCATAATGAGGAAATATCAGTGTGGAATTTCAAGAGCTTTATAATTTTAGAAAATAATGTAACTGATTGTTCAGTTTCAAAATGATGAATTGGATAGTTTACATTTCAGAAGTGCAAAAATCGTTGAAATGCTCGAAATCGACACAGTTTTGCTTTCGCAATTTCGTTTAGAGTTGATAAATAGAAAAATGAAGACTTCAAAAATATACCAGACATTTTGTTGTAGAAACGCTAGTGGTGGTGTTGATTTTGAAGGAACTGTGCTTTTGAATAATTTTAGATTTTTGTTGCACTAGTGGAATTTTGAAATGGTGAGGTGGCAGGGAACGGGGTGGTAATTAGGATGAAGGATTGCAGTGCAATCTCCTATCAGGGGATACATGTTGTTGGAGGGGGCGGAGGAGTGGGAGGGGGAGGAGGGGATGTGGGGAGTAATATGGTTGAAAGACACCATCAACAGCAACAGCCAATTATTGTTCAAAACAATAATATCAACAACAACAATCATATTATCGAACAGAAGGAGACTTCGTCTATAATGAGCATCAGGAAGCTGCCGAAAAAGAGGAAGTTTGATTTATCAGAGCTGGAAGAAAGTGATAAACCTCCGGAGAATAATGTGGTTGTAACTGCGGGTCCCCCTCCTCCTGCTCCTCAAAGTGTAGTCATGCCTCCTCAATCAACAGCCGTTGATTATTCGGGGTTCTCATCGGCTGCCCCAAAGAACAACATCCAGGATATGAGTAGTCTGCTGCCTCCGCAGGGCGCAAGACGACAACTGTACGATCTGCAGAACATTCCTCCCGTTATCATCGAAGACAGGAGTGAACCTGTGATGGGCGTTGCCATCCCTATTAGAGATGAGTGTGATGAGACAGGCAGTACGAACAATCTAATGATTCCTGTTAGTGTACCTGAGATGGGAGGAGGCATCCTGAGAAGTAGCAGTAGTCGTGCCAACGGTCGAACCGATATCGAACTCCACGAATGGCTGTTTCACAGAGTGTTAGCAAAGCGGGACCGCTACTATCTGCCTGGTGTGATAAGAAAAACGGGGTCGTGCAATGATGTGTGGGTGGAGTTTGATAGGTTCGAAGGTGATCTAGTTCTGTTCAAAGATGTTTTAAATTTGGATAATTGTGATGTGATCAGCGACGCAAGCCCCGCGTTGAGTCAGGTGAAAATCGGGTCACGATGCTGCGTGCGTGTGGCTCAGGACGACCAATGCCAGCAAACGCAGTGCGTGTTTGTGGAGGGCACCGTCTGGAACATTCTGTCGTATCCGTTGCGATTTGTGGTGGATATTTTGGGTGGCAACCAGGGTAATCGCCTGGTAGTGAAGCGTGCCGATTTGAGACTGCTGCTGCCGCCCTGGTGGGATGAACTGGTCAACGCCACCGAAGATGCAGTGCCTTCTGTCAACAATGGCCACATCCCGCTGCCTCACACCCTACAAGTGCATCAGGTTGTGCCTACACTACAGCCGGCTGATACTGGAGGATATTACAGGTAATTCTAAATATGTTCTTTCTTACTAATTAGCATTTCACCCGGTCTTGTCCGGGAAATCCAGTTTTGAGTTTCTCTTTTCTTGTAGAAAACTTATGGTAGCAGTCACAAAATTACGAAATTAGGAAGGGTGAGTGCAGTGGCGTACCGAGGTTTTAAGCGCCCTGGAGCGGAAGTGTCTAATGATGCCCCCCCCCACAAAAAAAAATCAGTCTTACACTCAACCACCCGATTGGGCTGATATTAATACAGTGGTCATTTAATGAACCAGCGGCTTTTTTTCCGCCTCTAACTATGCCGTATTTGTTGGAGATGCGAATCTCCAAGGAATGATTTTTCGCCAGGCCAGATTCTGCTTTTATCAATTTCCAAACAGCTTGTTTTGGATTTTTTCACTTTTCTATAAATTTATTTGCAGTTATTTTTTCGCATTTTGCAAGTCATCCTTATGATTTTTTTTATATTTTGGAAATAGGATTCAAAAGTGAAGTATTTCAGTCCTGTTCTTAATATAAAAACCATTGAACTTCTTGTGAATTTATTTTTTCAGAATAAATTCAAAGTATTCATTCAATTACTTGAATTTGTTATACCTTTTGCCACCCAATTTAAATTGTTTTGGCTTTGCTACTTTCGACTATTAGCTACTTTTGACTCGACCGTTTTGCATTCTGTCTGGTTGTAACGCATTTACGGCTGAACGCATAAACCGATTTATTTTAAATTTGACATGAATTTTCCTTTTAGTCATGCGCAGCGATGTTTACATACGGTTTTTTTAAATTGTGTTGAATTTCACCCTTTTGGTCTTCATTATAGTAATACATTTTTTTGTAAGTAAAAGGTATTTTTTTCTCAAGAACGGTGCGCCCCTCAAAGCCTTGCGCCCTGGAGCGACTGCTCCACTCGCTCCATTATCGGTACGCCACTGGGTGAGTGAAATTGCAGTGAGTGATACAGCTCCAACTGTTTGGAAAGAGAAGTATAAGCTGTGTTTTTTGACGCTGGGTAGATAGCAGTTGCCATATTGATATAGAACTAATCTGTTGCTTTGACTTGTGACTTAACGCCGTATCATCTATATCAGCATCCTAGTGACGTATCAGATTGAGTTTATGAGCTCTATGAGTTTCCTAAATCAACCCATTTTACAAAAATGCTGAAATTCAAACATTTAGTTTGAAAAAAAAATAGAAAATGAGAAATCGGGCTTCGAAGTGCACAGAATTGAGTTTAGAGGAAGCTTTGTGCCAAATTTAGTGTTCCAAATCGTTGCCTTTTTTGTGAAATCCGTAAGACTGATACATACACACCTAATCTCTCTTATTTATATAGATGATGCCCAAACTTGTGTGTGTGTGTGTGTGGGTTGAGAGTTGAATGATTAAACAGTGATTTATTGTTCAGCTTAGTATTATGAATGGTGATGAACTCATGAAATTTATGTAACAAAACAGAGAAGTAAAAAATAAAAATGAATAACTGGGAAATAATGGATGTAATGGACTTAGGAAATAGAAGAGAAAAATCAGAATTATGATGAAGTTGAGTTTGATGAGTTTGAAAAGCATCAAGGAGCGCAATAAAAAGGAACAAGTAATTAAATCAGTAGAAAGTGGTCTAATGAAATGAATGGAAACATGGGAAGAAAGATTTAGAAAAGGGAGAAAAATATATGAATAAAGAAGAAAAATGAGAATAACTAATAAAGAAAGAAAATAGATGGGAATTCCGATCAAAGCACAACCAATAGGACAGTCACTTAGTCACCCTCAAGTAGGTACTTGAACAGATTTCTCAGTAAACACTAAATTTGGACACCGAATGGCAAATTTATACCATGTGCCCGATTTGTCTAGTCTGAAGCGAGGCATCCAATGGCCACTCTGTCTATAATAGTCACTCTATTTAAACGCAGTCTGAGCGCCCTCTTAATGCTAATTTCATCATAATACCGGGTCTTCAAAATGAATGTTGGGGTTTCAATTTAGGACCTCAGACAGATGGTATCAAATTGAAATGTATTATTAGTAAGGGATATAAGGAAGCTTGCACAGTGGAGCATCCAATACTCGATGATAATCACCATCGCAAAATAAAAAAGATGTAGAATGGTATATGACAGATTAGAGCATTATAAATATAACATAGAGTATTATAAATTCGACAGCATATGTTTGATTTTGCAAAGGTAATTAAACTCGGGTATTGGTGTGCACACAGCTCCAGTGTGCGAACCCCAATTATCAAATATCAATCATTACGATTAAACTCTATTAACATCTCACCATGAAGCTTGAATTGGATTTCAATTATTTTTGTTGGAACATCATCAAATTTTCATTTGTCACAATTGAAATGTCGCAAAATACAAATCTTCACTGGAAGATTTATTTAGTAGACTTTTTTCTTTTTTTTCGGACCATGAAGCCCACATAGGTCTGAGACCTGTGCGTGGGTAATGAATTGGATGATGGTGATTGATGAGTTGGACCTACAGTTTTAGGTGGGTTCCGAACCACCGGGAAGTGATTTTATAGCAGAGAACAGTTTTTATTGCTGGCAAATCCAATCGGTCACCATTACAAAGATGGCCCAGCTTATATCTGATTGAACAGATACCTGCTATGGCACTCGGTCACCGTTACAAAGATGGCCTAGCTTATCTGATTGAACAGATACCTGCTACGGCACTCGGCTATCACTTCCTCAAGGATACAAGTGAGAAATAAATAGACAAACTATGAATATACTTTTCACTATTAGACTCTGTTGAAACTGATCACTATGTACCCATAACGACGAGGTGAGTCACAATAGTAGCTTATTCAAACAAAAACCTAGTTATATTGGTAGGAAATTCTACAACAAGCTACCGCAGTTTTTGAAGAGTCTTGAAAATATAGAAATATTTAAAAAGCAATTGAAGAAATATTTAGTTGATAGAGCTTTTTATAGTGTACAAGAGTTCCTTTCACATCAAAATTAAGCCTCACCTCAACTAATTGAAGTAATTATGGTATCTAGTGTATAATATTGTTGATCTGACTTGTCTTATACTCCTTAACTGGAGTCTCCAAGACGTAATCTAAAAAAAAAAGGTGGAACTATCCATTAGGGTCTCCCCACCATCAAAAGCCGTTCGCTGATGATAACAATTAGTAGACAAGGTTTTTTCAATTTTCACTATGTCGTGACAAGAAAGGAAATAATTTACAAAACAATTTCACCAGCATAGACTTAAGATAATGAAGATATCATTTTTCTTGTGATAGTATTTTATCTTGAAATGCAATTAAAGCTTTGGAAGTATCAATATTGAATATCGATTGATTAGATATCAACGTAGCCTAGAACAAATTTGTATAGCTGAAATTAGAACCGTTGAAATAAAGTGTCACAAACCAAGGAATCATCATCATTATAATATTGGTGAAAGAAAATTCTTTAACATTCATTATTCATTCTTTATTCATTAACCGACTTCAAAAACTAAAGAAGGTTCTCAATTCGACCTGTTTTTTTTTTTGTTTTTGTTTTTTTCTTCTTCTTTCTAATAAATATTATTCATTATAATATTGAACAGTTGTCTGCATTTATGTTTATCGTATGTTCTATCGTTGTGCATTTATGTATATTGTGATCAAAGACATGACTAAAATAAGAAAAAAAATTGAAATATAGAAAAAATAATAGATAAATAAATAATATTTATGTAAAGAAAATTCTTTCACAGTATTAATTTTATAAATATTATTATTCATTAGAATTTTGAACAGTTATGTCTGCATACATGTTTATCGTGTTATATTGTGATTAAAGACATGACTAGAATGAGAAAAATGAAAATCAAGAAATTAAAACAATTTATAAATTATTTCTATTCTATTTTTTCTTTTCTCGTTTTAAAATTATCTTTATTTTCTTATTCTTTTACTTTTATCACCTAACATTTTTGTTTTGAAATTCTTTAAAAAATTTGAGTTGAAATGGATTTTTCAATTTCTTGTAGGAGAGTAACTTCCCAAATAAATCTAGTACCGACTGAATTGATCCATTAGTTTTAGGAATCATTGAAAAGTAATCAATACTACTAGTATCTCCCTCTTTTTCTTAGTCCCTCTCTATTTCCCAGTCTTCTTTCTTAACTCCGCTTTTCTTTTTCTAACTCACCAGGTGCTAAAAAACTCGTTTGGAATGACTAAGACGAGCCTCGATGAGTTATGATTGTTTATATAATAATGTGTGTAACGTAGTACGGTATATTTTTAATGGCTCTGAAAAATTCATTGTCCTTCTGAAAGTCTTGAAAACAATTGAATTATTGTAATTAAACTCTCTGTTCTTTCGCAGTATTCTGATTATATCAGTGCTTCTGAGAATCTTGTACTAGAATTTCTTCACATATCTATTGAAATAATATTGTGTTTTTATTACAAATTCTGTTTCTTTAAGGTAGGAAAATCCGTTGATGAAAGGTTGAATTATGTGTTTGATGATCTGGAAGCTGGAATCGTCAATTTTTCTTGTTCCATTATTGATTTTTTGTGTCCAATGCTCAATTATTGTCTTCGAAACAATGTTTAAACCTTAAAGTGTTATGTTTATCCATTTCTCTGCCTTTCATTTTCCAGAATCTCTTCATTTAGGGTTTAGTGTAAGAGAGGACCAGACGTCCTAATTTCGCCCTTAATAAAGGCAATTAATCAATCAATCATTCTCCAGCTACTGTATATTCTTTTGACACATCAATATAGTTCCAGATTCATCAATATCTTTGATCCATCAATATTTTCCTTTTAAACTTTTGAAACTCTGAATTTGTCTCTTGCATTTATCATTTCCATTTCAATTAATTTTGTTTTGTTCCATGAAGCAGAATTTATCAATTCTGATATGTGTTGTCATGGATCATAATTCATAATTTTTGGCTAGCAAAAAAGACTGTTCCCTGCTGTAAAATCACTTCCCTGTGTTTCGGAACCCACCTAAAACTGTAGGTCCAACTCATCAATCACCATCATCCAATTCATTACCCACGCACAGGTCACAGACCGATGTGGGCTTTATCCTCCGAAAAAAATTACTATTCCCATTACTTTCGCCCATTTACGTATTCTATTTTTTCATGCTTTTATGGCCTCATTGGACCACTTTGATCAAATAGCTTCTTCTTGTTGAAAGATGAATATTCATATTCTTTAACCATTATCTTTTCACACTTCCCGATCTTTGAATACGAGTATTATTGTCATATTGTATCTTCGTCTTTTCTTTGTTTAAATCTCACTGTTTTGCTCTTTGAGTAACTCAAATTTGAAAAAACCCTATCTTGCTTTGCAGATCATTCAGGGACCAACCTATTTGTTTCAGATTCTTCCAAAGCTCTATATAATTTTTATCGATTATTTGTATTATTATATTTCGATTATTTTTGTTGCAATCAACCGTTGGCGTATTTTTATGATAACAACTATTAAATTCCGTCTCATCTCACTCAAAATCACTCAATACAGTAGCACTGTATTTTTATTTTTTATTTATTATTATTATTATTTTGCGTATTTTTATACATTATAATAACATCCATTAAAATCAGTCTCATCACGCTCAATATTATACAATACAGTAGCGCCGTATTTAATCACATTCCTAACCAACTTTCTCTTGTTTATTTTTTATTCATCTACTACAAAAACAATCAAGCAAAGATACAACAGGCATAGCCGACTACTGCTTTCTCTACAAATTTTAAACTAATAATCCAAATTTTAGGTTAAGCCAAAGTTTGACTAGAATTTAAAAAAATTTAACTTAATTGAGTTTAAGCAGAATTACGATAACGAAAACGCTAAAGTTTCGTTTTCCTAGAACGCGGATTTTGGACCAAATGAACAGCGGGCAGGGCCGCATACACTACTAAATATTCGATTTGCTTTCAATATATAGTCTATGTATAATATGATTAATCTAATATATAGATTATAATATAATAATAGAAATTGATTAAATATATTAGATTATAATATAATAATATATTTTATTATACATAACCTGCTTTCAATAATAAGACATTATTTCCATCAATCTTGATCTGTTGAGCGAGTAGATGAAACATCGGGATGGTAACTTATTACAAGAAGAAGAGGTAGAAGAAAAGAACAAGGAGTAGCTGGAGATTAAAAGGAGGAGGAGACAAAGAAGGAGATGAAAAAGGTAGCAGTGATGAAGAAAGAGAAGAACAATGAGTAGCAAGCAGGAGATCATCTCTAGCGTCTTTCCACTCTCTTAATTTTAATAGGTTGTCAGCCTGATGTCTCGCGGGATAATTCAAGAATCAAGATAGCACGTTGTTTCCCAATCAAACAAAAATACATCAATTTCAATAAGAAATTAACTAAGATTCTATACTATTCAAATACCCATATTTCGACCCAACAAAGCATAGCTTGAGCGCCAGACGGATCAAGGAACACAAAATAGTCAAATCACTACAACTACAATTTAAAGAAGAAAAAAAATAGTCTCATCGGTTATAGGTTGAATTCCAATACAAGCGGAGGCATAGCAGATGATGTATAATAGAAGATAATATTAATATAATTAATCGATTACATTATATTATTATAAATTAATTTCAAAAGAAAATCGAGTTTATATATTGTTGTGTATACGGCCCAGTCCATTTAATCCAAATCCACGTTTTATGAAACCAAAACTTAATACTAGACCTAACCAATCTTTGTCTCAGTTCGTTCTACATTAAAAGCAAGCGGAGGCATAGAGTGCTCAGGTTAACATTAGCGTTATTATTGTTATTGTAGATTGTAGTTTCGATCAAACTCTGTAATATGAATTCATCACACTGGTATTCTTTAAATTTTAAATGTTTTAATTGTAATGTTTTTTTTTTTTAGATCAACAACCACTTCTCCTCTACAAAACATGGCGACTCCGATTAGTCATCAAACAGCTAGCAGCTCAGTACTTTCAAACGCCAGTGGAGATGACCTGAGACGCCGGCACTACGACGATTTCTGCGAGAGTGACGACGAGCTTCGTCACGAGGACATTCTGTTTCCTTCTGATGCTGGTAAGAATAGGAAATTGTCACATTATGTGATGAATTCGAATTTCTGTTAACCGAAGCTAATCCACTACACTACTCGTTTGCATAAAAATTTACAAACTATTTTTATTAACTGGTTCCTTACCGTTAAGCCTCTAGTTGATTGCCTATCTTCATTTGAATTGAAGGTATTGGCATTTTTACCATTTATCGTTAATTTCATAGATTTTTATAGTGTACAAGAGTTCCTTTCACATCAGAATTAAGCCTCACCTCAACTAATTGAGATAGTAATTATGGTAACTAGTGTATAAGACTGTTGATCTGACTTGTCTTATACTCCTTATTAACTGCAGTCTCCAAGACGTAATCTACAAAAAAATGAATAATTTCGAAATTTACAAACCAAAAAGCGAAGAAAAGTATTAGTGAATTTGTTTATTAGTTACTTGCTTCCGTTGCATAAGAAAACTTATTCAGATGCGACCTGAAAACTCTGACGTCAGACGTGAGCCAGGTGATTCAAACGCCAGGTCACACGATAAATTATCATTAAGAAACATTTTTCATCTGAAGCTACTTACATTTGTTGGTAAATAGCTGTCTTGAAATTACTTACAGGGCGAAGTGATGTTATGTTTTCAAACTCAAGCTTTATTATTCATAATGAATAATAAGACGAAGTTGTCACAACCACATTCATTGAAAACAGTGATACTAGCTTCAGTTGTTCCACCATTATCAATTTTAATAATGGTGTAACAACCGAAACTAGTATCTCACTGTTTTCAATAAATGTGGTTGTGACAACTTGAAGTCTTATTATTCATTATGGATATCTTCCACAATATCACCTTCACCACTACAAAGAAAGTTAAACTTTATTATTCACGTATGAAAGAACTTGCATGACCGATAACATTACTTTTTGATAACATTGGAAATTGGTGATTTAAGTATCAAAACTGATTAGAAAAATAATTCTAATTATTAATTATTCAAACGGAAAAAAAATATTAATACACAGAAAAATATATGATAAAAAATATTATATTCTTAAAAAATCATCAATGTAAAAGTTGGCAGCATCAGTCTTGTAATTTCAGTTTTCGTTAGTAGAAGTTAGGTGACAAAAAGTAATGAAACGAATAGGCTTTTTCCCACAGAATTTATTAGTCTTCATGGGTTTCGTTTTGTAAATATTTCTTTGTAATTTTTATAACTTGAAACGTTATGAAAGAGGCCCCTGAAGCTATCTAAAGTCATTAATAAGTGCAAAATAAGAATAAAAAACTAATTAAAGCTCTAAGGCTTATCTAAACGGTGAGAACTAGAACTACACAATTTTAATAAATTGAGAGCTTAGAGTAGTCTATACAAGTCTAGCCGAGCAGAGTAAACCCGTCTAGCTAGCATCTACATTGACATTTGAACGCTTCTTTATTATGTTTATTCGGGTTTATTAATCATTGAACATGAACTAATAATTATCAAACTAATTTTCAATTGTTACATTCACATTGAATACAACACAAATATATATAGAAATTACAAAAAAATCCCCAAAACATTGTGCATAACTAAAAAAACTCAGCTATAAAAATGTATGTGTTGAGGTGTACATCACTAGACAATTGTAAATTTTTATTGATTTTTTGTATTGTTCTATAGCTTTTTGTACAAAATTTCAATTAGTGATATAAATGAGTAATACGATATTTTCTCAATTTCACCATTAGACGTTTTGAATGTAATTTGGTTTATTGCTTGTAATTTCAATCAATCAATAACACAATATTTCGATAAGAAATTGTACAGAACTATAACATTTATTGCGGTTGAATGCAATTTGAACACGTCCGTTAATTTGGTTATGTCAAAGTATTGGATTACAGAAAAATGAAAACAGTTGAATTTTGAATGAGCATCACGTTGCTTTATTCAGCATATTTGTTTTGTTCTCAGGCATTTATTCATGTCCAATAAAGGGATGGCTAATTGGTGTTAAATGGATAATTTTCAAGTTCTAGGTTGAGGTAGATTAGTTTTGTTTACAGAAAAACAAATAATAAAGTTATGGTCGAACGAGAATAACCAAAAGTGCTAACAGCAAACCAACTATAGCAATAAACTGTATAATAGCCGACTATAAGATTAGATTCTTAATTTGCTTTTCAATATTATTTAATGGTGTATGATTCACCTGTATTCCACTAGAGTACAATAAACAGATTTCAAATTGAATATTAATATTAAGAGTCAGTTTAATAATAGAAAAATCATGAAATTACAGTCTTTTTAAAGTTTAACCATCTCTTCTGTCGTTTGTCGTTCGTGTATTTCTATTGAAAATTCAAAATATCATACATTTTGAAAGATGAAATGTTCGAAAAAAATTGAATAAATAATTCATTTTTATTTTGATGATAACCTACTTTCTTTGTTATACTTTCGTTTGTTATACCATTATCAATCTCAAACCAAGATTTGAGATTGATAATGGTGTAACAACCGTAACTAGTATCTCACGGTTTTCAATAAATGCGGTTTTGACAACTTCGTTTTATTTATTATTCATGATGATAACCTAATAACCTATTGTCTTATTAGTTCTTTTATTTTCTTGTGATGTCTTGTATTTTTCTTAATTTTGACTCATTTGCAAAATGTATAGAACACTATTCTGATAATTATTCATTATGATCGTTTCAATTTTATAACAACAATAATCGTAATTTTTAAGTATTTTTCCATTTATTTTATAATGATTTCTGATTCTGATATATCAAAATGACTATGTAATTTATATTAATATTTATTATTTTAATATTTCATGTTTTTATCGTTATATTATACAGTAATGGACTGCCTCATTTTCTTTATGCTGTTTATAATCTTATTTGCTTATGAAGTTTGTTGATAATTATTTTGTTTAATGGTTTTTGATATTTATATCAATATGGCCTTATGTTATTTATATTAATATTTAATATGTATTATTTAAATAATATCTCATGTTTTTATCATTATATTATACAGTAATGGACAACCTCATTTTCTTTATGCTGTATATAGTCTAATTTGCTTAAGAAATTTGTTAATAATTATTGTGTTTAACATTAAATTATTTCCTGTTTGATAGATGGTTGCCGAGTGTCTACTAGCAGTAAAAGAAGTAGCATGCAGAGCAGGGGCAGTACGTCAAGTCTGATGGACCATGGCAGTATCACTCCACGCTCTACGCCTGCAACTCCAAGGTAGGCTCACAGCAACTCTAGCATTAAATTCAAGTTTAGAAGAACTACTTGGAAGCAGTTTTGTTTGTTATTAATAATAGGAATAAATTTGATTCAAACAGAGCCCAAAATGCATATGATACTCGACATGGAACCTCCTTGCTGTACTAGCCGGTTCACAGAACAACTTTGTATGAAAGAGGACCATACTATACTGGAATGCAATTGTTTAATCAACTCCCCACATCGTTAAAAAATTTAGACATGAATAATGCGTCTATAACTTTGACCCAAAAGCTTATAGAGGGATGTCCCTACACAATAGGTGAATGCTGCGATATTGCAAAGCAATAGAAGCATGGCAGCAAACACAAAATAGGACAAAAACATGACGTGTTGCATGCTGCAAGAGCTCTGCTCACTTGAGCAGCTTAACGCAACAAAGTAATAATAATAATAATAATAATTATTATTATTATTTGCACCTTTTCAATAGATTTTATATTCACCATTTTGGGAAAGTATACTGAATTATTATAATAATAATAATAATAATCAAAAACACGAATCAATCATAAAATTTTGTATAGCTCTTTTTTAAATCAATAAAATTTTGTGATAAGTTACGGGGTTTTCGCATTTAATACCGGCTGGTCACGGATAGGTTTTTTAGATTATAATTTTTTGTTTTTCATAATTATAAACTTACGTAGGTTATAACTTATTTTGCTTTAAATTGAAATATAATCTCGATGATTCATAATCATATGAAAAGCAATAAAATCACAAATTATTTTCAGCAATTATTAGGTCATGTTCTACAGACACTCTACACCCTACACTTAATTCCTGAGCATTATTCAAAAGCTGTTGCTGCCTGTGTGTTTTAGAGAATCTGCCAATTATTTATGTATAGTTGATTGATCATTGCTGGACTAGTTTTTTCAGTAATTCGGGTATGGAATTTTTAATTTTTCAAAATTATTTTTTTTAAATTTGTAATTAAAAAAATAAATTGTATATTTTCCAAAGTTTATAGTAATTCATAGTAATAATTTAAAAGTATCTCTTACATTAGTAGATAAGAATTCTTTCCTCACACACGGATATGTAGTCTATGTGGTAAATATATTTCTTTCTATTTTCATTGTAGCTTATTTCTATTATGATTGTAATATGTTGTGTGTAAATAGATAAAATTCAATTCAATTCAGACACAGAGATAGGTTATTAGATAGTTTTATCTTAAAAACTAGATAAAACATTTTCAATTGCTCATTATTTATCGCAGTTATCATCAATTAATCTTTAAAAGTATTAATACGACGTCATATTATTATTAAATATCAAATTAGTCAAAAAGACAAATCATTGAAAACCCTTCAAGTGATTGTCGAGGGTTTTATGCAAAAGACCCCAAGCTACAAAACTTATGTTGGGATGGACTATCCCGTTGATAAATAATCATATTTGAATTTTTTTTTGTCGACTTTCATCGTCTGTTGTGTCTGTAAGAAATATAAATGGTGGCGCAGTTGGATGGAGCGCTTGTCTGTGATGAGATAAGACTCTGGCCGGCTTCGTTTCCTGCAGCCTTGGGTTCGAATCTCATTCAGCCATGGATGTTTCTCATAATTCACACATTCACCTCATTACCCACGCACAAGTCTCCGGACTCATCCGCTGGCGCAGTTGGTTGGAGCGCTTGTCTGTGATAAGATAAGGGGCTCTGGCTGGCTTAGTTTCCTACAGCCTTGGGTTCGAATCTCATTCAGCCATGGATGTTTTTCATCATTCACCCATTCACCTCATTACCCACGCACAAGTCTCCGGACTCATCCGCTGGCGCAGTTGGTTGGAGCGCTTGTCTGTGATAAGATAAGGGGCTCTGGCTGGCTTAGTTTCCTACAGCCTTGGGTTCGAATCTCATTCACCCATGGATGTTTCTCATCATTCACCCATTCACCTCATCACCCTCGCACAAGTCTCCGTACTCATCCGCAAATACATTATTTTATTAGAATTTAGTGTTTAGTGACTTGAATGGAAAAGAAAGTGCTCTTTTTGAACATTACAGTAGAATCTCGATTATTCGAGGTAATTGGGACCAAGACCACCTCGGGTATGAAAAAACTCAGATAATACGGAGGTTAAGTGCTTCTACCAGGAAAAGTCAAATAAAAGTCAAAAAACGTGACAAAAATTACAAGTTTAACAAGGTTAAAACGTAAAATAAACTATTTACGTTCCTGTACCTTATTTTAACAGAGACCTTGACATTGCATCATAAAAAGTATGAAACGCATCTTCCCACCGTATTATTCTTAAAAGAGCTTTATTATAATTTTTCTCTCATCACTAGCTCGGATAACCTGGAGGCTCGGTTGACCGAGACTCGGATAATCGAGATTCTTAGAATAGAATAGAATGACTTTTTATTTGTTGAGTTGGCGAAGTTTGGACAGTAATGTCCACTCTACCATTTAAACACGTCGAGAACAAAATAATACAAACAGATCAAAATATTTAGATAAGTTAAGTTTCAAACAAAAATGAATCTAATCAACCATATATAATTCTTCTGTACAGATTCTTCTGTAATTAAATAATAAATTAATATCTGAGAAGTTATGGTGAAGTTATATGAGTGGTGCGCTTGCTTAACAGGTCCCAGGCGGCGACACCGCATAAGTACAAAAAAGGAGACGTAGTCTCAACGCCGAGTGGCATTAGGAAAAAGTTCAACGGCAAGCAGTGGCGCAGACTGTGCTCTAAGGATGGATGCCCGAAAGAGTCTCAGCGGCGAGGCTACTGTTCCAGGCATCTCAGCCTCAAGGGAAGCAGTTTGCGAGCTGCACCTGCCGGCTTTCCCAGGTGATCATTAGAATTACATTTCAAAAACAGAGCTTACAATCAATATTATAATAGATTAGATCTTTATTCATCACATACGTTTGCATAAATACAATTGCTTACCAAACCGTGACATGTCAATAATAAATTCATTACAAACAATTAATTATAACACATAGATCACGTCAAAAACTATGAAAAGTTTATACAATGTTAATACACACAAGCAACAAAAATATGAATTGGTCCACCAAATAACAAACGTGGTATAGATTAGTTTAGAAACTTGTTTCTCAGATGTATTACATAATATGATAAATAATGCAGTAGTTGCTGATTTATGAATTATAATTATGCATAAATTTAACAAATGTTGTGTAGAATAGCACAGAAACTTATATCTTAAACATTGTGTATACAATAAACAATACAGTTACACATTCATAGGAACAAAATTATGAATAGATTCATCAAGTTACAAAAATGTGGTGTAGAATAGTAAGGAAACCCATTTTTGAAATTCATTGCATGCGATAAATAATACAGTTTTAATATACTTGCAATCAGTAGAAGTATGTAAATATATCTATATATGTGTATATGAAGTATATAGAGCTGTATTGGAGCAAATGAATTTATAGATACGTTGAATGAATAGCAAAATAATAGATTTTATCCTCGTCTTTTTATGTATTTGTTAAGACTTAAAATTGATAGAAATTATATTTATAGCGTATATTATACGGTGTTCATTATATTCTTCCAGTTCTCAAGTTCTAACAAAATTCAATATTCTCTTCTTTCTTGGACTGCTTGTTCTGTTCATGATTTTAAGTGGTTTATTCTATCGATTCACTTTAAATCAATACTAAATAAATCAATTGGTCTATAGAACCAAACATGTGTGTTAAACTCAATCTTCAAAAAGTTTTATGAACGATCTTGTTGAAATTTCGTTGAATTAACAGTTTTAGTCTAAAATCCGACCGTTCCCTTCCAACTGGTTTTTAAATTGATGTAAGAATAAATAAAAATTCGTTGAAAACCGATTCATTAAAGAGTCTGAGGGGCCGACATAAGAATCATTATAAAACGACGAAAAATTGAAAGAAATCAAGAAGTATTCGATTGTAGTTGAAAATTGTTGGCAATAGAATCTTACTGCTGCCGTGATTTATACCGCTGATATGCTTGCCGAAAATATACCTTGTCGAAAAAATATTTTATTACATTAACATTTAAGGGTTAATTAATATAAATTGAGTATAATATAAATTATAATATAAATCTCCTTACCGATTTCACTGATGTATACAATCTGTTAAACTGGATACAAACTGATTGTGCATAGGATACTTGGTTGCTTTTATGATGAACCAGCTTGTTATTTTATCTATTAATTATACATTCAGTTTTTTTAACGTTTTCAGCTCGTTATTATGGTTAATAATGTAGTTTTCTGGAATAAATGAATTTATAGATACGTTGAATAAATAGTGAAATAATAGATTTTATCCACGTCGTCTTATATATTTTTAGACTTTTAAAATTGATAGAAATTATATTTATAGCGTATTTTATACAAATGCATAACTCCAGACTCATCATAGATGACTATACTTTTTATAAATCGATTAAATGATTATTCAAATTGTCTAAATTATTGTGTTGCAGGGGTAAAGGCAGTGTTCTGGATGGCGAAGAAACTTCTAGAGACTCTGAAACTTCACCTAATTACAGTGACAGGCGAATCACTGATAGATTTGATCCCGAGGAAAAAGAAGCTGCCAATATGCTGGGTAACAATTTTCAATTCTAATTTACACCTACTTTCAAACTAATTCCATGATTCAACTAATTTTTAGCGCTTGTCGAACTGCGTTACATACAATCGATTACTAAATCACAAAAGCAACACAAGCATTGATTTGATTTGTTAACTTTGAGTAATTTCCATTTGTATAGAACTTTTTACTGTGGATAATGCCCACATAAGTCTAGAGACTTAGGCGTGTGTAATGAGGTGAATGAGGTTTAAACATCACATTCTAACTCTAAATATAACTAAAACCAAACTCATGACTTTTTCGGCGAATGAAAGTGGCCAACCTTCACAAGAACTAAAAGTAAAAATCCATTCTAATAGATCTTGCCATACAAATGTTTGTCAATGTCCAATAATTGAAAATGTCAAGGAAATGAAATATTTAGGATAGTGTAATATTGGATAATCATATGAAATGGAATTCTCATGTTAATTATTTGTGCAAAAAACTGAAATATCTAATTTACATTTTTTATAATATAAACAAATTAAGAAAGATAGATATTATTAAAAAAATCTATTTTGCCTATGCAAAATCTTTATTTGAATATTGTATTGAAGCCTGGGGTGCAACATATAATAATCATTTAAACAAATTATTCATTTTACAAAAACACCTTATAAGAGCTGCTCTAAATAGACCTCGTCTTTATTCTAGTAGATTAATATTTAACGAGTTTAAAGTACTAACTATAAGACAAACATATGTTAAAAAGATTGTTCTATATATAAAAATTTGTTTGAATTAACTAGAAGAGCTGGGAACTATAATACACGACCAGCTAGGACAAATGTTTTTCAAAAAGTAAATACTCGTTTGAATTTAACTAGACATCAATATGTTTATTTCTGTAGTGAAATTATAAATAAAGTTCCACAAAGTTTCATTAAAAATAAACTTACAACAGCTTTATCGAAAGAAATAAATAGATGGGTGAAGACGAATATATTCTTTAAAATTAATAGTTTTATTTAATAAAAAAATATATACAGTAGTTCTGTAATAAATCACAGAAGGCTTTACGGTTTTGTACTCCTTTTTCATAGTTATCTACAGTGTTAGTCTGATGAAAATCCTTTTTATCTTTTCCTTTTTTTTTCTCTGCCTCTCTTAAATCTTATTTTCCTTTGTCGTTTTGATCTCAAAATCAACCTTCACAGGTTTTGAAAGAGAAGTATTTTTTTGCAAGGTCACAGGGTCATCAGAAGTTTTGAAATAATATATTTGATGTCCTATACAAATAAGTGAATTAAAGATATATGACTCACTGCTAGCGCACAAGCTTATGCTTATGCTAGCTTTATCTCATTAAGATAGACTTAGATGTATGTTTTTGCTTTTTTTGTATATTGTATTACTATCTCTTAAGTTTATTGAAAATTAGAAGGATATTTAATTTTGTAAAATTGCTGAAAAATGAGAATAAATTGAATTGAATTGAATGGGTGAATGATGAGAAACATCCATGGTTGAAATTCGAAGACTACAGGAATACGAAACCAGTCTTATCTAATCACAGGCAAGCGCTCCAACCAACTGCGCTACCAGAGCCGCCAATAAATGTATTTTTTGAATAAATGATTGAATCATATTATAATCTTTTCAAAAACAATAAGCGTTCTCATCTAAAATATAGAGTATATCTGGAAGAGAAAAAAAATCTGATAACCTTCGAACATAACATTTAGAATTAAAGTTATATTGTGATTACAATGCTGTTAATTTTCATCAATGAAGAAATTGATTAATTTTATTAATATTTTTTGTTTACCAGTATCTTTGGGAAGTTCGCGGTCGGCGACTCCAGCGTTCTCGTCGCCGACAGGCACGGCCATCTCTCCGGGCACAACGATGCAGTCGCCGATTCCGGCGCAGGCAGGCGTCGGCTCCCGCCACAACCTCTTCCTGCCCATCAACAACCGACCAAGGGCCGGCCAGCCGACCAACGCGCCTCCCCACCACACACACTACTCTGTACCTGGATTCCAACAGAATGTCATCAGGTAAGCAAACCTGATGCAAGTAAAATATGTCGTTGATAGAACTGTGTAAAGCTAAACGAAAATAGAGAATTGACTACGGTTATTAATATGGTAAATTACAAATAAAATTGCTCAAGTGATGAAGCCCTTGGTTCATATGAATGAAAATATTTAATTCGCTTACGTCATGCGCATTTTTCCTATGAGTAACCTCAACAGCATGCTGGTGAAACTGGAAATTTACAAAATGCAGCTTGGACTAGTAAAATAAGAAAATCTGACAAATAGCTTATGAAAATTTCTAACCTTCAATAAATAACTTAATACGCTTAAATTTATTGTATATATTACTATTATTTCACTGAATTTATGTCTCTAATAAGTTGATTCAATTTTTCTATTTATTTTGTATTATTACTGTAGGAAAAGGTCATATGCTGAACTGAACATAGTGACATATGTGAACTCAACATAATTATCATATGTTGAATCAGAATATTTAGAAAATAACAAACTCAGAATATTAGTCTATGAAATAGTCTCGTTGTAATAAGTAGGACAAATAAAAATGTTATTTGTTGATTCGTGAAGTTAAATAATTTCTACGAATAATTCCTACATTACTATTATTTTACTGAATTTATTTCTTAATTTTTACTTGTATGGCACTTGGACAGATGAGGACCGCACCCGCTCACAGACTGACAGTCTTTGCGGGTTCATTTATTCTGAAATATATTGTATATACTGCACTTGTGTATTATTGTGAATAAATAAATTCTGATTGATTGATCAGATTTAAATAATCTATCATTAGAAAAATTGTTTAGAGGTAAATTAAATTCTTATCTTATCAGTAAGTAGTAATTATTATGGGACGGCTATTAGTTCATTTTCAAATTTCTATACTTTTTCTATTTTTGAAGAATAATTATTTATAGTCTTATAATATAATATTATATATAGTCTTCAGATAATTATTTTATTTATTTACAATGGAGACAACAGGTTTCCCCAAATCTGTCTCCTTACAGACATAATATTACAAAAATATCACATTTAAAGTGGTGAAAAATTAGGAAATATGTAAAAAATAGTAACTAATTATCATACAAAAATTATAAGTATTATGTAAAAGAAAAATTAATACAATTTAAAACTAAAAAAGAAAAATCATACAATTAAATTATTTAAAAAAAGTTGTCTACTCGCATAATCACAAAACGTTTTCGTTGGAAAACAAATATTACAATCATCAACCATTTTAAGATTTAAAGGGGATAAAAAACCATAAGCTTCGATCTAAATGCATAGATATATTGAATCTAATAATCAAATTGATCTGAATAAGGCTAAGAAATTGATCAGAAGACATCTACGCGCCCAGATAAATGATTAAAAGAGTTTTTGAATCATATTGAGCGGAGAATTGAAATGTCTTAGGCCCGTATTTATGAACGTGACTTACGTTGATCTAAGCAGGAGATATCCAAGACCGAGTTGGTGAGGCTCTTTTACATTGAACGTGGTCACAAGCTAACCTAAAATTGTGTCGTATTTTCAGGCACTAATAAACATAGAATAACATGCATGAAAAGATAAAGATACTGCACTGCATGTAAATTTACAGTTACTGTTACATAATAATTACCATGCCAACATTTTTCAAATTATTATTTTCTGTTTCCCGAATTTGAATAATGAGCATTGTATTGAACGCCATCTGCCAGCAGACTAACAAACTTCATCCATTCTATTTCCTAAAAAGAGAATCAATTCTAGTGCCAAAAAATGTAAGGTTAGAACTATAAAATAAGTAGAAATAATTTCAAAAAGTCAAATATACAGTGAATTACATTGCAATGGTGCAAAAATTGAATATGATGATTTTATTTTATTATTATGAGCCGATGCTGTACTAAAAAATGAAATCAAAATATGATGCAACACAACAATCTAAGAACGGCTTCAAGACAGCTCTGTACCTAGCTTGGCTAAGAACGGATTTGAGACTCCATGCAATTATAAGCACGTCTTGGCTTTTAAGTTAAGAAGATGTTTAAGAAAGGTTCATGAATACGAACTTTATTCTAAGCTCTACTTATACTAGGTGAGTTTGCTAGCTGAAAAGTGAGGTTATAAGCCGACCCAGTTGTCCCTGCAACATTTACGTAGTGTAAATTCTCATATTAGTGTAAATTAGAGTTGTTTAATGTAAATTATTAATGTTAAATTATTTATCAGGAGTCAGATCTTTGTTGTGGGAGCTGGGTTGGCTTTTAGGGTTCCAGCTGCTCGCTGGCTTGAACCTGTTAGTGTAAGTAAGCCTTATTACCGCTAAGACTGACTTAACCGATCTGACTTAAGTCGATCTTTGATAAGTCACGTTCATAAATACGGGCCTTAGTGTTCTGGAGCGAGGAACAAGAAAAGAGAATGTGGAACGTCGAGTCACAGCTGAAATATAAATATTAATCTTTAGTAAATACGTTTAATTTGGAAAATAACTGACTAGACTAGACGATAAAGTATCGAGATTAAATGTTTTGATTGCAGTTTCTATTCTATTCACTGAAAAATGTTAATTAATACAAAGCATAAATTGTCTCATTCAATTCTTGATATTTACTATTTTCATCTTAATTATCGTAATAAGAACCTTTTCCATATTAGACTGTATTTTGTAAAGTGAGCGTTAGTTTCCCATATAAGGTGAAGCAACTCAAATCATCAAATTTCATGAATTTGCTTTGCTGTTGGCGGAGTGAAATCATTCAATCTACGATTTATGATTATCTCTTACTTTTTCATCACATATTTATCACTGATATGCATTCTAAATTATATTATTTTGTCTTTTTGTAAATGTCTAAATTGTATTATTTTTTTCTTTAATAGAAAGAAAAAATATTTAAAATTGTACTTGGTAAGTTTGTTTTCACCCATTAGTAGAACGTCAAAGTAAATAATAATAATGATAAGCGTTTGGCTTTCATTGGTGGGGAGACCACCCGTTTACGTTTGGGAAAAATGTTGCACCTTCTATTTTAGGTGGGTTCCGAATAATAATGTAAACAGTAATGACGGTAGTTCCAGATTTTAACAGGTTTTATTCGATTTTATAGCTCAATTTACACTAAGCCATTACAATGTATTTTATAAATATTGGCCCTAGAGATTTCTGAATGAGTAAAATGATATTGATATTTGAAATATTTCGCCATATGTATTTCTGTAACAAAGCGTTTCCGGTTCCATGTTTATATGACCTTTTTAATTATTTTGATGTGGGAAATAAGTTTGTGTCGTTTGGTAGATTCAATTTCAATTTATTAACACACACAACCCAAAAAAACAAACATAATAATGCCACTTAAGTATAACACTTGATAAAAAAAAAAAAAAAAAAAAAAAAAAAAAAAAAGGCTAAACAAAAAGGATTTGTGGTGTAGAAAAGGGAGGGGATTAGAAGGTCTTCCACCTATGGTTACCCATGTATTAGGAAGGCCTTCAATCCATGAAAAAGGAAATGGTGAGATTCCTCCTGAAACAATCTGTATATTTTATAAAGCATGTATTTTAAAGAAAGGATTGTACTGTGCTTATTTCCGTTCAAATTACAACATTAGGATGTGAAGATGAGTACAAAAAATCTGTTAATACTTGAAAAAAGAAAATTCGTAAATCTCTACATGAAAGCAAAATGCCACTGACTCACTCATCACCGTTTCTCGAAAACCACTCGGCCAAAGAAGTTGGAATTTGGTATAAATATTCAGTGGATGACCTAGACGCGTGCTAAGAACGTATCTAAAGCTTTTATTAAGCAGAATTTATTAATTTCGAATTCCTTTAATTGCTATTACTTTATACTGAAGACTTCCGCAATGGCGGATATTGACAACAGCATTGAACAGCTGATGGGAATCGATGAATGCCACTGTACAAAAATATCAGTCACCACCGGGAATCAAACCACGATATGGCCAAGTTGAAAATGAATGCTGCTGTGCAGAAAGGTCTCCATGGTCTAGTGGTTAAGGCGCTCAACCGGCAATTGAGAGGTTCGTTGGTTCGATTCCCGGTGGTGACTGATATTTTTGTACAGTAGCATTCATCGATTCCTATCAGCTGTTCAATGCTGTTGTCAATATCCGCCATTGCGGAAGTCTTCAGTATAAAGTAATAGCAATTAAAGGAATTCGAAATTAATAAATTCTGTTTATGTATATTTGTCAGTTTATTCAATTGTCAGTCACTTCAAACTAACTTTTATTAAGGTTTGCAATTAGTACTGGACCAAAAAAATTCAAATTTGGTATAAATGTAAAGTTTAAAAGCGTCTTATTGGAAAAAACCAGACAGGATAAGTTCCAAGAATCTCGAGATTAGAATCACCTTGAAAAAATAGATGTGACTCAACTTGATGAAAAGACTGCGGTGGTTAAAGTAATACTCGACTAGTACATTCCAGATATACTGATAGTTGTCATTGAATTAAACGTTGCTTGAATGGCTATTGAGGTAGAAAATGCAACCCCATGCATAACTTCCGCCATTTGATCTCACAGTTGCGTCATTTTTTAAGCATCCGTTGTTGAAAATCTTGTATCCTATGTAAAATAGATTCCTCCTGGCACACATTGTGTAATGTATCCCTATCGGACTGTCATTTTTTTAATAACTTGGGTCATTTTATTCAGGCCGGAACTGGTGCGCCCAGGGGCACTGATGGGCTCGCCTAGCACAAGTATCGCCACCATAAACAGCAGCAACAACAGCAGCAGTAGCAGTAGTAGCAATTCAACCAATCAGAACAGCACTTCGATGGCGACCAGCGTCATTAGGATCTCCCCCAACCCGGCAGTAGTGACCGGAAGTGGCACTGGAAGTACGGCCGGAAGTGGCGGCCTGTCCACTGCAGCCGCGGTGGCGCAACTGATCTCATCATGGCGACAGGAGAGTGGCGGCGGTCCTTCTCCTCAGCCTCAGCCTCCTCCTCATTCTTCGCAGCCGCTTCCCGCCACTTCGTCGATGGCTCCCATCTACGAGCATCATCCTCATCACCATCACCAGCCTTCTGTTGTTGTCTCAACGGCGTCTTCTTCGGCTGCGGCTAATCACCATCACCATAGCCTCATTCTGCAGCAGGCGCTTACCAATTCCGATGTAAGTTCTGAGATTAAATTCACTTTTTGTATAAAATCCGTAAATAACAACCACAATTATTATTTATGTAAAAGCGAAAAGAGCGACTTTATCATACGAGCCCTATCAATGAGCCCTCATAAAAACGGCAATGTTCTTCAATGTTTGTGACTACTGTAATGTGTTTTATTTTTATTTTATTTATTTTTTGTCTTTAGATAGAATTCTGTTCTTGTTTTTGCTTCATTCCATTATCTGTTTCCTTCTATTATTGAATTTTGTTTTTCATATTACGAATAAATGTTTTTAAAACAAGGTAAGTTATACCTAGAGGACTTTGTTGAGTATTTGTTCTCTGTAATTAGAAGCTTAGAAGGTGTTTTTTATTTTTAGAAAATCCCCAAGCGATTTTGTTTTTTACTGAATAACATTATTTTTGGGGCTCGAAAGTTTCAATCAAAATTTTATATTTTGAATTCTTTTCAATTGTTTTAGTGTTCTTTTTCAAGTGAACTTTTAAAGTCAGTAGTCTTGAAATGAAACTAGTCATTTTTTCGGATGTTTTTTCAGTGAATCTTAAATTTTAGTGTGGACTAACCTAAAAGTTTTGGATGAAATAGCTCAATCAAAATTTGTGAAGAGAGCCGTTATGGACTCTGGTACATCTTTGCATTTATTGTTAATTTGTTCAAATAAATAACCAATAATCTTACCAGTAGAGACAAATAAATCTTATCAATTCAATTTTTTTTTAGATCCATATAAAAGATGCACCGGACAGCCGTCTAGTGAGCTTTGCAGTTGTGAGAGAGCCGCTGCAAGAGAACAACGGGCGCTTGCAACAGGAAACTGTCATCAAAAAGGAAAACTCTAGCTCTTTATCCCATCCGTCCATTTTCCTCGAGAAGAACACTGTTCTACAACAGGTGAGCTCCCGGCTATTTGTATTGCCTGTGAGTGTGTATGGATTCTTCTATGTAGGCTAGGATTGTTATCCAAAGAAAACTTGAAAAATAGTAGTTTATGCAACGATTTTATTTTGACCCTTATTAAAGCACGAGTTAGATGTAAGTTATAACACGAGCGAATGCGAGTGTTATAAATATCTCACGAGTGCTTTAATGGCCAAATAAAATCGTTGCATACACTATTTTATCTACGACCACTATTATACATTTAATTAAAACAATTTCATTTTACCTGTGACTGTAAGAGATACCTAACCTCTCATCTCAAATACGAGAAGTTATAGTAGATTGTTAGGTTAGCAGCTTAGTTAGCAGTTTGATCAAATCAGCTGATAGTTTCACAATATTGAATTACGATATTGATTCCATCAAAAATGCTTCTGATTGGTCCAGAACCCGTGTTATTATGTAGAACCTGTACTATTATAATGAGCTCATTATACAATGGGTTTCAAAAAGCATTTCGAAAAGACAGCTGTTTTGGCATCAATTGTGAAACTGTAATGTATACATTATGACATGGTCGTAGATAAAAAAATATTCAGTTCAGAGTTGGTGAATTATTTGTAATTAATTATTAATTTCCATTATTTATCATTTTTTCAAAACTGATTTGATGTGATTTAAAAGTGTCCAATAGAAGTAGCACATTGGTGCTTTGTGAAGAAAACTACCGTATTTTCTATTTGAAATTGAAAAAAAAGAAAGGCTCTGGTAGCACTGTTTGTTATTTGTTAGAGCGTTTGTTTGTGATTAGATTTTAGCTGGCTTCGTTTCCTGCAGCCTATCTCATTCAACCGTGGATATTTCTTATCATTCACCCACGCATAAGTCTTATGAGGGCCTTGAAAAAAGAAGCCATTTCAGTTGCTATATAGTTCTGGTATATTTATAAACATTTCACGTTTGATATAAAAAAGCGCCAAATGTAGAATGTGTAAATTTAGGCCATTGAAATATTGCCATTTAACTAAACTTTCAAATACTGCTGTGTGGTAGATAGGCGATTGACAATAAAAAATATTTGTTTTCGAGTACTCTCCTAATAATATAAATACCCTTCTGTAAAGCGATATGTTGAGGCTATCATTTTGGCATATGAATAACATTTTTTTAATAATTTTCTTAATGATATAATTACTACACTAGAAAGCTATATGTTCAGGTTATTTTGGCATATAATTACAATTTTTTTTCTCGATAATTCCCTTAATATTAATCTCTGCATGGGGTATTTAATGATATATAGTATTCATGAAGTTTTAAAAATATTTTTCAATAGAGCTATCACAGTACGAAGATGTGAACGACTGGGGCCAACTTATTCTCTAAGAAATAGACATTATTTTACAATTTTAAAACCTGATAATTTAACTACGTTTAAAAAGTTTTATGCCTTCTTGGCACCGACATTCTATAATTGTTTGCCTGTTGCAATAAAGGAAATAAATAAAAAGAATATGCTCATAAAGTCCGTTAAGGAATATCTCATACAACTGGACAATACCAACCCGTTCTTTGAATTTTTAATATAAAATAATTCTCGTAAATTAACGAAGAATGCGTATTCTTTCGTTGTGTAGCCTATATTTATGAAGAATGTGTGTATTCAAATCTATCTGCTTTTTCACGTAATTTATTTTTTCTTTTATAGTGTAGAATAATTTATTTATTTAATAACAATGTGGGAGCATACGGGGAAACCCCAAAAATTACTCCCCAATCATGAGCATATCACAATAAATACAATTTACAAATTTGAGAAAAAGTCTAAAATTTTACAAAAAAAGAATAATAATACCGTCTCTGCAGTCGTTTTCCTGTTATCTAATCTATTAAAAAAAGAAAAAAATGGAAACACTAATAACCATCCCAAACAGGCCAGGCCTCGGGATGTCTTACTGGTTTTATTCACTATAGCAGTATTCAATATTATATAGACAATTTAGTATTAATGTATTGATTAAGACTGATATTGTTCAAAATTGTGTATAGCCTACATTTTTTCTTTATAATTTAGAGCTTTTTATTTGAGAAGTGGTAACTCAGTAAGTAATATAAATTTATACTCTCAAAGATTACGAAATTGTCTGACAACAGTAATTCCTAGGCCATTCACAGAGGCATATAAAAATCTTTTGAGTATCTGGCTCCTAAAATGTGGAATAAAGTAAAACCAGTTCAGGAACATTTGAAGTCGAAAAATATATTCGAGAAGTTTATTAAACAGTTTCTTATAAATATAGTTGATATGGAAGATTGGCTGAGGTCATTGGGTTGAAGGCACTTCCTTAAAGATTTTATTTTTATCTTTTTCAAAATGTAATATTAATTTTTCTATGCTATGTGGAGTACCGGGCTTAACTCTCTTTTTTTTTATTATATGATTTGGTAACCCCAATACAATTTTTTACAGGGGTACCGTATATTTCTGCATCACTTATTAGTACACTGCCAATTGTTATTTAATTGTTTCTATAAAACAAACATTTTTTCAAATACATTTTTTATTTTTTTCAACATATGCAGTGTATAAATGTTCATATCTATGATTATATATTGATTCTTAAGTATTATCGAAAATATTATTGGAAATTTTATGTAATGAGTTATATATTCATGATATTATGTAATAATTAAAGTTGCCGTGTGTACTTTTATTGTGTACTGTTGTGTTGCAGAAATAAATTATTATTCTATTCTATTCTATTCTATTCATATAAATACCCCACTATAAAACGATATGTTGAGGATATCATACTGTTTATTGTAACTATGGTAACTAATGTCGATTTCTGGCTCAAAAATCTCAAAATTCAAAATTATATCAACATTTTTGGACTGTGATAGTGCATTGTTAAAAATGAAATAAAAAATTAATATTCTTTTTCTTTAGAAACTTGTGAACTATTGTGATCCGAGATGAAATTTCTAGTGAAAGAGAAGTAACCTAAAATTTTGATTCTACTCTGAAATTTTGTAAAAAACAGTTTTGGGCAATAGCCTGTTATATTCACATTGATTGTTAGTTACAGCAATAAATAAATAATTTTGGCTTAAAAATACATTTAAATTATATTTCGCATATATTTTTCCTGCAGGCAAGCAAGATAGGATTACACGTTTCTACCGGAGCCATCACTCCGACCTCAACCCAGCAGCAGCAGCAGCAGCAGCAACTGTGCATTTCCTCCCAGCAGCTGCATCAGCAGCAGCCGATAGCTGCATCAGTTCAACCACAGCAGCCGACCAAGACAGCTGCAGCGGTTACCAATACCATTACAGTCACCAGCAATTGTATGAACCCGAAATTCCAACAGGTGATCGTTCATCCAACCGAGCTGCTGCCTGTCTTGCCTCTCGAGCAGAAACGCTCTGACCAGCCCGAGAAGAATGGGCCCGAAATTAGTGAGTACCCAATAATATTATTCAGCATTTTATGTTTATTTTCCCCTCTTCCAAAAATTCAATAAAAACTACAAATGTATCATAAAAAAAGTATCTTAGTCCCGTATTTATGAACTGAACGAACTGACTGATGTAATAGTAGTAACGATTGTATTATCACTGCCTTTAAGCAGTGAGTGAGTTATAAGAAAACGAGCAAAGCGTGTGTTCTAAACATTTCACGAGCTGCTTTAAGGTGAATTACAATCGTTACAATATTTAATCTCCGACTATCAATAAATTGCGTTTAATTTAACTTATCAATGTATCTTGCCAAAATGTAACAAAACCTACAATGCGTGTTTGTTGTCAACAGTTCCAATTTCGATTTGAAATTCAGTTTGATTCTGAAATGTTTAAATCAGCTGATGTGACTGTGTGACTGTTGCATAGCATTCATTTTAACAATGTTTTGAATAAATCCTGAATATTGTTAAAGAAAGCAGTAGTGGGCTATGCCCCTATGCCTGTTGTATCTTTACTTGATTGTGTTTTGTGTTATAAACAAATGAATAATTAATGAATGTTCTAGATCTGTACTGAAAAGTGACATTAGTTTATTTATTTATTTATTCATGTGTTACACAATCAATTTAATGGTTATGGTGACTCTGAACACGACAGAAGAAGAAGAAGACAATCAATTAAAGATACAACAGGTATACTGTTTTCTTTACAAATTTTCAAAAGGAAAATCCAAATTTTAGGTCAAGTCCTAGTTAAACAAAGAATTTCACTAGTACAATTAGTGGTTCTTTCCAAAACAAACATAAATTTAGAAGTCTATTTTAAAACGTAGCACTGGAACAGTCCAAAGAAAATAGACATAATTTTGAATTCCATTAGACATTTTATAACACTTCTCTGATGATTCATGGAATAAAGTAAGCTGTATTGATATCGCTTTCTAACCTATTATATCTACTTCATAAAAGTAGCTGTAGATAATGAATAAATAAACTGTTTGATACGATATCTATAGTACAATAAAGCATATTTTTAGTAGTAGTAGTATTAGTAGAAATAGAAATAGAAAAATCTTTACTCTAAATTACATAACCTAAAAGGTTGCTTGACAAGGTTCAATACACCAAATTAAATTCCTTTTTACAATACAAAATTATGAAAAATTATTGTTACAATTAGACTTACCAAACTAAATCAAATTATTACTGTTTTGAAATTACAATAAATATTATATTGAATTTTAGTAGTAGTAAAAAAATCTATTAAATCTTTCAGCATTGCCTACATTAAAAAATAATAATACGTTTTATGTAGCAATGGCCTAAGACCGTCTGCCAGAGTTGGCTGAATATTTTATTCATATTACAGTATTTTTTTCTCACCTTTTTGAAATACAAAAACCTGAAAACAAAACTTGAAATTATTATAAGCTTGCCTTTACAATTTCCAATCCGATAACTTCAATGCATAATAATCCTTAATACCTTTCACACTCATTCCAGATTAGTAAACTTCTAATCCACATGCGCATACACTCTTACAAACACACGCTCACTCACTCTCATACTCTGTTATTTTCTCTCTCACTCTCTTTCATACTCTCTTCCACTCTCTCTCCTCTCCCATTCTTCATAATCTCCACGCTAATACTCATCTCATGTATTGAATTCTTCTATGAGCTCAGAGCAATATTTCCGTTCTATTCTTAGATATTTTATCAATTTATTCCAGTTTTCACCATTTAACTGAAATCACATTCAGCAAAAGGGAATCTGTTCTCTGCTGTATAATCACTTGCGGGTGGTTCGGAACCCACCTAAAACTGTAGGTCCAACTCATCAATCACCATAATCGAATTCATTACCCAAGCACAGGGCTCAGGCCTATGTGGGCTTCATCCTTAAAAAAAAGTGGTCTATCGCTTGTTCTGCTAATACTCATTTTCCCCAAGTACTCCATCTAGCTTCTGATAAAATCGTACATCTTCCAATGAAATGGTATTAATCTTCTTGTTGCCTGCTATTACACATAATATACACAGTAACTGGTCTCCATATCTATCCACTTAGTAATTGAGGGATATAAAGCGTATTTTTTTTTCTTTTTTTTTCTAGATATAAGCTCAAACAACTCGATGACAGTGTACCCATGGGAAGTGCTGGTGCCGCTGTTGAACGCCAGCACTAGCTCGCCACCCCCCTCACCACCCGCTCTGTCGCCGCCCCTCTCAGCGCCGCCCGTGCCTGGACCTGTGACCTCCGCCGCCTCCTCTTCTGCCGCCTCCGGCCTTGAGGTGCCGACCCTCGAGGACGACGACGACGTGTTTGAGCCGGAGGTGAACATCTCGGCCAACACGGCCGAGGCGGCGGCCAGTGCTGAAGCGTTGGCTGCTGCCGGCAAACGCCGAACCCAGTCGCTCAGCGCACTCAACAACAGCAAGGAGCCGCAGAGTCCGCTCAAGGTAACTAGCATCTCATTAAATATTAATTTCATTGAAATATAATTAATGAAAAAAAATCATTAAATATAATACTTATAATGCTTAGTGCAGTTAGTTTCAACCAACCAGTATGGTTACTGCTATTTTTTCGAATATCTCTTTTTGAGAGTACGCTTAATCAGCTTCTTTGTCCATGTTTCTTTCATTTTTCTAGAGTGACGTTCCTTGTCTTCCTGAGTCCACTCTCTCTCTTTTTAGCTGATAGCTATTTTCTTCTCCTGAAACTCTAAACTCTGTATTGTTTTTCTGAATGTTAATCTGTTTTTGAGATCCCTGTGTCTTGAATTGTTTAGTAGGTTTAATGAATGATTGTTTAATGAATATTTATTCGCCAAAAATAAAAATTAGATACTGTAGTAAATTACAAAACATGCATGATAACCTACATACACTTTTCATTTACATTACATATAAAATTAAATACATACAAATTTCATAATAAAAATGTCAATTAAAATAGATCCAAATGATTTGGCACAGCCAGCAAAGTTAAACTTGTGCGCTAGCTGTGAGTTCATAAAGCAAACAGTAAAGAGCAAAGCAATACAAATGCGACAAACGAAACGAAACAAGACAAAAATAAGTGAAGATAATTGCAATAATAATGCTTCATAAAAAAAAAAATACAATGGTAAAATTTGAATAATTTTTCGAAAAATCAAAATACAGGTGATAACCAAAACAAATCATATAGCCCCAATTTATTCATCTAATGAAAATTAATGAAGAAAATACAAAAAATGAAATTCTCAGTTATGAGCACATCCCAGTGCTTAATCATATTAAAAAAATATATATAATATAGAAGACAGAAAGACATTCAAAACTCAAATGAATCACGAACAGACTTACTAACATTTAGGTCATTGTCTATTTCTTTAAGCCATGCTATCTTATTCGTGTGAGTGTTTAGTAGGTCGAAAATCTGTTTTGTTAATCTGGTGTTTTCCATTCTGTATATGTGTCCATAGAACTGCAATCTTCTTACCGCTATTTTATTATGTGTTTTTTTCTTGTAGTGACCACTTATTAATTATAAAATAAGCTCTTTGTTATGTGTCTCAATGTCATACGGTAGATAGATATAGTGACAGGGCTCTTCTGATTGTGTGATTTCTTGTTTATCTTTGGACATTATCCACGCAGGATACCAAAAAGTAACATCGCTGGAAATGATACATAACCAAGCAAATTTCCCGCTCAATTCCCTATGTTCATAGGGTATTAGTTGATTTTTTGGCCTTCTAACCTTGGTGTGTATTGTAGGGTGACCCAAAACACCGAAATTCAGGCTCTGTTTTCATTTTTTCAAATTGAAGATGAATCGAAAAGTTCAATTGAAGGTCAAAAACAATTTGAATGTCTTTTGAGACATCGAATTCTTTTAATTAATTGGACTTGGTAAAAACGAGCCGTAATCTTTTTATCTATTCTGAAACGATTGTTTTTGCGAGGTTCAATTTTTTCCGGAGGATGAAACCCACATAGGTCTGAGACCTGTGCGTGGGTAATGAATTCAAATCAAATGCCACAATAGAACAAGGTATATCTATGCATTGATGTATGATACAAAAAAATACATCTGCATGCCATGATCAAACAAAGAAATCTTAAACAAGTATTTTTTTACGCACACAATTTAAAACAAAAACAAATTAAAATTTGGCACCACCCAGCAAAGGAAATTCCTGTCCGCTGGGTGAGAGTATCAGTTCAGAACTAATTAGTTCCTGTTATCCTGCAATTGATTCCGCAAATAAATCAAAGGAAAAAAATGAAAGAAAGAGAAAAAATATATAATATACTATTGGAATTGGAGGATGGTGATTGATGAGTTGGACCCACAGTTAGGTGGAAGTGATTATACAGCAGAGAACAGAGTCTTTTTTGCTTGTCAATCCAATCGTTCACCCTTACTAAGATGGCCCAGAAGTTTCGTAGCTTATCTCTGATTGAACAGATAGCCTACCTGCTACGGCACTCGGCTAATTAGAAAGATGATTGAAGGTCAAAACAGTT
Organism: Conomelus anceps; assembly: GCA_948455865.1. NCBI lineage: Eukaryota > Metazoa > Arthropoda > Insecta > Hemiptera > Delphacidae > Conomelus > Conomelus anceps. Next base: position 9,811,701 of record OX418223.1, on the reverse strand, counting down.
AATTAATGTCATTTAAGATTAAAATTTCTCTAATCAATTCAACTAGCATTGTGGAAACATTTTTTGGATATATTTTAAAACGCTCTTATTTTTTTAAACGCTAACTTAACCTGTCTACAGGCTAAAGATAGAATACGACGGCCGATGAATGCGTTCATGATCTTCAGTAAGCGTCACCGTGGCAAGGTGCACCAACTGCACCCCAACCAGGACAACCGGACGGTGTCAAAGATTCTTGGCGAATGGTGGTACGCATTGGGACCAGATGAGAAACAACAGTATCATGAGCTTGCTTCTGAGGTGAGCACATTATTTTTATTTTTTTATTTTAGTTTAATTCACACACGATTTCCAAAATACAAAATTTGAAACATAATACCTTTTTGAAACACATTGGAAAAAGTAAATGTGTGACCGTGTGATGGGTGACATGTATTATGCACCTCGCTTTTTATTACTTCTTGAGAAAAGAAATAGTGAACTATTGAATCAAATCAAATATTAAATTTATTCCACAAAAAAAAAAAAAAAAAAAAAAAAAAAAAAAAAAAAAAAAAAAAACATTAACAGATTACAATAATTATGTGTGGAATTCCCCCAAGAAGACTACAAAATCAAATCAGTTTTTGATCCCAAATTAACATATTTATTATTAAATACGGTAACTTCACAATTTTTATTTAAAAAAAATTAATCATAGAAAACAACTTGAAAAAACATGAGAACTCCTAAGAAAAAACGTGGTAAAATATTTATTTATAATACATACTTGAAAATGACAAACAATAGAGGCTTAGAGCAAATGCCAAAACAAACTCATTGAATACATTATATTGACTAAAAACAAACAAGGAAATCACAAAACAAAAATTTAAACGCTAAGCTAACAAAGAAATAAGTCAAAATACATACAATAAGAGAACGGTATGAAATGAAAGCATAAAGAAAAATAATCCTAAATATTAATTAACTTTAAACAATGAAATACCAAAATAGTTAGAAAATCATATGAAAACAGTATAAAGAAAAATAACCCTAAATATTTGTTAACTCTAAACAAAGAAATAATAGAACAGCTAGAAACAAAATAGAAGGAAAGAAGAGGAAAGAAGAAAACATATAATTTATGGTCTGCATCTAAAATTCCAGAGCTTGAAAACATTTTCTACTAAAACTGCACAAACTAAATATTAGCAGAGTGAAGTCAGCAATCCCTTCGGCAATAGCAGGAGAGTAATGGTAAACAATAATAATGGATGGAGAGCAGGAAACCAAAGCACGGCGACGAAGCGATCACAGATCCCTAACTAGTTTAATAAGTGTACAGTGAATGTAGCAGCCGCTCCGCCTCCATCCAGCCAATGCTGTAGAGCCACCCGGCCACTCTGCGCTTGTGGTGTACAAGTCTCACTGCAACTCTCGGACCCCCGGATCTAAATTGAGATTTAGTGTCGAGTTTCATAGATAACTGGGGATGAACATTACAAAATTCATCTCTAATCTTTTACTTTCCTATTCATTAGAAACGTTGTTAATGATCTTCATTATTTCTTCGTTTATTACAAAACTCAATCAAATAAAGATACAACAGTCACAGCCCACTACTGCTTTCTTTACAAATTTTCAATTAAAGAATCCAAATTTTAGGTTATGACCAAGTTTAATTAGAAATTTTACTTTGAAGTACAATTCCTGATTATTTTCAAAATATGGATATTAATGTAGATGTTCACTAAAAACGAAGCACTAAAACTTTCCAATTGTAGCATTATTATTGTAGCAATTTATTAAAATTCAATTGATCATGATGCTAGTAGTAGTTTTTTTTCTGAGGATGAAGACCACATAGGTCTGAGACCCGTGCGTGGGTAATGAGTTGGATGATGGTGATAAAACCCACAGTTTTAGGTGGGTTCCGAACCACCGGGAAGTGATTTTACAGCAGATAACAGTGTCTTTTTTGCTGGCCAAACTAATCGGTCACCGTTACAAACAGGACCTACGAGAACGCAGCTTTTCTCTATCTGATTGCAAAAATACCTGCTACGCCTTGCGGCTATCACTTCCGGCTAGTTCTATGAACAGTAGACCTCACGCACAAGAATAAGGGTGCTTACACAGAGGAACATACTCCATTTGTACTCAGTGATAATCACCATCACAAAATTAAACATAATCATTAGACCTAACCCTTGATTCAATTTGCTTAGTCTATTTCATGTGTGTTTTCCACAATAAGTCACTCCGTACAGATCACCAAGACCGCATTTCTATTTTCCAGACAGCTGATTAATCAAATTTCACAAGTCTGGTGAATGAATACTTAGAAAATAGTATTAATTAAATTTGTCTTATTACTTAGTAATCACTTTTGTTATTATACTTTATACAAATATTAGAAATTCTTTGTTTCTGTTAAACAAATGTGTAATTCTTATGAATGATAACTTAATTCATATGAATAAGGCTCAACCAGATGAATCTGGAAGCCCAATAATCTATGAATCTAATTCCAATTGGATATTATGAAGAAGCTCATTTAAAAAGTCATATGCTCCTAAAGAAGTAGGCCTAATAGCCTTACTTTTTTCCATCTAAATATCCTTTAAATGCAAGCGAATTTCGAAAATTCTTACACATACGTCGCTGGGCATTCCTTAAAGGAAGATTCATGCAGTTTCATTGAATTTGGTCCACGCGTTCAGCCGTAAATGCATTACAAACAGACAAATTCAAAACGGTCGACTTGAAACAGAGACATCTCTTTGTTCGGTCAATAACAATTACATCAACATTAGTGTATATCTATAGTGGAGAATATCCACAGATACCCAGAATACACAGATCGGCGGCCCTTTTCAGACGTTTGCTCACATTTTTCTCTCTTTATTTTTATATTAATCTTAAGTCTTGTCCCACAAGGCGGGTCTCTCATATATTGGAGAAATTAAATTTTCGCAATTAATATCTTCCACTTCTGGACACTGGAATTCACTAATAAGAAGATCAATGCTGAAGAATATCAATGAAGAAGATCATTGCTGACGATCTGAAGACTGCTTCCAGCATAATAAGCGTATCATTTGAACATATCCGTTACCGGTACAATACATGTGCCACCGGATACTAATAGTAATTTTGCGGTACAGCTGATTTTAGCGATACAGTTTTCGAAGACAAAACCGAATGTAGAAATCGGCTACAACAGCTTTTTTACTGGATCCAGTTGAAACAGTATTGTGTGAACATACAATATGAAATGTACATGCAAACGAAAGCACTGCAAAATAACTGATACAGCAAATTTACTGTACCGCACAAAAACTGTATTGTGTGAACGGGCCCTTAGTAAACAACTTAGAATGTAAACAATTCAGTAACAGGTATCGGAGAGAATATTTTTTGAGAACAGCTGATTGATATGTCATGATAAATTACGGGATTTTTTCTTACATTGTAATAATAGTGCTACCTGGCGAATTCCCAAGAGCCTGGCACAAACCGCACCTTCCTAAAATGTTAATTTTTGTTTTGATAAATTCAAATTAGAAAATTTTGTTTTTTTTTTCAACAAAGAAATAAAAACATAAGATAAGCTTTGATTCACCAGACATATGTTTCCTAAAAGACTGCAATGCTCCGACTACACAAGTCTGCAGACAGCGTAAATAACGCCGCGAAGGGCCCACCATTTATATTTGAGAACAGCTGATTGATATATCATGATAATTTACGTGATTTGTTCTTATTCTTATGTGGTAATAAAACTTGGAAGAAATGTATCCAAAATCGCACAATACTTGGTTTTTGAACGTTTATTATTCTGTTAAAAAAAAAGTTAATTTAGCTTTTTATAGCTAAAGACATTGTCAAAAAGGTTTTCAATACTGATAAATAACTTAAATCCCGATCGATGCCCTCGTTTTTCAGGAGAAGGCCGCGTAAAATGTATCCAAAATCGCAAAACACTTGGTTTTTAAACGTTTATTACTCTGTTAAAAAAAAAGTTAATTTAGTTTTTTATAGCTAAAGACATTGTCAATAAACTGTTCAATAACTAAAATCCCGATCGATGCTCTCGTTTTTGAGGAGAAGGCCGCGTAAAATGCCTTTGGGGCCGTGACAGACAGACAGAAAGTTAGATTAGACTATTTTCGGCTTATTTGATGTATAAAACGTAAAAATAACCAAAAAATATACAATTCTGATAAATGTACAGACAAAACTCTAATTTTATATATATAGATATCGTACTGACATTTTTTTGAGTGTATTATTTTTATTGATAATTGTATCCTATAATTTATCAATAATAACCCCCAGGTTCCCCCACCCTGGGGACTATTATTGATGACATTTGTCATATACCTATAGTTTGCAAATGCTACTTGAAATTTCATAAGGAGGATTTGGATTTACATCTTAAGCTACATGTAATTTTAATTTTTGTGTTTAATTCAGCAAATATGGAGTTCAAGTACTTTGTCTTCATGATCTCAGCATGTATTTGTAAGTAAAACACTTACGTACAACTCAAATTGTATCAGGATTTAGGCATGGTCTAAAAGTAACCCACCGTGACAGCGTGCAGCTTTGGCGCCGGCTGACAAAATCAAATAAGTGCCAGTTTGTCGTTGCATGCACCGCCAACCTGGCAAAGTTAGGAATTCAGCCCACGGTGACGGCGTGCAACTGTGGCGCTGGGTGACAAAATGGAATGAGTGCCAGTTTGTCGTTACATGCACCGCCAACCTGGCACACTTAGGGATTCAGCTCATGGTGACACCTTTGACGTTATCCAGGTTTGTCGGCAGCCAAGTATGTCGTCAGCCACCTTTGACGGCAGCCCACTTTGACATCGTCCCGCATTCCCCATAGATGATCCTCCACAAATAATTAAGCCTTTTTTCCTCTCAGTTTTTGTCTTTTTTTCTCTTTTTTTGGCTGTAATTTATTTTTTCTTCAATTTTTTTTAAATTTCTCTTTTCTATATAAAATTCTACCGATTCAGACTCTTCTTCGCAGGCATTGTAGCCCATGTGAAGAATATTTTTTCTCTGACTTATTGCTATTATCTATGTACTTGTTTTTTAAAGAGGAAATAGAGAACAATTCAATGTTTGTAACTACACTATCTCATGATCGATTTGTTCTTCAGGTCAAAGAAGCTCACTTCAAAGCGCATCCGGAATGGAAGTGGTGCAGCAAGGACAGGCGGAAATCGTCGACTGGGTCGGGCCGAGGCAAGTTGGGCTCAGTAGATGAGGGACCGTCTCCGCCACCGACCGCCACCATCGCAGTCACCGGCAGTGGCGTCACCACTAGCTCCACCACCACCGCCACCATTTCGGCCACAGCCACAGCTACTACACCCAAAGAACCAGCACCTGCTGACAAACCACCTGAGGTAGATAAGTGGTTCTTTTCTATTGTGAAACAACTAATTATTATTAATCTACATTTTTCTTTTTCCTTCTTTTTTATTTCTTCTTTTAACTTCTAACTTTTACTTCCTGTTTCTTTATTTTTTCATATTTTCCTTCTTTTTTCTTTATTTCTTTTTCTGTATTATTTTCTTCTTCTATTCCTTTTTTTCTACTTCTTAATCTCTTCCTTCTCTATTTTCTTTTTCTTGCATCTTCTTCTCCTTTTCCTTCTATTTATTTCTTTATTTTTCTCTTTTTTTCCTTCGTTCTTCTTCCTTTCTTTTCTTTATTATTTTCTTCTTCTCTTCCTTCTTTTTTTTATTTTCCTTCTCCTTTCTATCCTACTTCTACTTTACAATTTTCTTCTCCCTTTTCTTCTTGAGTCGTCTACTTCTCTTTTTCTTCTTCTTGCATTTTCTTCTTTCCATTTTCTTCTTTTCCTCCTTCTTTTCAATCCACTCCTTCTTATTCTCTTTCTTCCTCTTTAATCATGTTCTTCTTGCATCTTCTTCTTCTGTTTCTTTTTTTAACATTTTCCTTCTTCTTTCTTCATCATTTCTTTTTCTTTATTATTTTCTTCTATTCCTTTTTTTCTACTTTTAGCGAATTTCTTCAAATTCAGCTATTACAGCAGGTCGTGATGTGCGACTTTCACCCGGGACCATGATGGAAATTTGTTTTGGAGCCCCCAGAGTACAAAAATCATAGTGGCACAAAATGTTATATATGTAGATATATATATATATATATATATATATATATATATATATATCTATGTGTCTGATAGCACGATAACTTTTGAAGGAGATGTCCGATTTCCACCAAATTTGGTATACACTTTCCTCTTGTGAATAGCTTGGACAAGTTCGTTAGCCAGGAAAATCCAAAAAGGTTAACCCCCTTTTCGGGGGTATTTTCCCGCCAAAATTAGGGGTTTTCAAGAAAAAAAGGGTTGTATTTGAAAATTTTAGTTCTATTGTTAGACTTTAAGATAGAGCTCATGGAGTCAAAAATGTTAAGGTATTGCACTGCCTTCTAGCTCAACAAATTTTCAAGATATCAAGAAAAAACCATTGTTGTCAAAAGCTGTATCTTGCCCTATGGAGTTAGTTATTTGGTGCTAAAAAAGTGTTTCAGGAAAAAACTTTAATCTTTTTTTTTCTTGACTGTTCCTTATGGTTTTTGAGGCGCTGAATCCGAATTTCAACTCATCCACCTCGAAAAACCAGTGCGTTTTGAGAAAAGCAGCCATTTTCAAAATGGCGTCGAAAATTTTTTAATTTGTGCAATATGAAAAAAGTGATTAGTTATCAGTATTTTTTGGTGATAAAAGCGAATATGGAGCTAGTTTTTTTTAATTTCAAATTATTTTAATTTCGTGGGGGGAGGGTTTGAGCGAATTTCTTGAAATGTAAATATTGCAGTTGGTCGTGATGTGCTACTTTCACCCTGAACCTCGATATAAACTTGTTTTGGGGTCCCTAGAGTACAGAACGCTTCGTGTTTTTTTCCAGAAATTAAAAAAATATATAGCCTATAGATATTCATAAATATTTGAAAAAATACAGAAATTCGCTAAGTTTTGCAGGTCCTGCGAAAGGAGTATTTAATCTCTTCCTTCTACTTTTTCTTCTTGTGTCGTCTTCTCTTTTTTCTTCTCCGTTTTCTTCTTCAGCATCTTCTTTCCATTTTCTTCTTCTGCATCTTCTTCTTTCCATTTTCTTCTTCTCTTTCTTTTCCATTCCCTCCTTCTTATTCTATTTTTTCTTCTTTTCCATCCTCTTTCATCATGTTCTTGCATCTTTTAATTTTTATTCTCCTCCTTCTTCTTATTTCTTCTTCTTTTAATATTTATTCCTCTTGCATCTTCTTCTCCTTTTCCTTGCATCTTCTTATTTTTCTTCCATCTTATTCTTCCTCTTCTCGCATCTCCCTTTTTCTTGTATCTTCTTCTTCTTGCATCTTCTTCTCCTTTTCCTTTTTCTCCTTCTTTTTTTCTTTTTCTCGTCTTCTTCTCTTTGCAAGAGCTTTCCTACGCAATAAGCATCTTCTAGTTCTAATGTGTCTCGTCTTGCACTTATGAACCAATCGTGAATCTTCTTTAACTCAACGGAGTTAACTTTGACTCAGAAGGATTTTCAAGTCTCACTTGAGTTAAAGAAGCCTCAAGGTAGGCTCATAAATACGAGCCTCCATATATAGCCTTATTTGATCCAAATTCAAACAACCTTTTTTTTATGTTACCTATAAATAATGTTTAATAGTCTGATCATATTCACATTGTCAACTCGATGTTAGTTTGAACTTTTTCAGAGTAAGATCAATCAGCCGAAAGCGGAAGGAGCGGCTGTTGGCAGAAATCGGAATCGCAATGAGGATGATTTCTCTGATGACGATCAAATGGTAAGTCAATCAATCAATCAAATTTATTTACAAAATTTACAAACATTGTAGGATCCTGCTAAACCCGTGGTTTTTCAGCAGGTGCCAATCTTCACAAGTATTTGCAACAAAGAAACAGATTAACTTATATTTTAATATTATGACGAAAAATAGAGATTAGTTAATGAAGAAATAAATTACAAAAGAATGTAGTGATAAAAGTAAAAAATACACTCTGTAAATACTGAACTGAGAAAGAAAGAAAAAGATAAAATCCTATCAAAGAAAATAATTAGAAAAGAAAGAAATAGGATAAGAAATGAAGAGGAAAAAGGAAAGTAATGTTGTACAACTTGAATATAAATATTTATAGTCGTTCGGGCTGGTGGCAGGAAGATTTAACCAGCAAAAACTGTGTAAAGAAATTGAAATAGGCTATTTTTATGTTTCAAATATAAAGATTTCACTTTTATATCGATCTGGAATTATGTAATATTGTTGTTATGGATTATGTACATCATAATATCCATCTTTGAATAATCCCGTATGTTCATAGGAAGTTCAATATTCATTGATAATCTTATGGCTTAATCAGTTTCATATTTTCTTTTTCGAGTGACCAATTTGTATGGTCTCATCTCATTCCTCTAGTTTTCACATTATAAACAAATACAATGTAATAAAGTCTACCTGATTGTACAATTTTACAAGTAAAGTCGACACTATTTAACGAAATAATGGAATAATAGATGAATAAAAGGAGTAAAGGAGTTGGAGGAATAAAAGGAATAAAGGAGTAGAAGGAATAAAGAAATCAAATAAATGAAATTACGAAAAAAATGGCGGCTCTGGTGTCGCAGTTGGCTGGAGCGCTTGTCTGTGATAAGATAAGGCTCTGGCTGGCTTCGATTCTTGCAGCCTTGGGTTCGAATCTCATTCAGCCATGAATGTTTCTCATCATTCGCCCATTCACCTCATTACCCACGCACAAGTTGCCAGACTCGTGTGGGCATCATCAGCAATAAAAAAAAATTATCCAGCAAAAAAATCGCTCTATAGAGGTATTTGTTATTGAGAGGTCGTATTTTCAAGGTAGAAATGTCAAGGGACACCATACAAATTCTTTACGTATTGGTTTTAGTTACTTGGAAGTCGTTAGATAGAGGTTTTAATGTATTCCATAATAAATTTTTTAGTTGGGTAGCAACTCCAAACCTATGAATTTGTATGGGTGCAAGCTCGATAGCAAATAAAATGAATTATTTATTCATGTATTCCATAATAAGTATAAAGATCATTTAAATAGGTTTATAGTAGTCAAATCGAGAAATTTTCAAAAAATATTATTAATGTTTGTTGGTTTAGAGTTCGTTTTTAACAATCTCAGTATAAATGCATTTTATACTATACAGTATTCATCTCTTTCTCACTGATGAATGAGTCAGCATTTTGATATAAATTAGTATGGTAATACAGTGTTTTAAATGGATTAATATAATTCATGAACTATTAAATATTGAAATTATTACAAATTGATCATATTATATCATGACTGTTACGTATTGTTCAATTTGACGTATATCAATAAAGACACTATTCTATACCACAAACCACAAAGACCAACTTCAACTGATAATATCTTTTTAGGTAGCCCCTTCTACAGGTAGCCCCTTGTACCCATTTATTTGTACTACTCCTTAGGAGAGGCCTACTAATATTAGCAAATAAATGGGTTGGCAAGGAGGGGTTCCATGTTGCTATCATTATCTAAAATGCTAGGACTTATGTACAATCATTACCTAAAATGTTGTACAATCTGTACAGTTTTTTTCGGAGATTGAAGCCCACATAGGTCTGAGACCTGTGCGTGGTTAATAAATTGGGTGATGGTGATTGATGAGTTGGACCTACAGCTTTAGGTGGGTTCCGAACCACCGGGAAGTTATTTTACAGCAGAGAACAGAGTCTTTTTTGCTGGCCAATTCAATTACTAAATCAATTGAGCGTGCACCCAACAGGGCCAAGACAATTTGACTGAACAGAATCAGTACACAGTTTAAGTTTAAATATTATTTTGGTGTAAAGGTTATATGCGAAGACACCGAGCTGGATCTGAAGTGCAAGGAAAAGGTGACCGATTCAGATTCGGAGTCGCAGGACGAGGCTGAGCCGTTGATCGAGAACAAGGCTTTCCCGCAGCAGAGGTTCAGTCCGGTGTCCGGTCTGCCGGGCGAAGTGACCTGCCGGCCGAAACCGATCAAGGCTGCAGTAGCTGCAGCAGCTGCAGCCAGCAAATACCAGCCGCAGCCGCAGCAACAACAGCTGCAGCAGCAGCAGCCAGAGCCGCCACTGTCGTCCCCCCTCCCCACCTTCGCCTATCACTCGCCCATGAATCCGACCGGCGTCTCTGCCTTCCAACCGACCGGTGGAGCGTTCAAAACTATGCCCGCTTCTCCTAAGGTACATTTATTTAAAAAAAAATATTTACGAAAAAACTATATTATAGTAATTTATTGATGGAAATAAACCTTTTTTTATTATATATTTAAAAATTATAGTAATAAAAAACAACCATGACTATGATAAATTTGGTCAGCATTTATCAGCATTTGGTAGCAAATAATATACAATCTTATTCATTCTTTTACACAAGGATGATTTTGTGTTCCACAAAATAACAAGCGAATTATTTCAAATTTTCAAATTCAGGCTTATTTCAAACAAAAATAATGTTTACAACAAACTTTCAGTGTAAAATGAAAAAAATATCGATCATACACATGAAAATAAATAGAAACTACTATCACTGAAAGATGAAAAAAAGTACGAAGTAGATAATTCCACATAGGCATAACTGCCTGTGCGCGGGAATAAGTCCACAGGAAGGTCATACTTGATCAATAATACACAATTCCATGGTGTTATGAAAGCCTGCTAATCAATTCCAAAAAATAAAATGTTTTAAAGTAACCCATCCAGCCCCAAATTTTGTGAAAAGCAGTTTTGGGCAATAGTCTGTTGTATTCACATTGACTGTATTTTAGTTAAATGAATAAATACAGTGGGAGGGGCTGTATTTATTCATTTAACTAAAATACAGTCAATGTGAATACAACAGACTATTGCCCAAAACTGCTTTTCACAAAATTTTAAAGTAGAATCAAAATCTTAGGTAAGGTCTGTTTCAATAGAAATTTCTTTTACAGAAAAAGAATATTATTTTTTATTTGTCCAGTTGATATAATTTTGTATTTTGAGATTTTTGAGCCAAAAATCTACCGTATTTATCATAAGTTATGATAAATTTAAAAGTAATTTGCTTGTAAGCTAGAAGTATTTCTAGCTACCGTAACTGCCGAGGCTTGTTAAGTACTTTTAATAAAATAATATAAAATACTTGTATGTTTGTGAATTGAGCTCCTTGTCGTGTAATAATGTTTTTAAGTTATTATCTTAAAAACAAGGATGGAACCTGTATATTAATAAGCACATAAAGTATTATTTAAGCGAAACACAGTGTATTTATTTATTGAAACAAAATTACAATGAATGTGAAGGAGCAGCAGACTCAAGTCCAAACTGCTCTCTTCACAAATTTTGAATATGCTACATTATGAAATTATATTTATTCTTCATAAAATATTTCAATTTGATAACATAACCTTATTCATTGAAGAAGGGGCACATGCCTGTGAGTGAGGAACGAGTTCTTTCATAAAATACATAATACTTACCAATGCTTATAATATATGGAAATCAATACATAATTAAGCTGATCCTAAGTCTACAGAGAGAGAAATTCATTGATTGAGACCAGTGAACCTCGAAACATCAACCCATACACACCACCACTTTCACACACACGCGCCAACTGACAATAAGTAGATAAAAAAATCAATTTATGAAAAAACTTATCATTGTCCAAAACATTGAGTTTAACCCAGACTAAAAATTTAGATTTGCTAAAAAACTTAACTCGAAGAATAACAAAATGATTCTTATTTACTCAACGACTAAACATTATTATTGAGTATTGATATAAATTATTCATTTTATTTTATTGTAATTTATATTGTGTTTGCACTTTACATTTATAGCTTAACTGTTAGACAACTTTATGTGAAAAATTTAATTCTAACCATTCATAAGAATAAAAATCTCTTTGCAACTAACACTCCATTATATAATTTCCGGACATTATCTCATTACCGCATTTCCAGAACAAATTTAACAGTATGCCGCAGACAGTTCATATACATGAGTAATAGATTAATAAATATTTTGCCTGACCAATTAATTTCAAATAGATTTAATAAATCAGCCATTAAAGGTATCGAGGGATGGATCAGAACTACCAATGTTTTTCGCCTCATGTACATTTAAACATGTTTTTCTCTCAATATGAATTTACTTTATTTGTTATTTTTCTTCTTTTCTTCTTTGATATTATTTCCACTGAATTTTTTACATATATTATTACTATTTTAATTAAATTTGTAATCATCATTGATATTTGCATTTAAATAAATAAATAATTTTATTAATGGAGACAACAGGTGTAACCCCATTTTGCCTCCTTCACACAATACAATAATTTCAACACTATGCAATTTGAAATAATTATAAATGAAAATGAAAACAGAAGAAAATTCAATCAATAATAAAGAAAACAAGCAAGTAAAGTCATTATGATGACAATAATAAATAACACAATGAATACAATAATAGATTAAGAGTATGAAAAATAATAAAATTAACAAAATTTTAATTATAAAAATTTAAACTACTAAAATAATATGATGGATGAGAAGAATGAAATGTCTGTGTAATACTTACAAAAGGAATAATTAAATGCAAGCACAAAATCACGAAATGATGACCACATGCTACACAACTGAATCATACGCAATCCTACGGAATTTGAATGGGGAGAACCAGAAGATATCCAAGTGCACAGAACAACTGTTGAAAATTCTCTGAACTCTATTTAGAGGGGAGTTATAATGGCTTACTGTCCTGGAGCGAGAAATATGAAAAGAAAAAGCTGAACGGCGAGCAATGGTATTTATATATATATTAATTTTAGAAAGCAGATACGATGAGTCAATTCTATTATTCAATAAATTATAGAGGAAAACAAGTGATTTGACATCTCGTCTAACTTTCAGTGATCTAATTTTAAACATACTTCTCAGAGAATTGGTAGGGTAATCAAAGGGACAGAAAACATTGTTCTTTTTATAATAAATGCATCTCAAGAATTTGTTTTGCAAACGTTCTAGTATGTAAATCTGTTCATGACAATATGGATTCCAAATTTCGCAAGCATACTCCAATAGGCTTATTTATAATATATTTACTGTATATTTATGTTTTGGTACTCGTTGCTAGCACTCAAACCTAGGTTTTGCTGGCAGCGCCAATTAAAAATTGAAGTTTAAGTTTATATTTCAGTTTTGTATAAGTCTCAAGTATTTATTTTCTATTTTTTATGATTGGCAAATAAATGATTTTGATTTTGATTTGATTTTGTATTGGGGTTTGATTAATGTATTGACTCTGTGTATTGTGTGAATAATACATGTATTATCTTATAATTGCAGGTTTTCAAGTCAGAGTCAATGAGCAGCGACGATCATCTAAAGAACAAGAACGGAGTGATGCAAGCTCAGTCGACGACCAGTGTGGCCACAACACTGTTCCGCGCCCAGCCGTTGACCACCGTCAAACTGACCGCCACCAGTCTGCCGTCAAGTGTGATGACCAGCATCAACTGTCAGGTCAAATCGACTGTCCTCAACACAATGCCACCTACATCTAAGCTGAATACAATAGTGCAATCGTCGAATATCGGGCATAATGTCAAAATTGCAGCGGCGCCTGACATGGGAGCGAGTATCATACAAACAAAACCAGTGATGCAAGCAGTGACGGCCGCTATGCAGAATTTGAATCACGATCGAGGAAATGTTAGAACAGTTCTTACATCGGCCGCGTATAGTACGAGTAGTGTAAAATCAATGGCGGCTCCTATTATAACCAACGCCACCATTCTGCAACCGAAAACTGTCACCAGTTCTCAATCGATTCTCGTTCCTAGTCAGAACAACATCAAAAATGTTCCCGTTCTGCAAACAACCCGAACGCCCACCTCGGGTCAGCCGGTAACATTGACCTTCATTAATCCGGCATCGTTGAGCATAACGGAGTCGGGTCCACTGCTCACCAATCTGCTAATCAAGCCGCGACTGGTTGATAGTGAACAGGTGTCGTCGGTGAACACCTCCAGCGCCGAAACGGTGCAGTACTTCGTGCACCAAGGACGTCTGCCCAACGTCACCTACCTGCCTCAGGCCGGGTTCCAGATACCGATCTCAGGTAAATTCACACTTTATTTATACAATTTCCAGTTTAATGCAAGAAAATTGTAAATTAAAATTATAGTAAAGCCCCGATTATCCGCAGAATTGGGTGGCAAGAGCACCGCGGGCAGCAAAGAACGCGGATCACCCGATAAAGGGAAAAAATGAGGTGAAAAAGATATTTCAGCATAAAAACTACGTTTTACTGAACAAAGAACACATGTAAAACACATTTAAAATATTTATGGTACAGCAGAAACATTTGCTCTACATCTCAATCACTAAAATAAAGAACAGTAGACAGAAAACAATATACTGTACTGTTAACAAAAAGTGTTCAGTTACGCCTTTCTAAAAAATCATTTATTTTTGCTTCTTGCTTTAAAAAATTAAGATTTAATTGAACATTTTTTTGTGGCACTCGCGGATAATCGGGGCTCTGCTGTACATCAAATTTTATTTTATTAATTTGCTAATTTTATTTATTTAGATATTATTAATTTTTTTTATCATCATCATCTATATAGCCTACATCATCACTTTGCAGTAGAAATTTTATTTATTTAGATATTAATTTTATTTATCATCATCATCATCATCATCATCATCTATATACATCATCACATTGCAGTAGAATGAAGAGGAAGCAACAGGCTTTACAGCCCAAAACTGCTTCCACTTCTAAATTTCAATATAGAAATGTCCAAATAAAGGTTATGTCTATAAGTCACAGTTTCACTATTAATTTTCACTAGAGAAAACATTATTATCCATTACTTTATTTTAAAAAAATGCACATGAAAGTCAATAAAAACAAATTACCAAACAACAATACGAAAAGATTAGAGAATTTTGAATTATTTAGTCTAGAAATTTCGAGCCGAAAATTAAACACGTTCACAATTCCGCACAATAGCTGACTGTCCTTACTATTTTAAAAAAAATCGTTACCTTACAAATAAAAATACATTGTCACAAAACACTAATTATCAGCAAAAAAGATTAATGAATACTATTACAGTAATTCATAAAAAAAAAACTACCATTCAGTAAACATATGGAAATACTTTTAGGAAAATGTAATAAAACAATGTTAACCTTTGACAATAATTAAGAGCCATTTTTGCATAAAAAGTACTCCTTTACAGAGTAAGAGCTATGATTCAAAAGGTATTTTTCCTCCACCTACTATCTAAAGTCGCATTATACTCCCTGGAATCGAATACTAAAGTACTACTTTATACCCCATGGGACTAACCTACTTACTTTTTCTCCCTAGGGAGTAAAAGTAATTACTTCCAGTCCCTAGGGAGTAAGAGTAAACCCATTTGAATAACATGGGAAGAAGTCCGACAACGCCGCGATTGACGAGAAAGGAATATGGCAACACTGTCGAATTGTCATACACGGTCGAGGAAAATTTAAGAGAACTGTATTTCGATCTAGGAAAAGAGGTAGCTGTACTTCGATTGTGAAGTCGAACGTCATCTCTACGAGAGCGTGGGCATTCGATGACTAGCAGGGGAATAGGGGCCCACTGAACCTAGAAACAGAAAATAACAGCCATTCTCAATAATTATACAAGTCGCAGTAAACAAATTTCAATCGGTTTATATGGAGAACTGACCCACAGAGGTTTATAGAAACATTTCATTGCAACAATTTCCAGCAAGTAAACTACACAGAACTAGAACCACAGTTGTTTTTGAAGAGACAGATTGGGAAAACTTTGTCAGATGACTGAGCGTCTGCACAGAAAAATATACATTGTACATTGTTATAGTTATTGGTGTAGGTGGAGGAAAAATTTTTTGTGCATCACGTGACCAAAGTACTTTTTCTCCCTCAGGGAAATTGTCAACAGTTTCCCTTAGGGAGAAAAAGTTGCACTTGAGTCCCTAGATGCACAAATAACTATTTCTATATTTCTACTTTAAATTTATTTCTGTCCGTTTTTATACATTTTATTTTATTTGGTAGCTTGTTGAAGAAGGTTATACTTTGGTAAAAAGGATTTTTCTTCGCTACGGCTAATTTCACACTGGGTAGATGATCTAGTTAAGGGCTGATCTAGTTCTATGATTGTGAATATTGTTGTTAGTGGACAAAATATTATTTTCAATAGTGCTGAGGCTTATCGGGTAGAAGAACAAGGATGGGAAAGTGAGAATACCGTATGTTTTAAAATAGTCTCGTGGGTAATACAAAAGTGAGAATACTATTTGCTTTAAAATAGTCTCGTGGGTATTCACAAACATCACAATGGAAACAACAGGCTTCGTAGCCCAATACTGTCTCCTTTGGAAAAAACTTCATTCAAAATAATAATACTATTTAATCTAATGAAAGTAATTTCTTTCCCTCTAACAAGTTCTTTATTATTTTCTACTTTTTCCTATATCTTTGATTATTTCGTATTTTCTTTATTATTATTGATTTATAAAAAATAGTATTTTTTATATTTTGTGTTATTTTTAATCTTTCGTTTTTACAGTTTTGAAATTGTTTTCTATTTGTGTGTCATTAAGGCTTTTAATTGGGCTTGCTGTGAGCTTTTGTATGTAAATCAATAAATAAATCTATGAAACATAGAATTAAACTTAATCCTAAACTGAAAAACACAAAATTTATGATCAGATACAATTTTTAAGAGAGGTAAATTAGAGAGAAAGTAGGAATTGTAATAGTGAACACAATAAGAATAGGTATGCCAAGGGATGCTCAAAATGAGTGATGGCTGATTTATATGAATAGCTTCAAAATGGGTGATACAATTATTATTAATTTTGAATATGTTAATTATTTTCAGACACAAATGGGCGACAGATCTCAGTTCACCAGGCCACGCCCATAAAAATTGTCTCATCTCAGCCTCAACAACCCCCCACCACTCCAACTGTGATAGTGCCCACATCTCTTAGTCAAAAGTAAGTTTTTACTCTCTTGAATAACACTTATTTATATAAAAGCTAATCAATCCAATTTGCGATTGTTGAAGAAATGTTCCTCTTCTGGGAAAGCTTAAAAACATAATTTATAGATAGATTATCGAACATTAAATTGATAATATGCGATAAATGAACTAAAAAATTAAAATAAATAATTTAATTAATCATTCTTGGAAACAACAGGTATATGCCTCCTTGACAAGTACATGTACTAACAAAAGTAAAAAATAAATAATTGAAAGAAAATATACATTAACAAAGTCAATGATCAATTAAGATGAAGAGGGGGGAAATTGGCAAGAAAAAAATTAACATAGTAGATTAAACGATAACTTAACGAGATTAACGATAGTAAATCGTAGTGAATAAGACTGATGACACAACCACTTTAACTATACGATACTGAACGCGAGGTACTGTAGTTTCGACTATCACCAATATCAAGAAGATTGAATAATAAGTATTAAAGAGTTGAATGTTACCATGATTTATTCTTGGGCATTCATACTTATTGTACCCATTGTTTATTCGTGGATTATCAAGGATTAAGTATTATATGTACTATAACTAATCTATAACCCAATCTAAACCACGATTTCAAAGACTGGCTTATTCTTTTAAATTTAAACATTATTTTAAAAACACAAATAGAAATACAGAAAGAAATTTAATACGTAGCTTGAATGCTTGTTTCGTATAAAGGTATAAAGTAAAGATTATTTAATAGTAATGTGTGTCTTTTTCGATCATGTCAAGACATGAATAATATTCTTGTCGCCATAATAACGCAGAAGACTGCCACAAACGGACTCTTCTTGCGATTCTATCGTTCTGATTGTGCCCCCCTTTCTTCTCACAGACCTGTATTAAATTTATAGCTTGACCTGTGAGCTATATTTAACCCTTAACAGTAGGCCGGAGTTCTGTGGATGTGTTTATTTATTTCAAGGAAGAGCACCGGATTTCCCCAAAAAAATCTGCCTCCTTTACAAAAATTGTATTTCAATATTAAATGGATATGAGTTTATGACATTGGTTTTTTTTTTCAAATAGAATTTAAAACCTTGAAATTTTATTGATTAATGTATTATTTTACAGTATTAAGAATTTTTTTTTTCAAATAGAATTTAAAACCTTGAAATTTTATTGATTAATGTATTATTTTACAGTATTAAGAAAGAAGAAAAGAAGACTGTACACTACAAAGAACTGGATGTCTCCAATAGTGACCAACAAGGCCCTGGGGCAGCTGCTCAGTATTATCAAGGTACGCTTGATACTGATAAACTAAATGAGTTGAAAGAGATTTTTTAAATATTTAATTTTTTTTTATAAAAAACATATTCTGTTTTAGAGCATTCAAACCTACAGCAAGTGGATTTTAATTACCAGATGACGTGTAATACACTATAGCATAGTAATTAATAGATTATAGAAAATTAATCATTATTAGACTGCATTCTTAATATTTCAATCACTGAGAGACTAATGAGGAATTTTTTTGTGAGAAAAATTTTAGTTTGAGATTCTATCGTTTTGATGGTGTCCCCCTTTCTTCTCACAGACCTGTGAGTTATATTTAACCCTTAGCAGTATTGGGCCTGAGTTCTTTGGAAGTATTTATTTATTGCAATGAAAAGCAGTGGATTTCGCCATTATTCATATTCATTTATATTAGAATATTCTATGAATAGGCATGTGTGTTATCTAGTTATTTATCCATTCATATAGGCTGCATACAACTGGACGTTAAGAGACAAAAGGATGTTAGCTCAATGCTGCTACTATTTATTAATTTCAAAACTAGAGTCCAAATGTTTGTAGGTTATGTTTTACATCGTGCTACTGGATATTTTTATTTGGAAAAATAACTAACTAGAATGCTCTTTATTTTATAAATTCATTTATTTCAAAAATATCAGTTAACACAATCTTGAGGTTGTAACGCAGCATACATGCATACATTATTTCTCAACTATTTGAAAAGCTATCGCCTCAAAATTATATTCAAATGAAACCATAGAAAAAAATTAAGCCACGGTAGCGCAATTTCAAACATCTTAATATTAAATAAAAACGTTTAAAAATGGCATGGAGAAATTAACCTCTAATTGCAGATTTGTCAATAAAACGTCAGAAAACAGTATTTATAAACTTCAATAATGGAAACTTAAAAAATACTTTTAAGTGGAAATTGTAGCTCACGTTATGGCGTGAAGGCCGTTTCATTCTGATGTTAAAAGCCACAGTACACTCAATGAGTGTACTATGGGTCGTCTGACAATGCTCTTAACATCAGAGTGAAACGGCCGTCACGCCATGACGTGAGTCACAATTTGAAAGTATTTTTAAGGTTTTATTATAAATTAGTGGAAACAAGATGGATCTTCAACATCATACATTCAATAATGGATTATCTTCCACAGATAACCTTTATGGATATCTTCCACAGATAACCTTTATGGATATCTTCCACAGATAACCTTTATGGATATCTTCCACAGATAACCTTTATGGATATCTTCCACAATATCACCTTCGCCACTAAAAAGAAAGTCAATGATTATCTGCATACATGACATAATCATCACATAAATTATACTTATTACATATTAAATCATGTATATTATTAAAAAAATACGCTTTTCACAACAATTTACGTCTCATAACTTCTATTGTTTATCATCCATCTTGACAATCAAGAGTAAGTGAAACTCTTATTGACGGATTTGCAATTATAGGTTATTTTCTCTGTGCCATTTTTAAACGTTTTTATTTAACATTAAGAAAAGAGTTTCACGTTTGAAATTGTGCTTCCGCGGCTTAACCTTTTCTGTATTTTCATTTGAAAATAGTTTTGAGGCGATAGCTTTTCAAATACAGTGGAACTTGGATAATTCGAACCTCAAGGGACCAGTCAAAAACTTCGAATTATCCAAAAATTCGAATTAAGGAAGTTCTTAATAAACATGGCCAAAACAATAAAAATTCAAATTTTCAATCAAAACTCTTTATTGAAATGATACTTTTTAAACATAAATTACATTCATTAGTGCCTAAAATCGTACTCATACCGTACGTTTTATTAATCAGATAAATGTAAATGAACATTATTAAAATGAAAGAGAGAAATAAGAGAATACAGTATTAAAAGATGAACATAAACCATTGGAATACTATTTAACTCTAACCATAAAAAAGTTATTGTTTTTCAAAAAATGATGAAATTTTAGCCTGTTTCCTTGATTTAAGTCTCTCCGACATTATAAAGGATTCTAGCATATTCAAAGAGTTGAAGTATAACTCACTTACATTATTTCGGCTTTCAAAAAACCTTCTAAGTTCTTGGACGTAATTCATGGCCTCAGCTACACTCGGGACCGGCACTTCTACTGATGATCCGGCGATCTCGTCTCCCGAACCGTCTCCGTCGTCGTCTTGCTTCTGGCTGTCGAGTACTTCTGCGATGATCTCGGCGTCGGTTATTTCTCCGGGGGAGGAAGGGGTATGGTTGAGTCACCAGACATTCCAGAGGCTGAGATGACGCGCATTTTTGGTCTAACGCAAAACTTTTGCCGAATACCGTTAGTAAAACGTACTTCCCGATAAATTTACAATTTATTTTGGGTCTCAGATTAAAATTTATAACTTAAATATACACGCAAAAATTCGAATTATCCAAAATAAAATTCGAATTATCCACGATTTTTTAGTATTGTTTGAATACAAAATGCTAGGGACCCGAGAGAAATATTCGAATTAAAGAAGATTTCGAATTAAAGAAGTTCGAATTATCCAGGTTCCACTGTAGTTAAGTAATAAGGTATGCGCGTACGCTGCGATTTAACCTAATTTTAAAGTACAGTACACATTGTCAATAGAGTTGATGATGTTGTTTCATTTTTAGCCTCTAAGGTTTACTAAGTCATATTTTAATATCTTGGCAATCTATTTAATTTTTATTTTATTTATTCACAGAACTAGGTAAGAAAACAGAAGAGGATGAGAAAGGCAACTGCGAATCTGCTGGATTTACTGCTCCTTATAGTCATAGTCAATCACAGGTATGTCTACAGGTCATTCTAGAGTAGTTAATTTCCCTAATATTGAAAAGGTGTTCATTTGTTTCTTACTTTCAAATTAATTCCAATTTACATTGAATATTTATATTATACCAAATTTCTTTTCCGAGAATGAAGCCCACATAGGTCTGAGACCTGTACGTGGGTAATGAGTTGGATGTTGGACTACTGATTGATGAATTGGACCTACAGTTTTAGATAACCACCGGGAAGTGATTTTACAGCAGAGAACAGTGTCTTTTTGCTGGCCAATCTAATCGGTCACCCTTACAAAGAGCGCCCAGAAAAATGCAGCTTATTTCTATCTGATTGAACAGATACCTGCTACGGCTCACGGCTATCACTTCCCTAAAAAATTAAATTATTTCACAAGTAAGATTGGTATGAAATTCTTAGTAGCAGATTTCTAACTTGTGTTAAAGAACATATCCATGTATGGTTTGAATCCAGAGACTTGTAAATTGAACGATTTGGGGCCTGTTACATAACAATTTAATAACTAGTTTTATTGTAACTTATTTGTGGTTACAACAAAATCTTATGAATATTTTTACTGTTATTTTGTAATTCTTATGCAATTTTATATGCTGATCTAGCTTTCTGGTTTTTATTCTATTGTTAATTTAGTTGATAGCTCCTCATGTCAAAATATTCGCAAGCATTAATATTAAATATCGGCGTGACCGAGCTCTGCTCGTGGTATTGTGGGGGGGGGGGGGGGGTTCTTAGTGAAGTGGTGAATGTTTGGGGCAATAATGTGTATTTTGAAGGTCGGAGATGATGCTGTGAAGCGGTTTCCCTCATCGGTATACTTTTTCCATCATAAGCTATTGCACAAGCAAATCAATAATAAATGAAGTGTTCTTTTAATCAGTATAAATATATGTGTGTTTTGAGTAACTTAATATGAATTGTGAGCTTACTAGCTCGTAGAACTGTCATTTTTAAAGATGTTTTGTGGTTGGGTAGAGTGGAAATCAATTTGTCACCCCTCACTCAAGAACGGCTTGTCACACCCATTTGGAACGATCCAAATTTATATAACATTGAAATAAACAAGAGTAAAGTAATTCAATAAACATTTTTGTTTGTTTTATTAATCAACCAACTGCTGTATCTTACAATGATTTATGAAGAATATTTGTGACAAACTTGTCTTTCATAGGTTTCAGTATGCATATTTTCAAACAATTTTAATCTGCAGTTAGTTCATAATTATTGATTCATTCACTATTACCGTTATACTTACTATTAAAACTATTTAATTCATTCTTCTGTCTATACTATTTAATCCGGTCTTCCGTTTATACTATTTAATTCATTCACTATTTACCGTTATACTTATGGGATCATACTGATGTTTCAGATGAGAATGGAAGATGAACCTTCGGAAGGAGTGAGAGAGAATGAACAAGTGCTTGAAGAAGAAGAGGAGGAAGAAGAAAGGAAGACTTTCATTCTGGCACCAACTCCTGCTCAACTGGGCAAAGCACCTTTGCAGCGGCGACAGTCGCAATGTAAGTACTGTAAGTCATCAATAAATAACTAAAAAGATAATTATAATTGTGCTTATAAAAATGATTACTTCACATTATTTGAAGGTTTTACATTAAATAAATTGCATTACTTCATAACATTTATGAATTGAATTCAATTAATGACTGACTATATATCAAAAGAAAGCGGTTAGGTGCATAGAAAGAGTAAATAGATTAGATTCATGTAGGCCGTTGTTCAAGAGACTTGGTCTTCTAACTGTACTCTGCTTATATGTGTATGAAGCTACTTTATATGTAAATAAGAGTGATATTAACCAAAATCTTGACGTACACGATTATAATACAAGAAGCCGAGGAGATTATCACTTGGTGAGTCACAATAGTAGCTTATTCAAACAAAAACCTACTTATATCGGTAGGAAACTACAACAAGCTACCGCAGTTTTTAAAGAGTCTTGAAAATATAGACTAGATATATTTAAAAACCAATTGAAAAAATATTTAGTTGATAAAGCATTTTATAGTGTACAAGAGTTCCTTTCATATCAAAATTAAGCCTCACCTTAGTAATTATGGTAACTAGTGTATAAAATAATATAATTGTTGATCTGACTTGTATTATACTCCTTAACTGGAATCTCCAAGACGTAATCTACAAAATATATATATATATATATATTGTATAGCTTCTCCATTAGTTGTGTTTAACACATCCCTTTGGGAGTCTGGTGTTATAAAATGAAGAGTATTTTGTTCTTGCAACATTGAATAGAATTGAGATTATATTGAATAATAATACATGACGTTGTCAGAACTTACGAGTTTGTTTGAGATTGATAATGGTGTAACAACCGATACTAGTATCTTACTATTTTCAATAAATATGGTTGTGACAACTTCATGTCTTATTATTCATTATGGATATCTTCCACAATATCACCTTCGCCACTATAAAGAAAGTTAAAGAAGTGAGATTAAAGTGGTGAAAAAAACATTATATTGTGAACTTTAGATCAACAATCAACATTTTGAAATTCTATGTCATTGATTCTAAATCATGATTTATAATGTGTTGAGTGAGGTTTTCTATAAATAAATCTAGCCAAAATAAATTATTATTGCTATCTTGCTGATATTTATGTATATAATAAATAAATATATACTGTCCTAATATATATTTCTTTCCTATAATCGAATTTTATATTAGCTTGTATATGCAAGATTTAAAATTAGGCGCCACAGTTTTGATGTGAGGAATATCTGCTTACTAAGAAGCATAATTCGTGGCTCTGGTAGCGCAGTTGGTTGGAGCGCTTGTCTGTGATAAGATAAGGCTCTGGCTGGCTTCGTTTCTTGCAGCCTTGGGTCCGAATCTCATTCAGCCATGGATGAAGTGCATTTGGGAAGTGATAGCCGAGTGCCGTTGCAGGTATCTGTTCAATCAGAGATAAGCTACGAAACTCCTGGGCGCTCTTTGTAAGGGTGACCGATTGTATTGGCCAAAAGACTCTTCTCTGCTGTAAAATAACTTCCCGGTGGTTCGGAACCCACCTAAAACTGTAGGTTCATTTCATCAATCACCTTCATCCAATTCATTACCCACGCTTTTTGGTTCAGACCTCTGTGGGCTTCATCCTCCAAAAAAAAAAAATGCTTCTCATCATTCACCGATTCTCCTCATTACCCACGCACAAGTCTCCAGACTTGTGGGCATCATCCACAAAATAAAAAATAATTTGAATAAATCATCCTCCTAATTATTCTCTCATATCATTCCTTTTTCTTCTTTATGAGCCTTTTAACATAGTCAAAATATAATTTACATACACAAAAGGCCTCTTCCACTTATTTCTGATCTGCGGCAAAATATTGGCATAAATCTTTAGTAATTGAAGTAATTTTACAAGTAGTTAATCTCGATGAATTCCATCATCACTAACGAGTGCCATTTTGATTTCAGCTGTGCATTTGATAACCTCTTCATCTTCTAACTCGTCTACGAATTCTCAGCCTTTGTCAACGAATGCTTTTGGTGGCGTCCCTGGTCCAGGTCCAGGCAGTGCCAACAGTAGTAGTAGTTCGTCGGCAACTGAGCCAGGCACCCCCAACTGTAAAAGCGCCACCAGCACTGCTTCAAATAATAATCAAATGGATGAGGAGATGGTCGTCGATGATAATGGCTGCCAGGGCGGAGTTCCGTCTTCGCCATCCATGAAAAAGACTTTCTTCAAGAAAAATGTCGAAGATGGAATGGACCGGTTAGTGGCTTTTCAATTTTCACCTTATCTTGCTTACTTTTTCACTTTTTATCTTCAACTGTATTACAATAGTAAATAGTACAGAGTATATCAAAAAGGACTTTATTTTCAAACTAACTTTGAAAATTCATATAAATTTATTCAAACAAGGTACAGTGTGCTGGTTTTAGTGTTGTTTGAAAGGAAAACACATCAAGTGTTCTAATTTCTAATATATTGGTAATCGTAGATAAAATATTGTATGCAACGATTGTATTTTGCCTGTAAGCCACTCGTGAGATGTATAGGACACTCGTTTCACCTGTGTCCTAATTTACACCTCAACTATGGCTTGAAGCAGTCAAAATACAGGGTGTATCAAAAAGGACTACAACTTTGTAAACTCATATAAATTTATTCAATAAAGGCACAGCGCTGGTTTTAGTGTTGTTTGAAAGGGAAACACATCAAGTTTTGACTCGCGTAGTTAGCTAGTGCATAATCGCACAGTCACGATCGCTAGCAGCATTTGCGACAAAGATGGCTGCCTTCACTGGACCCGAGCGTGTTTGCTGTGTGTTTTGGTTCAAAGAATCAAAGTCGGCGACAACAGTTCAGTGTAATTTCCGTACCAAGTACGCTAGATGCTCCTAGTAGGCCTACAATTTATGAGTGGCATAAATGTTTTGTAGAAACAGGGTGTTAGGTAAGACATAAAAAATCGTCAGGTCGTCCAAGCACATCTGACGAAGTGAGACAAAGTTTTGTGAACAGCCCTATGAAATCGACCCAGCATGCATCTCGCTATCTGCAAGTCCCACTTATAACTGTTTGGCGTGTGTTTAAAAAACGTTTGCATTTAAAACCATAAAAATTTACGATTTTACAAGCAATTAGAGACACTGATAAGATTGCCCATAAGAACTTCTGTGCGGATATTTTAAATTGAGTGGATGAGAATGAACATAATGGACAACATAACCTTTTCTGACAAGTCGACTTTTCACTTGAGTGACAAGGTTAGCATACAAAAGGTATGAAAAGGACATCAGGTTCGATAATCTAGACTGAAAGGTTGGCAACACTGGTGAAGGTAAAGTAAAGCTATGACATAAGCAAGGGTAAAGTACTTTATTGCTCAATCCTCAGTAAACAGCTGTTTATGATTCGTTTTCAGCACGTAAACTAATTATTTACGGGCAGTGAGGAAAAACTTTTTATTTCAACTTATTTTTCTCTTTTTATTTTGTGTTTAGGGTACTGGAGCAGGTGAACTTTGAGAAGAAGTTTTCGTCGCTGCCCGAGTTCAAGCCAGAAGAGTGCCAGTCGCCGAGTGCCATTTCAGTGCCCTCTAGTCCGCATGTCTTCAATGTGCAAAACTTCAGGAAAAAACAGCAACAACAACATCAGCAGCAACAGATTCAACAACAACAACAGCAGCAGCAGCAGCAACATCACCAACAGCAGCAGCAGTCACAGCAGCAGCAGCAACAACAACAACAACATCAACAACACCAACAGCAACAAATGTCTAGAGGTAATATTAATTTCTCTGGATGATTGAAAACACATTCAACGGAGTCTATTGATATAAGCTCAAGCATTACAATATATTATTAAATAGAAAACACAGTGATTAGATTGCTAAATTAAAAAAAATATGGCTCCCCACTATAAAACTATGTGTCAGGGTGATCAATAATATAAAACTTGGATCAAGCTAATACTATTCCTAACTAGCCATTATAGCTAATACAATAATAAAAACTATTTACTGTGAGCTCCTCATAGTTACTCCAATATGGCCCCAATATTATATAACCAATCCCTAATTTTTTGTTAAATCTATTTAAAATGCCTTCTTCTTTTATTCCCAGTGGAATTCTACTGTAAATTGTTGGCCCTAAATATCCTATTGATTTTTGTCCAAATGCTGTGTTCATTCTGATAATTGAAGCTTCTTATTGTAGTATTGTGGCTATGAGTAATATAATTTTCATTTTCATTTTTCTTTATTATTATTATTATTATAGTTTTATGGCCTTCATTGGACCACTGTAGTCAGTATCTTCCGGCTTTCCTCTGTCTTCTCTCAGCCCAATATCTCTTCATCCGCTCAGAAATCAATTTCCTTTCCTCGTCCGAAATCACTCTTCCCATCCTATGTCCGACTTTGATCTGCAGTCTGGTCTGTTTGTCCTTCAGGATTCTGATGTTGTCTGACTTTATATAAGTAATTAACAACAAAATATACAATTAATCTTAACTCACTGGATTTAAGATTTAATTTAACTCACTATTTAACTACTGGATAGAATGTTCATTCTATATCACACTGCAGCTTGAAAATTAACAGTTTACCATCAACAAATGAGATTTATTATCAAAACTGATCGACTATGATTGATATATCATAATTCATTTATTTATTGTAAGTCGATTTTGAAAAAAATACCAGGAAAATCTTATTATTGTAGGAAAAGCTCATATGCTGAACTGAACATAGTGACATATGTGAACTCAACATAATTATCATATGTTGAATCTGAATATTTAGAAAATAACAAACTCAGAAAGTTAGTCTATGAAATAGTCTCGTTGTAAGTAGGACAAATAAAAATATTATTTGTTGATTCATGAAGTTAAATAATTTCTACGAATAATTCCTACAATTTTGGGGGCTCGTCCGGGATGAATTGAGCTATTTCATCCAGAGAGTTGTTTTTGGGATTGAAGAATTATTTCATCCAAGGAAAGTTGTTCCGATATTGATGAACGGGATGAATTGAGCTATTTCATCCAGAGAGTTTTCAGGATTGAAGAAAATACATTGGATACAGTATTTCGGTGAGTATTATTATTAATACTTGAACACATACTTATTATGGCATTTTTGGCAAGAACTAGGAAGGCTGATCTGTTAGTATTGGCACAGGAGTTGGATGTTACTTTACCTAGCAACCCTAAAGTGCCACAGATATGTTCACTTATAAAAGATTCTGAAAACTATGATGAGGAATTCATTGAAAATTTGTTAATAAACATAACAGAAGAAAGAGTTGAAAGAGAAAAAAAAGAAAGAGAAGAAAGAGTTGAAAGAGAAAAAAGAGAAAGAGAAGAAAGAATTGAGAAAGAAAGGTTAGAAAAGGAATATCTTTTAGAACTCAAGAAATTAGAAATTGAGGCTAATAAAAATAATGGTACAGTTTATGACAATGATGAAAGGAAAAACCTTATGAAAATGATCGTTCGTTATGATTCAAGTTTGGATATTAGCACATATTTAATCATGTTTGAAAGACAAATAAGTAAAGTGAATGTGCCTAGGGAGAAATGGGTTACCTACTTATTAGGGCTTCTCCCTTTAGAGATTGGAAACTTAATTACTCGAGAGCCTAATGATTTGGCAGACAACTACGACCATATTAAGGCATTATTACTTAAAAGATTCAAGCTAAGTCCAGAACAGTTCCGCCAAAACTTCTGTTCTTTGAGAAAAAATGAATCTGAGACATGGCGAGATTTTGCATTGAACTTGAATGACTTGTTAAGTGAGTGGATTAAGGGAATGGATGTGTTAGATTATGAAGATCTTAAAGAGCTTATGGTTGTTGATCAGGTTAGACGAAAGATACCAAAGGAATTAAAAGAACATTTTATTGATGATCTTCCAAAGTTTAAAAAAATTGACAATTTTGTCAACAAACTGGATGAATATGAAGCAGTACGGCACAATTTGAGGAATGATGTTAATCAACAAAATAAAGCTGAACAACTGAACACAAATAGATTCAAAGAGGTCAACAAACAAACTAAATCTTTCCCTGAAAGAAAACAAAATTATCCAAAATCAAACCTGAAATGTTTTAAGTGCAACGAAGTCGGTCACAAGTCAATAAATTGTGGAAAAAAAAGAGAATTAACAAGTTTTGGAAATAGGTCGCATGAAAGTAGTGGCAATCAGAAAGAGGTTAATGAAATTGAGGTTAATCATTACACAAACAATGAAAAGGTTTACTCTAATGTCAAAATATTTGGAAAGAATACAAGTGCTCTTGTGGACACTGGAAGTGCAATTACTGTAATAAGTAAGAAATTCTATGAAAAACTTGGTTCTCCAGTTTTGGCCTCAGACAGTACAATTCTACTGGGTATTGGCAATGAAGAACTTTTCACTCTTGGTTACTTTGTTACTGAAATATTGATTGGAAGCGACTACCCCAGTAATGGAGGCAACACAAATATAATTCCCACTAAAATTTATGTTCCTGAAGGTCTACGTGAAGATATGATTATTGGCATGAACGTTATCAGACAATTAGGTTTAAATCTGGTTGGATGTCCTAGTGAAAGTAAAAATTGTTATAAAATGCGATATATTAAAGCAATCCAGAAGAATTTGATTAAATCAGACATTGTTATAGAAGAAAAAATCAAATCCAATGAGGAGACACAATTACCATATCTTTACCAAATTGATGTTCTTAAACCAGTAGAGGTACTTGATCTTGATCACATAGAGAACCCAATCATTCAAAAAGATGTAAGAAATTGTGTAAAGAATTATAAACCAGAAAAGTCAAAAACAACAGGCATAAAGATGACTATAGTATTGAAAGAAGAATATCCCATTTTTCATAGACCACGTCGACTTCCATTTGTACAGCAAAAGATTGTTGAAGATCAAGTTGAAAAGTGGCTACAAGAAGGCATTATTGAGCCAAGCTCATCAGAATATTCTAGTCCAGTTGTTGTAACAAAGAAAAAAGATGGATCAGCCAGAGTTTGTATCGATTACAGGAAAATCAATTCCATGATTGTGAAGGATAGGTATCCAATACCATTAATCGAAGATCAAATAGATAGACTCAGTAATGCCAAGTTATTCAGTACACTGGATTTGAAGAATGGTTTTTTTCATGTAGCAGTAGATGAGGACAGTAAAAAGTATACATCATTTGTTGTACATAATGGACAGTATCAATTTTGTAAAGTACCTTTTGGCCTGTGTAATTCCCCGTCAGTGTTCCAACGTTTTATCAATTTTATATTTCGAGATCTAGTAAAAGATGGCATAGTCCTGCTGTACCTAGATGACTTGATTATACCAGCTTCAAATCCACAAGAAGCCTTGGGTCGACTCCAGTTAGTGTTGAAAACAGCAAGTGAATATGGTTTAGAACTGAATATGAAAAAATGCAGTTTTATGAAAAGAAGAGTTGAATATTTAGGTCATATCATTGAAAATGGTAATGTTCGTCCTAGTGAACATAAAACTCAAGCTGTTGCAAATTTTCCACAGCCTCAGTCTGTCAAAGATGTGCAGAGTTTTCTTGGTCTTACAGGATATTTTCGCAAGTTTGTCCAAAATTATTCAGTCATAGCTAAACCATTGAGTGATCTACTTCGAAAGGATAAAGTCTTTCAGTTTTCCACTAAAGAGAAGTTAGCATTTGAAAAACTCAAAGATGTATTAATTTCCACTCCAGTTTTGAATATATACAACCCAGAATATGAGACCGAACTCCACACTGATGCTAGCCAAGATGGTTATGGAGCTGTCCTCTTACAGAAAAATCCATTAGACAATCATTTTCACCCAGTGTATTACATGAGTCGAAAAACGAATGATGCTGAAAAAAAATACACAAGTTATGAATTGGAAGTGCTAGCCATTGTTAGGGCCCTAGATAAATTCAAAGTGTACCTACTGGGTCTTGACTTTGTAATAGTTACTGATTGCAAAGCTTTTGATCAAACAATGAGCAAACGGGATTTAGCCACTAGAGTAGCTCGATGGGCCCT
The DNA here is from genome assembly GCA_948455865.1 of Conomelus anceps. Lineage (NCBI taxonomy): Eukaryota > Metazoa > Arthropoda > Insecta > Hemiptera > Delphacidae > Conomelus > Conomelus anceps. The sequence continues at coordinate 9,780,960 of OX418223.1, read as the reverse complement.
ATTTCTCGAAGACTTTAATTTTAAAATTATACATCGTCCAGGTACTCAGATGCGCCATGTGGATGCACTGAGCAGGTATCCGGTTATGACTGTAACCGTAAAAAAAAACATTCTAAAGATACAAGAATCTCAAGGAAGAGATAATGAAATAAATCTAATAAAGGAAGTCCTTAATCACCATCCCTATGAAGATTACTTTGTTAGTAATGGAATTTTGTATAAATCAGCCGATGGAAGGAACTTGTTAGTTATACCAAAGCAGATGGAAAATGAAATTATTGAGGAATCACATAAACAAGGTCATTATGCTTCAAGAAGAACAATAGAAGCAATTAAGCAAGAGTATTTTATCCCAGATCTTGATGCTAAAGTTCAGAATTATATTAAGCATTGCATACCATGTATCTTAGCAAACAGGAAAGCTGGAAAACAAGAAGGTTTCCTGCATCCCCTAGCAAAAGACGATCTACCACTGATGACTTACCACATTGATCACCTTGGTCCATTAGAGTCGACAAGCAAAAAGTATAAATACATATTTGCTGTAATAGATGGGTTCACTAAGTTCGTTTGGTTGTATCCAACTAGGTCCACAACAGCAGCTGAAGTAATTTCCAAGCTGGAAATCCAAAAGCAAATATTTGGCAGCCCTTTTCGCATAATATCAGACAAAGGACCTGCTTTTACATCAGAAGAATTTAGTTTGTATTGCCAAGCTGAAAAGATACATCATGCAACAATTACTACAGGTTTGCCCAGAGCAAATGGACAAGTCGAACGTTTGAATCGAACTATCATATCAGTATTAACAAAACTTACATTAGATGAGCCAACAAAATGGTATCAGCATGTGAATAAACTACAGACTATATTGAATTCAACACATCAACGAAGTATTGGTACCACACCTTTTGAGCTGCTGTTTGGAGTGAAGATGCGAAACCCTGAGTTATGTAAGATACGTGAGTTGATAGAAGATGAATTTTTGCTACAATTCCAAAATGAACGAACCGATTTGAGGAAGACTGCAAAAGAACAGATACTGAAGACTCAAGAAGAGAATAAGAGGGTTTACAATAAACGCCGTTGTAGACCATCACAATATAAAATTGGCGACTATGTGGCCATTAAAAGGACGCAAGCTGGACCAGGAAGGAAATTGAGAGGCGCATTTTTAGGCCCATATAAAGTCACCAGGATAAAGAAGAATGATACATATGAGGTGCAGCGTGTTGGAGAACATGAGGGGCCAAAGAAGACCAGCACACACGCTGAATTCATGAAGCCCTGGGCATCTATTTAATTTTGTTTGTATCCTAATTTCTGTTTCTTTTGTGTTTTGTTATTTTGTTTTTTGCGTTTCCAGGCTTGAGGACAAGCCACTTTATCAGAATGGCCGAATGTAGGAAAAGCTCATATGCTGAACTGAACATAGTGACATATGTGAACTCAACATAATTATCATATGTTGAATCAGAATATTTAGAAAATAACAAACTCAGAAAGTTAGTCTATGAAATAGTCTCGTTGTAAGTAGGACAAATAAAAATATTATTTGTTGATTCATGAAGTTAAATAATTTCTACGAATAATTCCTACATTATTACCCTCATGATCAAGTATAGATCATCACAATATTGTTACGAAGTGAAAGTAAGTATATTTATGTGCATAAGATGTTGCATTGCTTTGACTATTTGAAGTTTGTACATATTTATGAGGAGAATAAATTCTTGGTTCTTGAGTATATAACAAGTACTCATAGAATAAAAAACATCTAAGAACGCATCTTATCACGCTATCAGTAAAGCTGCAGAGAATAAAACAATGAAATATATATATTCATTATATACAATCCCTATATAGAGAAAAAACAACAACTGATACCGGGTTCTATCTTTATTACGAAATGAAGCTGGGTGAATACTGCCAAGATAATATACGATTTATTTTGAGAAAATGTACTATATATTTATAAACTACTCGTAATATTTACAGTAGAGTATAGTGAACTATGAATGAATTCAAATTCAGTTCACTATTTAAAAATGTTGTAATCTACAATATAGTAATGGTTATTTTCATGTTTGTTGATAGTTGAAAATGAGATGGGACTGCAAATGAGCAATTTTATAAAAGTTTAAAATCAATTTTATCGTTACTCTTTTGGCAGTTTTGTTCGAAAAATTATCAAGAATGAAGTTTAATTTGTTAATTTTCTACTTCTGCAGATGATGAATCGGGATCCGATGTTCCAATTTCAGCCACGCCGAAGTCAGCCAAACTAACGGGAACAACATTCTTTGGTCCCGATTTCAATTTGGATGCTTTCAAGAGTAAGTATTTTTCTGTATTTTTCTTTCTATAATGCTATCTTCTCTTTTTAGTACAGCAGAATCTCGATTATCCGTCACTCTAAACCGTCACTTTCTGTTATACGTCATCGTAAAATTGAGAAATTTCCCATTTATTAGCGTATTATACAACAGTAATCTACTCTGATTGTGGCATATTTCTGATGACATAAATATGTAAGTATAAATTGAGTCAGCCGTCTTATTTTAGCAACTTTACCTAAACCATTTCAATTTCGCGACTGTTCTGCGCACGTTTAAATGATGGCATTTCTATTATCCGTCTATTCAGTTATCCGTCAAGGCCCCGGTCCCGAAGGTGACGGTTAATAGAGGTTACACTGTAATTCTTTTACTGAAGTAAATCGCGCCATTCGATTCAACATGCACAATATTTATGTTCATACAATGCTTTCAAGATTATACTTGTATTGTACTGTATTATTTTCTGTGTCTTTTGTAAGCTTTACTTTCTTTTTATTAATTACTTTTATAAATACAAATAAATTACTAATAAAATGAGTAACTAATAATAGTTTACTAATCTAAATATTAGTGAAATCCTTGGACCAAGGCGTACCGAAAACGGATATAGATTACAGAGAACGTCCAAAGTTAAAGAATATTCTAATATAGAGACAGATATGAGGAAAAGACCCTTTAAATATTATGGTCACATTATGAGGCTTCCAGACAATAGACTAACAACAAGAATTGTAAACTATGTAGCGTCACTTGTCAATGGAGAAGAATGGATACGAAGTGTTAAAAAGACCTAGTGCTGGCCAAAATAACCAACAAATAAATTTACAATAAAAAAAAACTTCAGAATAAAACTTTATAAATGGGAAGCTATACCAGAGACAAAACCTCCAAGAGTGGAGTGAAGAGAGGGAAGTTGAATTCACTTTAAAAAAATGAAATGCTGGTGGGCAAATAAGAAGAACAAGTCCAAAAAATGAACCTTACTCAGCGTCTTCCACTTTGGGAGTTTTACGTCTAATAATAATAATATTAGTTAATCTTACTTTCATAAGAGTAATAATGTGTTCGAATCAATGGATTTTGTGAATGTTTCATCCCCAATATGTTTTCATACGTGTTTGATTTAAATTCGTCTCAAGTTACTATTGTGAAATATTTGTTTGTTTCAGGTGGCAGTAGCACTGATGACGGTCTGGAATGTGCGTCTCCACGAACCCCGAAAACCCCCGGAGGAAGGGACGCGGAAAAGGGACATCGGAAAGTTCTCGAACAGCGGCGACAGTTGGTCATGCAACTCTTTCAAGAGCAAGGATTCTTTCCATCCACACAAGCTACGACTGCTTTCCAAGTCAGTTTCCTTGCATTTTTTAATGCATTTATTATATACATTTTTTTTCATTGCATCCTCAGATATTTCTACAGTCTTTTCTGTTTTCTTGATAAATTAGGGTTTATGTATTTCTTTGTTTTCAATTAAATTATCAATAGAGTTTGTAAATGATAATGTTTTAAGTTTCCATGGATTTTTAATTGCATCCTCTCAAATATGTCTATAATCTTTTCTCTTTTCTTTGTGAATTAGGGCTTATGTATTTCTTTTGTTTTCATTTAAATTATTAATAGATTTTGTAAATGATATTGATTTAGGGTTAGGTTAGGTTAGGTTAGGCTCTCTCTTCCACTAACACTTTTTTAACACTAACACTTTCTGGCCGCTTAGCGCAGTTGGTTGGGGTGTCACAACTTCAGCTTGCTGTCGTTTCAGCGGTCGTGGGTTCGAATCCCGCTCCTCTGTCTGGCATTTATATGTGTTATCATTCACCTCATAACCCACGCACAAGTCTCGGACTCATGTGGGCATCATCAGCAATAATTTCAGTGGTTTGTTCTTCCTTGCTTTGAATAACGAAAGTCAATTAAAATCTAGTAAAATACATGAATAATAAAATAATATTAAAAAATAACATTCATTATGAAACAATTAGGGAAGTGATTGGCTGCAAGCCGTGCTAGTATTTGTTCAGTCAGATAAGATAAGTCATGAGCGCTTCGACTCCTCTTGGGAGGGTGACCGTTTGGTTAGACCAGAAAAGCTGATCTCTACGTAAAATCACTTTTCGGAGCCCACCTAAAACTGTTTGAAAAATGATTTGGATGATGATGATTGATGAGTTGGACGGGGTATGTTATTTTTATAAATAATTTTTTGTTGTAAATTTAATCTTTCTCAGATATCATATTTTTCGGACTGTGAAAGTGCTTTGTTTGAAATGAAAAAATAATATTCTCCATCTGCAAAGACTTGTGATCGTGAATAATTATTGTGCTTCAAGGTGAAATTTCAAGTGAAACAGCGACCTAACCTAAGATTTTGATCCTACTTAAAAATTTTGTGAAAAGCAGTTTTGGGCAATAGCCTGTTGTATTCACATTGACTGTATTTTAGTTAAATGAATGAATAGATAAATAGTAATGTTAAAATTCTAATTAGGGAAACTAATCAACCCAACTCATCAATAATCATGATCCAACTCATTACTCACGCACAGGGCTTCATCTCCCGGAAAAAATGAAATAATATGTCAGTGTACTTATGTGTCAATTACTCATTATCCTACAATACTCGTTTAAGTCAATTAAAAAATTGTATCTTATGGGCTGTAATTGTTATTTGGTTTTGTTTTACAGTCTGATCATGCTGACATTTTCCCGAGTAAATCATCTCTGCAGCTCAAAATTCGTGAAGTGCGTCAAAAACTGATGGCTCAATCCAATACCACTCCACATGCGCTTGTGAGTCCGGTCGACCCAAATCAAGGTAAGAAATGTACTTTTATTTACCTCGATAAAATCAGGCTTTAATTCAAAAATTTGTTCATTTATTACTCAAAACACAATCAAGTAATGATACAACAGGCATAGCCCACTACTGCTTTCTTTTCAAATTTTTAAATGAAAAAATCCAAATTTTAGCTTATATTTATTCAGAAATACTCTTAAACAAATCTATACTTTAAACACAGGGGAATGTGAACTGTATAATAATAAACACGATAATAATAATCATCTTTCAAATTACAAAAATGGGAAATACGCGTAATGGTGGGAGAGTCTATTGAGTCTATCTCACGCGTATAGCCCATTTTTGTAATTTGAATAGTTTTTATGTATTAAGAGCGTGAAGCGCGACTTTATGGCTCGAGCCAAAACAGTTTCTGCGCGACGTATAGCGGAGCTCAGTAATTTTGCGAGAGCGATAAAGAAACTTCACGCGCGAATTGCTTACAATATTTTCCCTACAACTGCAGTTCTGGATTCCAACACTATAAAAGCTTGTAGTTTGTAACATCACAGACCGGGCACGGATTTGGTTAGCGTGCGCCATTTTTGAGGTTATGAGAATTCACAGATTCCGTGATCCACCAATGAGAAGACATCAAAATCAAAACAGAAGCGTAAAGAAAACAGCTGGCGAGCGTAAAGTACTTTACCGCTTGCGGAGCAGTAAAGAGGTATTTTACAATTAGTTTTCAGTATGTAAAGAACGACTTTACGAGCAGTTGTAGGAAAAAATTATTATCGTGTTTATTTTTATACAGTTCACATTCCCCTGTGTTTAAATTATAGATTTGTCAAGAGTATTTCTGAATAAATATGATCTATGATAGATTTTTACAAGCTGCAGACCATATTTTAAACAACTAAAAATTCTCCCTTTGTCTAGTTTATATGCTTTGGAAACAGTTTGTTTGATAAAAAATAATGAGGCTGTAATGTTTCGGTAAAATAATAATATACCAGATAATCATTACTCCATTTTATTGTTCTTTGACACGACATAACAAAGACAGTTCAAGTACAACCATACTAGCAGAGAGAGTCGGTGGTACACTGCTGCCAACCCTACTCTATAAATACAGAGGCAAAATTTAAAAAAGGATATATGTTACATAATTATAAGACTAGGCATCGACATGGACTCAGAGATGAAGCGCATCGCACGACTTTGTATGCAAGAGGGGTAACAAGTTCTGGTTTGCATCTGTTTAATGCGTTACCAGCATCAATAAGTGGAATGCCACCGGAAAAATTTAAAGTAGAGTTGAAGTCGGAACTGGAGGCTCATTGTTTATATACAGTTCAGGAAAACTTCAGTTATTATATTCGCGGTGTTTATTCCTGAGCTGTAAAATGTATAAAAATAGAATTGGTCAGTGTAATTTAGATTCAAAGATAACTTGAATAGCTATTTGTGTAACTGGAGTGCAAAATGGTGTTTTTCTGCACCGAGAGAAACAGTTTTTTAAGTTTCTCGAGTGCAGAAACAATACTTTGCGCTCGAATTAAACATGACATTTTTCCTACAGTAACGTATAAAGTAATTTAAACAGAACAAAACAGGACATACATAACCTGACAATTCCTCACATTACCTATCTTCGAATCAAATCGATTTCAACAACTACAGCTGACTATTTCGTAGCTGAAGCAGAGTAGCCAACCTATTTTTGAATGCAGAATAGGGAACCTGCGTATTACATGCTCAATATTTTGTGTAATTGGTTGCAAATCTGGAGTGCGGAAAAGTACTTTCGCGCACTGGAATTTACTTTCCCGCACTGTTGCGGGAATAGACTGTTTTGCGTGCTACAGTTAGTGCAAAAATAGGCACTTTTTCGGGTCACTGTAGGAAAAATAAGTTTCAACTATTTGACAAGTCCTTATACCCCTTTGAGAGGAGGTCATTGGACGCTATCTATATCTATATATCTATCTATCTAATAACATTAATTATTAGCTTTATTATCACTTACCCGGTGGTTCGGAACCCACCTAAAATAGTAGGTCCACCAAGTTCCCCGTAACATGGCACAAACGGCGAGGTGGAACTACCCGTAAGGGTCCCCACCATTAAAAGCCATACGCTTATTATTATTATTATTATTATTATAACATCAATGATGAAACAATTAGGGAAGTGATTGGCTGCAAGCCGTGCCAGTATTTACACAACCAATATTTATTGATATTTTGATATTTATTTCAATTGTGTGTCTGTCAAGTAGTGTGCGTATTAGTAGTCCCAATTTGCTGTAGATTTAAATGGTGACCCCCAGCTTACATTGGAAACATTTTATTTGTTTATTACAGTAACTTAATTATTTGAATAATATTACAAAAATAATCATATCAAAATTGTATTGTTGCAGGGTCTTCATCGATGTCAGCCACAATAACAACTGTGATTCCTGCCTCGTCTGGTAGTTAGCTTTTGTCTAACACTCGTTTAAAGAAAGACATAATCATATTACCCAGATAGTCTCATTCACACTATTTAACACTTAACCGATGATCTCCCTACCTAATTATATGTTCTCCCTTTTTTCGAAAATCACAATTCCCGCTCTAAACACATATTTTTCCACCATCGACGGAAGGATGTTTCAATGACCTGCAAAACTATTCAGCGTTTATAGTTTTTAATTATAATTTAATTAAGTTTTAACCTGAACGTCGTGTAGCTTAGCTATTATTTGATAACGAATCGACTTTATCAACAGTGAAGTACATTTTTATATTGATAGATATAATCAAATTTTTATCGGTGTATTTTGTTAGATTATTATTAGTTTGTGTAACTATATTATACGTATAGTTAGTTGTATTTTAAGGCATAAATTTATTGTTGATTAGACGTTATCTCTTTAACAGAAGCAGATTTAAAATATCAGTCGATTACCTTTAAAAATACTGGATTTTCTGGATAAGTGATTCTTTATAATCTGTTTAGAAATCAGTTTACAGATCAGGAAATAACAATTTTTATAGATGCAAAATAGGGTATTATTTGTATTGTTGGTTCCGAGAGTTAATAATAAATTCTGTTTTACAAATTTAGTATAACAGTTCAATATATTTTTTTTAAGCGAGAAGTTGCTACGATATGCAAATTAATAGCCTATAGAAATTTAAAACATTTATTTGAGGAAAACGACATCATAATTATAATTTAGAGATCTCGCATATTGTAATATGTAATACTGAACAGGGATAGTTCGTTCTAGGTTTCAAATTCAATTTAGAGAAGTGTTCGAACACATTCATTCCCTTTTAAGTTTTAGAAATATGATTGCCAATGTCAGTCTCTCATCAAGTGTCAAGATTCTACACATTATCAACGTAAATGAAGTACTGTAGTATTCATATAACTTGGCAGCGTGTAGCAGATGGGACATGCTATATCTGAACCCAACATACTGCTGCCAAGTTATATGAAAACTACAGTACTGCTTTCCCTTTAAATGAAAGCAGTTTCCAATAGTTAACTATTTCCAAATGAGCTTATATGGTATTTGTTGCTTATCAGTGAAAGGTAACATAAAATGATATTTTATTACAAATTTAGAAACTAATAACCGTTTATATTGATGTGACTGAATAAAAATTGACCTCACTCTAATTTACATTCACTGCCTTTATAGGCCTATTGTAGCATGTGAAGTTCAGAAAATGAATGTTTAAGTGAGTTTTGTTTTAATTATTTATATTGGATCAGTAATAATTTTTAAAATATACGCTGTATGAAAAAATTATACAGCACATAGTTTTATTTTAAAATCGTGTATTAGGGATTCAAATAGATATATAGATAGATAATAGATAGATAGATTCGAATAGTCTGTGATTTATTCATGACAAAATTTTGTAGGATTTGTTTTCGAGGATTAATAACAGTTAATAAAGTGTTATTTATTTTTAGTTATATTTTACCATTTTTTCATATTTGCTTGAATGACTAAATGTATATTGCAACAAGTAATCAATGTGTAGATCAATCAATAGTTAGATAGATCATTTTCTCTATCTACGAAATTTCTTAATTGAAAGAAAAAACAAATAAATCATTTGGATTTCGATTATTTCAGATTAATCAACCAATTCTGCGGTCTGTTCTGGGGCTTGTTCCTTGTTTATAGGCAAGTACTATAAACCGTTTTGTTCCTGGTTCGTATTGTGGCTAGGTCTGGTATTTTAATCCTCAATATTAACCTACGCACAAGCTGTAAGCTTTCGTAGGATTTGATGTAGTTCCGTATTACTTTCCACTTGTTATTAATTTAAACATAATTGTTCAAATACTTTACTGGTGAATTTAACAGTTACTTATAGCTATTTCGTATTGTTGTTATGCTTCTTTAGACACTACAACAATGTGAAATAGCTATCACACGTTTAAGTGTTAAATTCACCAGTGAAGTATTTTCAACAATTATTTATGTTTTGTAGGATTCTTCTATAATCAAATTATAGTTTTGATTTTTGCCAAATTTGATTTTTTTAATGCTCTGTCACATTTGATTTTTATTAGATTTTTAAACACATTATTTTATGTAAAATATGATTTAAGCTATTAATAACATATTTTCATAATTACATGTTTTAACTGAGAAAATTCAAGCTGTATTTTATAATGCTGTACATTTATTTAATCACAAGCTATCCCAACATGTAGGTGAATTTTTTGAAAAAATAAAATTAAAGTGGTCATCTTGTTTCTTTAGTGTATGAGTACGGAGCTTTCTTTCTACGAGTATAAAGTTAGCAAATCTCAAATTTCCTACATGGCCGTTGTGTTGCTTATCGAAAATCAAATCTCTTTTAGACATCCTAAGACGTTCTTCCTTACTATAATAGAATGTTTTCAAATTTTTGTATAATTGTAATTTTATGTTTAGTATCATCTCATATAATAATATTAGATTCGTGTATAAAAATGTATATAAGTTATATTTTTAGTCGTTATGAATTCTTCAGTAATTATTTGTGCTGGCATAGTTTGTAATTAGTCGTCAACCTATAGTCATTCAACAATTTCAGACTAGTTTGTGTATTTAAGTTTGCCATGAGTACGTATATATTATTAACAATATAATATTAATTTGCAATAGATGCATGCATAAAACTATAGTAAATCTCACTAGAAATTGGTCCTCCCATTACAGGTCGATTTACACACGTCAGTTATGGCGCGTCACAGTCACAGTTCCGTCTCAGTTCAGTCACGGTAACAATCTGTCACCTGACCGGTTGGCGCCGGACGAGTGTAGACAGCGTAACCGGAAACTCAGATAAGAATATATTTTGTGACGATACGGTTAGATAGGAATTGAGACGCGCCGATTCACACACGTCAGTTACGGCGCGTCACAGTCACAGTTCCGTCTCAGATCAGTCACCTGACCGGTCGGCGCCGGACGAGTGCAGACAGCGTAACCGGAGACTCAGATAAGAATATGTTTTATGACTGTGACGAGACGGATAGCTCGGAACTGAGACGCGCCGTGACTGATGTGTGTAAATTGACCTTTACCGTATTTTTCCTTCCCTCATACATTGGTATTGATTGGTACAAATGTGAATAAATTAGACAACCGTCTTTCATTGTAGGTTACATAAGTGATGAAAAACATAGCGAGTAAATATTAAAATTTTAGATCTGCAGTCAGCAAAACTTCAACCAGCTCATTACATTGCATTTCAAATAGTTGATGTTATAATGTGTGTGTTTAATTTTTCTTGTAATCCACATAGAAATTATGCAATAGAGTAACAAAGATCACGGCGTGTCAATCACATAACGTTTACTTATTCAAACTACATTACAGGTTTAATCATGAAAAAACAAGATAGCTGTAAGTACGTTAGTAAGATAGTTTTTAAATAGATGATATTGCTCTTAAAAGAATGTAATGTTTGGCTCAATTTCATGAAACCATTCTCTCAATTACAATTTTGATTGATTATTTACATTTTAATGTTTCTCATCTTACCTGATAATTTATTATTTGTGTTCTGTGTTGTCTTTTTAGTCTAAAATAATTTCTTAAATATTTTATTTATCAACAGCTTTCGAAAAAACTATTATAAAAATTTTATTTCTTGTTTTCAGTTGATTAGTTTCTTATTGGTGCTAAACCTGTTCTTCTCTATGTCGTGCTTTTAATCATTGTAAATATTTGTATATTATCGTTTAGCATTCGTTTTTATTCTATTTTTTATCTTACTGTTATAATACCAATACCTTAATCGTTTTTAATCTCTTACTTGCTAGCACTATCGTGATTGAAAATAAATAGGATTGCACAATCTTTACGTATTGTTATTAGATTATCATTAATATTATTATAATTGTTGAAGTAGTAAATTTTAAATATATATATATATATTTATAGTATGATTTTATTATATTTTTTGACTTTCACTGTAGAAATCCATGCAACACTTCACAAAAAACTTTTGATTCAAAATTATTGAACATTTTTGTCAATTCTATAAAAATTATTTTTGTAAAAAATTTGAACAATTGGTGATGGAATTCTAAAGAAATTATTTTTGATCCTGCGATTAAAGAATAATAAAATTATAACGAATCAATGTCAACCTAATATTGTTTGCCAATACCTTATTTACACTATAATTCTATTTATTTTTTAACCTTAGTGTTTTAAATATAATACTGTTTTTATGATAATTTTTGTAGCACATCACTCAGAAAGTGATTTTAGTTAGGTTGTAATCAACTTTTATTTTAATTAAACTCATCTAAATATTTATGATTTCAGAAAAAAATATTAATAGAACTATTCATACAACGTAACTAGTTCATAGCATAACTGATTTAACTAGTCAATCGATCGTAATAAAAATGTGAAGCTTTAAAAACAATCTGCTTTCATACTGGTGCAGACACACTATTAACTGTTTTTTATTTTTTACTTATGGGTCTTTTACATATGAAGCAAGTGTCAATTTCTTGTTCCTTACAAATTTTAGGATCTATTTTTACATTTATTGTATTCTATAGATCCTGATTTGTTCCTTATAAGGTACCTTCAATCCTAACTGATAATTATTTTTGTAAAAGTGACATTATAAAAAAAATAGGTTTTATCAAATCAAAATCAAATCAAATACATGTTTATTTCAAACAAAAAATAATGTGTACAACAAACTTTCAGTTTAAAAAAATAAAAGGATCACTCACATAAAAAATAAATATAAACTACTACCACTAAAAGATAAAAAAGATACGAAATAGTAAATTCCTACATAGGCATTACTGCCTGTGCGCGGGAATGAGTCCACAGGAAGGTCACACTTGATCAATAATATACAATTACTAAGTGTAATGAAAGCATGTCAATAAAAAATAAACCATAACATAAAACTGTATTTCTATAAACATATTGGACAGTTTAATCTTGACGTTTCTTGAAAAAGTGTTGAAATGGATTTCTCTTGAAGTGTCATTGTTATAATTTATTGTAACAAATTAATTTGCTCTAATAATTTTAGACTGATCAGTCATATTCTTGTGCCACTCTTGAAAAAGAATTGTTCATAAATATAAAATTATATAAATATATATGAATTTGTAAAGAAAAATGTCAAATTTGAAGATATAGGTGTGCGTGGATATTCAAATAGAAAAGAAAAATATTTTTAGAAAATCGCTACAACACACTTTGTGCTACAGGCCTTAACAAAAATAATAATGTTTGAAAAATTGTTTACTAAATTTGTTATTGGTAATATATTATGAATGTCAGTATGATGTAACTTGTAATTCTATTGTGTATTTCGTACATATTGCTGGTTAAAAATTATATACATTAATGTGTAATTATTGTGACATCATAATAATATTTAGAGGAAATCGAATTTTGGCTATTACGTACTTTTGTTGAGGTCTGCGTCTTAAGAACAGATTTGGATCGTTGAATTTTAAAAATAAAAAGAATTATTATAAAGTGCCTGGTCATGAGGTTTTGTCTTATTATTTTGTTCCTTTTTCCTATTTTTATCTATTATTTTGTTTTTCTGCTCAAGTTTGAGAAAAAGTGTTTTAAAACTTTACAGCCTTCAATAGTATATTTTTTATAATGTGTTTCACGTTTTTCCTATAATTTCAATTTGAATTCAATGTCTCCTACTACAAGTCCTTGAACCAATTCACAGCCTTTTTTACAAAAAAATAATATTCTTAAAAAACTGTTATTGTTAATGTAGAGTGATAGATGGGCATTAGTAGCATTTCTCGGTAATTGAGTAATTCCAATCAGCGATAATGCTTAGTTATAGTTGAAAAAATATTACAACCTTCAAAATCCTAAAGCACAAAATTGTTTTCTATGTAAATACAGCAAAATAATATTCAATGTGATTGTTATATATTTATTGTGTTGGGAGAGCTCTCTCTCTCACACATATATTCACTCATAATATTACAATAATTATAATATTTTCAATAACCGAATTATTTAGGTGTGTAGAGATAACTTCACTTGAAATGCCATTGAACATTGTAAATGCATTTATTCTTGTAATTTCTGAAGTTAGGATAAAAATTCCTCATGTACGTAGAATCTTACTGTCAAAACTGAAGCTTATCTGTTCGGAATAATTAATTTTATGGAACTTACCCGTAGTAAGAATGCCTTTAAAACCTAAATAGAAAATTGCTAATTTTTAATTAGAAAATCTCCCCAAGTAAAAACTTTATTACTGGATTAATAGATGACTGAATTTATTAACACCTCTATTTTGGAAATAATGCTGATATTGCGAACATTGTGGTTCTAAGATGCAGCGTATTTTATTACAAAACAATCTCAATGTTAGAATAAATTTATTTTCCTACAACTGCTCGTAAAGTAGTTCTTTACGTACTGAAAACTAATTGTAAAATGCCTCTTTACTGCTCAGCAAGCGGTAAAGTACTTTACGCTCGCCAGCTGTTTTCTTTACGCTTCTGTTTTGATTTTGATGTCTTCTCATTGGTGGATCGCGGAATCCGTGAATTCACATAACCTCAAAATGGCACACGCTAACCAAATCCGCGCACGGTCTGTGATGTTACAAACTACAAGTTTTTATTGTGTTGTAATCCAGAACTGCAGTTGTAGGAAAAATATTGTATGCAATTCGCGCGTGAAGCTTCTTTATCGCTCTCGCAAAATTACTGCGCTCCGCTATGCGTCGCGCAGTAAATGTTTTGGCTCGAGCGATAAAGTCGCGCTTCACGCTCTTAATACATAAATAACTATTTACAACTCAAGGGAACGTTTCAAATTTTTTATTGTAATGAATAGTGAGTAATTTTATTTCTTCATTGAAAATTGCAAGAGGTTAAGCTGTCGGTCCAAATAAACATACTTTTTACTGAATTTTTTAAATACATGAATTTTTTAAATACACTGACTGTTTTATTTTATGAAATTCTATTTAAAATACAATTAGATATGATTGTAATTAATTTCATCTCATTCATTGCTCGATTTCTTTAGACCAAGCTACCAGTATTATTTTTTTTTTTGACCAACTGATTTTATTTCAAACTTGGTTAAAACACTTTTCGATTGAAGCCAAATTTGTGAGCTTCGAAATCAAACAAGTTTATTTTGTTCTTGCTATAGAATTATTGCATTGCATACCGTACTAAAAAATGTATTTTGTACATTTAATGTAAAATTTATGAATGCTTTCCGATAGTGTTATTTACAAGCTTATCGTTCCAAGATATTTTCCTATTTACTATCATTTCAATGTTTCCATCTGTCAGGAATTTGTATTAGGCTCCCTTGACCCTTCTAAATAGTAATTAATACAACTGTTTGCAATTCTGATAATTTTTCACTTTTTAGTGTCTTCTTTAGAAAAAACCTATTTTTTACTTAGGTTACATGACTCTCTTTGTGCTTCTGCACAGTTGATATTTGTACTGAGGTAAAATAAAGAAACTAGTGATTAAGTGATAGAATAATGTTCAATTTGTTAGATCCGAGATGACGAAATTTAATGCTACGTACTCTACAATTATTTGCAAAGATGTAAAACTGATTATATTGTTGTATTACCGCCAAAAATTGTTTGTTTATTGAAACGATAAACGTTTTGAAAAAAGTGGATCTTTCATTTCTGATGCTTGTTAAATTTTATTCAGTGATTGGAAATTATAGGTCTGTATTTTGGTTCCTACTAAATAAATATAAAGGATAAATACTTGGGCTTAATGGAGGAATGAAACCTAAAAATACGGTAGAAAAATACAAATAGTACAAATGAAAGTACAATAATTTGACGGCGTGATACCAGTAGACCAACTCGGCAGTAGCCCGACCATACCAGTTGACAGACCATAATTAAATTTACGAAAATAATACTTTACAGTTGACAGACTTCTACTGCCTAATTTGACCTGTGAAATTATTCCATACTTGCCGTAGGTGCGGCCTCCACTTGCGATTTCTAGTCGCACGATTGTTTTAGACGTAAAAATGAAACCCATTATTACTAGTTCTGGTGAACCCACATTTGGCTGAAAAATCGCTACGACAAAAAAGTTGTAGAAATCGCAAGTGCAGGCCGCACCTTAGTTTTTCAGCGAATGCGATTCTTTAGTCGCAGCGAATAAATATCGCAAGTGGAGGCCGCGCCTTATCGGTTGTGAATTAAGTTTTATTCATCTCAGGTACAAAAAAAAGGCTACATCAATTAATGTGTTGCAAACAGTTGACAGTCCACATTTGCCTTAGATTACGTTTTATTCTACTCAGTTAGAGAAAGGCTATATCAATAATTGTGTTGCTTTCCAAACGTCTCTGTCTAATGATGGCTTGGACAAAGGAAATAGCAGCTGAGAGGTGTGCTAGGTAGAAGGCTCAAGCTCACCGATGCAGCCAGACCCTGTATAGTGGTGGGAGTGGACTGTTAAGCATATAGCTCCAGAATTTGTTTTGGTGGGCTTGGCATACTGATATAAGTGTTAATTAAGAGAGGAAAGCAATCACAAACTACGTCACTTCTCGTTGTGCAGTCCGCGTTTTGAACCAAAACATACAACTGATACAAATCCGACTACACAGGCCTTAAAACAGGTTTCGAAAATTTCCTATATATATATTAATTCCATTGAAAATGGCCATCGTTTCCCTGAAATCGAAAATTATATGTAGATATTTTAATTTGAAGTGATAGCCGTAGCAGATATCTGTTCAGTCAGATAAAGATAACTCTTGGGTCCTTCTGTAACCGATTGGATTGGCCAGAAAAAGTGTCTTCTCTACCATAAACCCACTTTCCGGTGGTTCGGAACCTATCTAAAACTGTAGGTCCATCTCAACAAATACCATCATCCAACTCTTTACAAACGCAAAGGTCTCACACCTATGTGGGCTTCATCCTCCAAGAGAAATGGTTCCTCTGGTAGATATAATATAAAACCGTTATATTATTTATCTACGGTGAATATAATATATTTTATATATCTGAGACAGTTTAATTAAATTAATATGAATATTATAGAAAATATTTGATACCTGTATTGAGATTTGTGGAATGAAGATGGTGATGACTGAGGTCCGAAGAGTCCCTCAAAGTCGGAATCGACTGCATGCATTCAGTACACAAGTAAATAAATTTATATTCTGATGAAACAAGGATGAATCAGCAATTAAAACCAAGGCATTCAATAAATGTGTTTATCTTTATTCGATACAAACGATAACAATACCAACACATAAGACATAGCTTTCAATTCGAATTTCGACATTTATTGATGGCAATAAGTTCACCAAAGAACACTACTAATTTCTACTGATGTTCAATGATGAATAGGTTACTATTTAATAGATTTACAATTTACAATAATTTACGCCCTGGCTGACATGGCCTGAAGGTCTACAATACACTTTTTGAGGGTTTCTGCTTCCTGTTGAGGAGTGATGGTCTTGAGAACGTTGGCCACGATCCACTCAACCATATGCTTCTGAGCGATACGTCTCTCCATCAGCTGTTTCTGAGCCTGGAAGTCCAACCGCCTCTTGATCTACAGAAGAACAGGGTAAATAACACCAGTGAATTTGAGGACAACTTTAATAAGTTGAAGTTGGATTCTCACAAGATTAATAAGTACAGAGTAATGGAGTTACGATCAACTTTAGTAAATTGAAGCTAGATTCTTATAAGATAAATAATACCAGTGAATTTAAGGGCAACTCTCATAAATTGAAGCTAGATTGTCTCAAGATTAATAATAATTACAAAGAAATTAACAAACAATGATATTTTTGTGTGTATATATATATATCCTTTTTTATATATATATCCTTTATATACTAGTGGGCTCAACGGGCTGGTGAACTTGCTTGCAAACAACTCATTTGGGAAGCTAATCGTAGGGGAAGGTGGTAACGAAAAGCAGCTTTTTTGAAGATACTGATTTAGATAAAATTCACAAGACATCTATCACTTGAAGTTCAAGTTCATCGTTGCTCTGATACACAGATTCATTTTCCACATAAAAGATCTACTGTACTCATATATCCATATATCGGGGCAATGGAATTAGTATATCAGCTGATAGAGATTCTATAAAAAGCCTGATCGCATTTATTCACCTACAGCTGATGATAACTTAAAATATATTTTGAAATCTATTGCGAATTCCATATGGCAAAAACAACTATTTTCTATATATAGTAACATATAGATATATTAATGAAGGGTTGAGAACCTATCCTTTCGTTTCGCCACAAAAATGATGAAAGAGTGGGTTAATTTCATTGGCAAACGAACTTGATCTGTAAGGTTCCAAGAAGATGTGTTTAAAATTTGAAGTTGATTGGTCAAAGCGTTTGAAAGTACATACAAACATAAAGAAATAGCCGCGAGCCTCTAGTTACAATTCATAACTAAGAACTCGCTATGCTCGTTCAATTATATTTGTATCTTAAATCTTGTCTGTGATTGAAATACAATTCATTATATGTTCAATTCCAAACAATTTAAATTGTTAATCCATAACTTTACTATGAGTTTCATACTATTGGACTAATTTCTTTAATTAACTATAAAATGTTCAATTCTTCATCAAAAATTATTTTTTTAAATAAATTTCTTAAGTAGAAGCATAGATGAATTCGTTCATTGATATCTAATTGCTAGGGGAAAGTAAGGTCAGTAAATTAAAACATAAATGTGAAGGCCGCTAGCTGAGCGAGGTGTCGGACTGATCGTAATGTTCAGTCACGAGCGCTGGAGACTGCGCTTGGAAGGGTTACCGGCAGAAATAAACTTTATTTGGTTTATTATCAAATACCCGACAGTTCGGAACCCACCTATAACAGAATATCCACTTTTTGTATCATCATTTACCTCATTACCCTCACTCATCAAAAAATCAAACAGTAACAGAGTGACAAAAAATATCTTACTTCCTGATAGGCGAACATAGCGCGCTCTCTGAAAATAGCCTCCTGTTGCAGTGCAAGATTTTCACGTTTAGCTTCAATAATCATTTTGTCGGCTTCTTTCTGCCACTGCAGTGTTTTCTCGTCTTCAATGCTCTTGTTGAAATTGGCCACTTTGTCAAGCCTTTCTTTCTCGAAAAAGTGGTCGTCGTCCTGAAAGCATACACTGATTATTTAGTATCGTTCCAAAATTATTGTACACTTTGAAAGAATTGGTCAAAATTATTGTTCCTAATTTTGAATAAGCTACTTCAGTAACACATTTATAGTACAGTCGTCTAGAGCCTACAATCCCAATATTCAAGTCATGTTATTAGAAGCATACGGGCATAAATAATTTATACCATAATATGGTTCGGAACCCACCTAAAACTGTAGGTCCAACTCATCAATCACCATCATCCAATTCATTACCCACGCACAGGTCTCAAACCTATGTGGGCTTCATCCTCCGAAAAAAAAGATGTGCACTTATATCTCATGAAGAGTTTTCCTCCCGTTTTATTAATCTATATTTTTTATATGGCTTTTAAAGTATTTTTCCATTTTCTGTCTTAAAATGTATCTTTGACTTATAATGATTATACCGTGAGATGATTTTATGTAATCTATGTTAAGGAAGCTACTTTGGACGTATGCCTGTAAGCATCCATTTATATTTTGTACTAAAGAAATAAATAAGATCTATTGTTTTAATATACAAAGCATAATTAAAAACTAACATCCAATCAAACTTATAAATTTTTGTTTAATACAATAAAAAACAATTCAATTGTCAGTTTGTTATTGATAATTTACTCAACTTCTATTAACTTTCTTTCGTTTCTTCATGTTAAACTGTTTACTCTTGTTTATGTGTAGCATAGCTCATTTTATTATCATGTACTCCTTACTTTTAATTTATGTCAATAGACAAAGACTTATTTAAATACTTTTTATTAAGGCATCTTTCTTTTGTCAATGTCATTTTCAAGTTCAAATTGTCGTGTAGGTAACTTCAACACAGCTGCAGCTAATGGAGTACCTTTCAGCACAATACTGATGATAATACAATGTATAATTATGCAAATTATTCAGTTTATAAACATAATATACATGAACAAGATAACAATGTTAAATGTATTCAATTCTATTATTTCATTTATATTGTACCTTGTTTTCTTATATTGTATCAATCCTGTCAGTGTTATAAATAAATGTCAATTTAAATTTAGTAGCATTATGAAAATATGCGTATAAATTTTGAAAATAGAATCAATTGAAATAGGATACAAGTCTTGCATCTATAATGAAAATAGAACGGGTGACCGTGCTTCAATGACTTAATGTTACAAGCTTTATTATCACTTACCCGGTGGTTCGGAACCCACCTAAAATAGTAGGTCCACCATGTTCCCCGTAACATGGCTCAAACGGCGAGGTAGAACTACCCGTAAGGGTCTCCCCACCATTAAAAGCCATACGCTTATTATTATTATTATAATGAAAATAAATGCTAGAAAGCATAATATCGTGTCTCGAATAGCATTATAATACATGAAGCTGATAAATAATATTTAGTTGTTTTGATCGAGATACTATTATATTTTGTAGAGCCTTATGCTTACTATAGTCCTGGGTATGACGTTAAACTGCCCCTCCAAGGATTAGCCTTAGGCTTGCATAGTGGAGCGTCCAATACTCGAGGGTAATCAGCATCACAAAATAGAACACATGCTGTCGAATGGTGGTATTCAAGCTAACCTAACCTGTGCCATACATTCCAAAGCAGTTTTTTTATTTTGCGATGGTAATTATCATCGTCTAATACTCGAGGGTAATCACCATCACAAAATATAACACATGCTGTCGAATGATGGTATTCACGCAAACCTAACCTAACCTGTGCCATACATTCCAAAGCAGTTTTTTTTATTTTGCGATGGTGATTATCATCGAGTATTGGATGCTCCACTGTGCAAGCACCCTTAGGAAGGGCTGAAAAAGCCGTAGCTAATGCCACATGGGATTCACTGAATGGGGGATGAAGAGGAAATATTTTCTTGTACTCATATAATATCAGCAGCAAGTGAAGAGTTGTGATAGAAAACGTGTTAACTCACTTCAAGCTCCTTATCCAGGAAACCAGCGACGGCTTTTCCAAATTTCTTGTTTCCAATGTAGAAAATGGCAATTATCGAATAAACATAGTAGTACTCGTGCTCAATGAGCCAAATTTCCTTGCTCATTACATAGTTGAAAAGTCCAAAACCCAATAAATAAGGGCCTGCAACAACAACCAAAACAAAAATAAGAAATTTTAACTTGATTATTCTGACACTGAGAGTAGAAATAAATAACAGAAACAATCCTCGGCTCATTGCCATTCAACTATTTAGACATACACCTTACAAATGAATTGCACTTAATTTAATTTGTAGCGAAATTGTACAAACGCTACAAATTCTAGGTCAATGGAATTCAGCATTAAGATGTGAAAATAAAGATGAATTATTAGGCTACTAGTGTATAAACATTGGCTATTATTGAAGCAGTGCTACAATATTAGGCCTACATGATAGGGTTGCAGAAAAAGTTACACGGGGAAGAAATATTTCACAATACTGCCAAAATATTCACTGTACTGTTTTTGAAAGAAGGGGCTGAAAATTAAACGTAAGAAATATTCGAAGAAGAAGAAGAATGCTTTTATTCCTCTAAAGCATGAACAATGCTATTGGAAACGTCAATACATATAGAAAATACAAATAAAACTAAACATACAAATCAACAATTATAAAATATACCAGTTAAACATTCAACAGATCCAACAATATAAATTCAAAGTTCTTAAAAGCTATAAATCTAAAAATAATCCTTTACTGGTAACAGGAGGAGCTCGGAAATAGAGTAAAGGGTTTCTTAAACGAAATTTTTCTCAAATTTTGTCGTAGATTCCTAACTGAAATTGGAAGAACATTGAATAATTTCAAGGATAAATGCCCGGGGTTAGTCAATATCTTCTTCAACCTAGCATAAGATACATCAATTTTTGTTTCATTTCTGGTATTATAACTGTGTATGTCATCTCTGCAATGATATGAATCAATATAATAAATAATGAAGAAAGACAACCAGACAACTTGATCTCAGCCGAATTGCTTGCTCTTGATATATCACATAATGTGAGTTGAACGTAATAACAATAATATCAAAACTATGAGAAATCAACATGTTGTAGCTCAATGTTCTGTAAAATATGCAGTAGATTTTATTTCAATCAGGGTATGCGCTATAGAAAAAGTTGTAAAAAAATGCATGCGTGCATAAAACATATTTCCGAAGAAATAGGGAAAGCATTAACAACAAAAGAAATATAATTATGGAAGATATGAATAGGAAAAATTATTAGCTTATAATTTTTCACAATACATAATCTAACTGAAATAATTTTTAGCCTACATTGTAAAACAGGTCTAAATGCAATATGTATCACTTCTACGTGGAATTAATCACTTGATCGTGAGGTCGTCACGAATTTACAAGACTGCCCATAAATCATGACATGATCATTATTGTCTCTTGATATGATGGCCTGACTAAGAACAATAAAAGTGCGAAACGTCTATTTTATTTACACTTATTACTTGAAAAAGTAATAAATGAATCAAATCACTTATCAACATCTTAGGAAAAGATTTTTCCTGAAACCACTGGCGTGTTTCGGAGACCATGATAAGCCTGACGGTCCCGTATGCCTGAAAATAGGCAATAAATCACGTCAGAAGTTCCGAACTTGTTCAGATGCGATGATAACTCTCGCCACCAAATCTGAACCAGTCATATCACACGATAGTAGTTTACATTTATTCATATATAAATAAATAAATAAGTCTTGCTATCTCGCTGACATTCAAGTTTATAATTACTTTCGTACGGTACTCATTTTCTACTACTATTTCTTTTTATAAGCATAAATAATTAGGTAAGATTTGAACTTTTCAGGTGCGACTTGATAACTCTTTGATACTAAACCTGAACCAGCCAGGTCATAACCACCTATACTATTTAACCTACATTAATGCCACTTGGTTTTCTTGTTACATAACGATCTGCGTTGTTGATATTAACTTTTTATGGAAAATTCAACGATTTGTCTCAATTTTAATAGAGAATAAATAATACTTTTACTCGCGTAGGTCAAAGGCTTTGAAAATGAATGTCCACGATTCGAAAACGTTTGGCCTACGTGAACAAAATTTCATCTATTCTCAATTAAAATTGAATTTTAGTCGTTGAATTTACCATAAAAAGCCAATAGTGGTGCCACCTTTTTTTAACCATTAACAACAAGTAGCAACAGGAAATGGAGAATCACCTGTAACACCAGTTTTCTTGTAGAAGAACTCGAACCATTCTTCGGGTACGCAGAGGTAGCGGACTTGGCCGGGTTCTTCGAGAGCTTGTGGGCGGGGGAAGTTGACCAGGTCTCGCTCGGGTCCCTCCCATGGCGGCCGGTCTCCGGTTGCAGCAGCTGAAGCAAGCTGGCGGCTAGCCGATGGCGCTGCAACGGACACCTTCGACATCAGCTGCGATGTTGCTGCAGCCGACGATGCTGTTGCTTCTGTGCCGCTGAATCGCAGAGGGGCAACCACAAGTGACCGCGCTGGGCCCGCTTGTTTTGCTGTAACAGATAGGGTTAAACTAGCATAACTTACGTATTATACGGAAGCCAGTGGCGGCTGGCCAGGGGAAGGACATGAAGGAGTTTTCCCCAGTGAATTTATTAATTTTTGACTAATTATTTTATTGCAATGAATCGTTTAAAAAGAGCATTTTGGCACTTAATTTATTTAAGAATGAGTGAAAACTAAATAAAAATTATGAGAATTTCATTATTTTTATAATCAGAACTGCAATGGAATGCTCTCACCTAACCGCTGGCTATTCGTAAGCTGGCTGAGGTCTGTCAATCAGCAAGTGAAGGGATTTCTTACAGTCTGAAAAGTCCTTCACTTCATTAGGAAGCGGTTGCGTGTGTTGACTGGTTGTCATGGCAACGCAATATTGTTTACTGGGGTGAAGGAATATAAAATTCCCTGCACCTCCACTTGTCACAAACTCTTGCTAGCAGGCCCAGCGTTGTGGTCTGTGGCAGTGGTACCAGCATAATCTGAATTATTACAAATCGTTTTGAATATTATTATTTTTTGTGTAAGTTCAATTTTAATATTGGAGCATCAAATAAGTTATTGAAAAACATTCATTGCGTCTCTAAAGGTCTAAAGTAATAAGTTATTATGCTTTATTAAGATACTAATTAACCTTTTTGGCTGCAGTTCCGTTTGAAGTCGATAGTCAATAGTCGATGAGTAAGATTGAGCTATGGGTTGGAACAGATCGACCAACTATTGACTATCGATTCTCTCAGTCGATTATTTTACTGGACTACATACGAAACTGTGATACTCTGTAGTGTGAGTTTGAAAAATGAATTGGAATTTTTTATAGGGGAGAATCATTGTTTAATTTACCTATTGATAAAGTTTTGATTCAGTTAAGGGAAATGGACGTTCATGAAGATGTTTTCAAAGAAGTGTACAAGTTATTCAGTTTGGTTTTATCCCTACCATCGACTAGCGTTTCTGTTAAACGAAGTTTTTCTTGTTTAAAAAGACTCAAATCATATTCAACGAACATTATTTCACAGCAGAGACTCTTCATTAGCTACAGTTTCAATTGAAAAAAAATGCTTCAAGAACTGGAAAAAAACAATCAGCTGTATGATATTATTGTAGAACGCTTTGCAGATTTAATTTATAAGAAATAGCTTCAGGAAGGAGTATTTGGCGAGTGCAATGATAAAACTTAATAAAATTTTCTGCCAAAGATTACAGGTGTTTGTCCTATGTTTGTCTCAAGAAAGTTAATAGCTTTGTGATAGCTGCGAGCAGTGCTAGGTATCTGTTAGTCAGATGAGTCACGAGCGCCTGAGCCCCTTCTTCAAAGGTGACTGGTTTGGCTAGCAAAAGTTCTCTGCTGTGAGAACACCTCCCATGGTTCAGAATCCATCCAAGACAGTAAGCCAACTCATCAATATTGTCATCATTGTCAATATTGAGATAGCACTTTTTCTTTTAATGCAAAGGATATCAAAATCTTCTATATATAATACTTTATGGCATTCCCCCACCCCTCCCAAAGATAACAGATATTTGCCATCCTATGTTTGTCTTAAGCAAATTATTAGCTTTGTGATTACCACGTGCTAGGTATCTGATAAACAGATAAGTCACGAGTGCTTGCGCCCTAATTTAATTGGTTTGTCCTTCACCATAATTTTGGAGTGCGAGCCGCCACTGACGGAAGCTAAATCGTGAATTCATAGATAATGCATGAATTAAATTAATGTACATTCCCATTAACGGGACGTCACGATCTAGCGAGGTTCAGTTAAGTCAATTCTTTTTGTCTTTTGTGTTTCAAATAGTATTCTATACAAAATATGTGAATTTCAAGTAGAAAATAATTTGCTTTTATAGCAGAAATCTGAATGAATTCGTAATACAGCGTTTACCATAGGCTCAAAAACGCATTTTTGAATGGGTTTTCTGCACACTTCCCGGTGTTTGCGACACTTATTTTCAATTATCTTTCTGTGCTCTACATAGTGTTCTGTATGTGAATTTCAAGAAAATCGAAGGTAACCCACATTTGCTTCAGTTCTAATTCTAATATTCCCAAAATAATTCTAACCCAAAATTCTAATATTCAAAACGGATGGAAAAATACAGTTTACATATATATAGACCCTGAGTAGGGAGCAATGTATGGAAATACATAAATATAGTATTTAGATATATCTAGATTGGGTGATAGGGACAAATAAGCAACGAAGATATTTTCAACGGTTTTTCTTTATTATTAAACTTCAAAGGCCAATGTCATATCACAGACTAACTAGACAAGACTCTAATTATCTTTGGTCAAGTCCCCCGCAAGAAGACGGTGGTCCCGTGATAGATCATTGTAACTTTGCCCTAGGCTCAAAAGTATGTCAAATAAGCAACTAAATACTAACGGTAGGTACTATTATGTGAAATAAGATAACATAGGAAATATTGAACAAATATCTCATCTTGAATCTGGCACAAATGGAGCCTTAAATAAGGATAGATTGTCATAAATCTAAAAGAAGGGTAGGCATAGGTTAAATGCCTCAGCGATTAATTACAAAGTATTTTGTGAATCTCCGAACACAAGGCAAGCATATAAATATGTACATAGGAATGAAAGATAGTATAATATGATTAATATAAAGTTGTAAAGCAGAATATTTACCGAAATTAAAAGCTAATCTGGATAACATTTTCTTATTGCCCTTCACGATACAGACCCAATATCACAGGCAGGGCAAACACATAGAGCATTGATTACATAGAGAGGTTGTGTAATAGAAACATAGAGAGTAGCTGGATCAAGATTTTACTATCATTGAAATTTGGAAGAACATCAGTTAATTGATGTAATAAACATTAAAATGATTTGTTCTATGATTTCAATTTTTTTATTAATATCATGGAGCGATTTACTACAAAGATATTGTAAATGCTAAACTTCATGAACAATAATTAGGTTTGTTACGTTGGTATGTCTAAAACGTGACAACTTCAAAAAGTTCATGCACAGTGATAGAAAAATGTAATTCTACATAATATATTAAATTGATACCTATAGATTGGGTTAACTGTTTCTATTTTCTTGATAGTACTCAGTTTTCAATCCAGAACAAATAAACGATTTCAAATTCGGAATCACAAGCGACAACTAACGTGAGGACCCTCATGAAGCACAGTCTCAAATTAAGTGCAGTTCGATTATTTTAATTCTTGAGATTTATATTCTAATTTTATAGAATCCATAAAAGCACACCACAAAGCTGTTCAGCCAGCAAAAAATATTATATCTGATTTATCAAATTACAGAATTGGGCATTTAGAAATTAAAGATCACAGAAGCTCAAAAGTTCATAATCATATACCAACCAGAAAATGTCATTGTTCTTTAGTCGTGCGTCAAGTGTATCCAGTGTCCAACACTCTGGAATAAGACGTAAGACCTAAGCGCCAAATAGTCCACAGATTTTAAGAAGCTACCGTTTTGTAGAGCACAGATAATCAGCAATAAACAAGGGTTTTGCAATCCACTAATGTTGATTCATTCAAAGAATTGGACATTACTTTTGCTTGTATTTGAAAATTATTAGATATTTATTTTAAGATGAAGCTCAGAAATAAATACCTAATAATCACAAAATTTTGAAAATGGCTGAAGCTACGGTTTATTTGCACCTAGTCTGAAACTACAATGCTCTATGGATTATTTTTCATAAAATACGTAATAGAAAAAATATTTTTTTCAACAAGAATGAGTAAGGTGGACAATTTTTTATTGGCACTAAGAAAATTAAATACATTCATAAATTAAACTATCAAGTTAAATAAATAAAATCTTTATTTGCCAAAATAAATTTATACATTCAAAAACAATTAATAATAATTTATAGATTGTAATAATTGATCATGATGTAATTATTATTCCCTGTACTTGGGGTAAGTGAAATGTAGCCATATACAGGAAAAGAAAAGAATATTAAATTAGCAGACATGAACCAGTTTTGGGACTTCTGGGAACTGTGAGCATGAAAAATTCAAGAATTATTTAAATATAGTTTTCTTTAGTACTAAGAATAAGTTTGTTGTAAGTATATGGGTATATAAATAAGCTAGTATATACTAGACGCACTATTTACTTTTGTACTCGTTACGTTACAAGGATAAGCAGTGTGCAGCCGAGATAAACTGAAAAAAAACAAACAATTTTTGAAAGATAAAGAAAAAAGAATGAAGATTTCAATGATATTATATCCTTTGATGAAACCTATGAGAAGGGTCGATAAAATATAGCCTATCAGAGAATATTACTGAATACAGATTACTCAATCAATATATAGACTCGAATACACTTTACCAAAGACCGCATTAACCTTGTAATTGATTATAACTACTATCACCAAACTACATAGTTCAGAAAAAGAAGCTAAGGAGTTATTTATCCTGAGCATAAAAATACTGATTCAAAAGAATGCTATAAAAATTCCAATTCTATAGGTGGCGATAAATTGCATATAAAATGTTATTGTATCCGTACTAAAAAGTAATACCACACACCAACCATCAAGGCTTGGTCTATGGTAATACTCAATAATCGATATTTTCAATAGGTTGAAAAAATCAAATTAGCAACAAGTCTAGAAATATTAATACTAGCCTACATTGGACTCGTTCTTTCGCTTATAAATCGAACTCTTATTCGAATAATTTCACTTATGAATCGATTTCGTTTTCTATGAATAATTGCATTGTGAAAGCTAACCTCAACAACCTTCTAGTAAACATTTTATTTATTCTAATCGCTATTTACTAATCATAATAAATTATTTTACAAATTTAAATTGAATCATAATTTATTTGTGTTTATTTTCGTGTCACCTTACCAATAGAACCCTAGTAAGCCGTATCATCTCATAAAACCGTGTATATTATAAACAATATTAAATATTACAAATAAACACAAAAATTTATATTTTTAATAATTAAACTACAGTCGAATGACAATATTACATTCATTGAATGCGTATAAAATTTATCTATGAAATTATCAACTTCACAAAATTTCAACTAAAAAATGTTGAAGCATATTGCAAGTAATTATTGTTTAATTTTGTCAGGACATCACAGTACTGTACAATAAACACGTTAGTTTTAAAATAAGATTCTACACCACTTTTCACAATACATTAGGATCCTGTGAAATAAATGTAACTAAATACTGTTATATTTAAATGTTTATCTAGTTTTGCATCGAGTGAAAAATACTTTCTATTGAAAATTTCATAATTAACACATTAACTGCCCTGTGAGTCCAGGTTGGCATCACAGAGAGCGCTCCACTCTGGCCCTGTGAGTCCACAATGGCATCACAGTGTCAGTCATTACTTCAAGCCCCGTGGTGCTACAGTAGCATCACAGTTACTATCTATTTCCATTGGGATGCTTAGAGAAGGGCCACATCGATGTGAATGTGCCCTTGGCCTGTGCAAATATGCAATATTATGACAGAAAAACTGATAAAACTGACTTGCTGCTTAGCAAAGCTCTAAAAGAATTGTTATTGTTGAATTTTTATTTATTTATCTTGAAATACTTTTCAAATGTTATCCAGTTAGTTATTACATTTTGTTCACTGATATTTCCAAGTATATAATCATGATACAGTTGGCATTACCTATTTTGCCAGCAAGCTCAGAGCTAACTTCCTCAGTGATGAAAGTGTGGTTATGTGAGGTTGTTTACGTATCTGCTGAATTAGAAACATTGAAGTGAAGTGAGTTTTGTTGTTTTCTACAATGTCGGGAAATTATGATGAACAACAAAAACATATACTGAAATTGTGGCAGGAGCTTATGTCTGATGAGGAAAGTGAAAGTGATGGTCATGAAGATTTTTATCTATCTGATGAATATGAACCTTCTGAGAGTGAAAATGAACAGTCATCTTCTGAAGAAGAATTACCAATCAACAAAAGAAGAAAACTGGACAGTGCAAAACTTCATCAAAGAGTTAGTGTGGGTGATGCTCCTGGAACTTCAGGGGGGGTATTGCCCGATTTGCCTGGTGCTGGTGGTGACTCAGTAATTTCTGAGATTGATGATTTTGTAAATGCTGATGACTCTGTAAATAGTGTGATTGATGATTTTCCCAATGCTGATGACTCTGTAAATAGTATTATTGAAGCAGTAATCAATGAATTCACGGCTGATTTGACAGATAGTGATGATGATGATGACAACGTGAACTCAGTTACCACTTGGCACCCCATAACTGGACTATTTATGAAAATTTTAAGATTTTGTGAAAATAATTCAGGACTGACTCAACAATTGAAGGACTATTTGACCAACAAGACACCCTATAATATATACAAATTTTTTTTGAATGATGAGATTTTGCAACTAATAGTGGAAGAGACTAACAGATATGCCCAACAAACTATTCAGAAAGGAATTTCAAAGGGAGCGCGACTTTCTAGATGGACGGATACATCAATTACAGAAATTGAACAATTCATTGGTATTTTGCTATGGATGGGACTCTGTCGTTATCCAACAATTGAATCCTATTGGTCAAAACGGGCTCTGTACCAGAACAATTTGAAAAAAATAATGTCAAGAAACAGATTTCAACTGTTATTGAAAAACATTCACTTTAGTAACAATGAAACAAATCTTTATAGTGCTGACAGACTAAAAAAAATTACTCCTCTTCTTGAACTATTGAAAAACAATTTCAAGGCTGCCATTATTCCAGGCGAGACAGTCTGTATTGATGAGTCTCTGGTCCCATTTCGAGGTCGATTGCTTTTCAGGCAATACATTCCCAACAAACGTCACAAATACGGGATAAAGCTCTTCAAGATCTGTATCCCAGGAGGCTATACCTATGATCTGCGAGTGTATTGTGGGCAGGAGAGGGAAAACGAGTCACCGGTTGCTACAAAAGTCGTGATGGACCTGATGCAGGATCTACTGGGCAAAGGTCGTACCCTATGCACAGACAACTGGTACACATCAGTAAATTTGGCTAATGAACTTTTGAAAGTGGACACCCATCTCCTTGGTACACTAAGAGGAAATAGGAAAAACAATCCAGTTGAGGTTGTCAGTGCAAAACTGAAAAAGGGGGAAACCATATCCATGGAAAGTAACAATGGAATTGTTGTGCAGAAGTGGCGTGACAGGAGAGATGTCATCATGTTATCCACCAAACATACTGGTGAAATGACAACTATTGAGAAGAGGAGTGGTTCAGTCAAGAAGCCAACGTGTATTATTGAATACAACAAAGCAAAAACATTCATTGATATCTCCGATCAAAAAAAAAGCTACAACTCTGCATTGAGGAAGGGAGTGAAATGGTATCGAAAGCTGGCAATCGAACTCTTACTGGGCACCTGCATTGTAAATGCCCACCACATTCACAACCTTATGGGGCAGAAAAGGATGAGCATTACTCAGTTCAAAGAGAGTATATTGGAGAAGTTGATGAGTAGTGGTCAGGCGGCTCCAGATCCACCCAAAGAACATCAAGATTCGCACCGCTTGGAAGAACTGACACGAGAAGGAAGAAGACGGTGTCACATTTGCTATGAAAAAAATTCCAAGGAAAAAGGAAGAGCATTTGCAATGAAGAAGACACCTCAAACAAGACTGAGATGTGTAGTGTGTGATGCATTTTATTGTTTGAGTTGCTTTTTTGATAAGCACACTTGTGAAAAAGATTGACATTTCCATGGTTCATTTTCTTGTTCTTTTAGGTTATTGTTTAGATTTTTTAGGTTATTGTTTATGTTTCCAGTTTTATTCAAATATCAGTTTTATTCATGAATGAAAGTGTGATGACACGTTGGACTCACAGGGCCATAATGACATTTTGATGCCTTTGTGGCCCCGTGATATCAACATGTCACCACATTTTCAAATTGTTCTATTTCCATGAATTTGTAGAATAAATCACTTCTGATTATATACAGTACTTTGTGCACTCAATATCTTCCATATTTGATGAAAAAAATTTTTGGGCCAGAATGACATGGAAATTTCTCACTATTTGGGCAGTTAATGTGTTAATACTACTTATTTTGATGATCAGCTGTTCAATTTTATGAACTTATTGTTATAAATATGTTTTTGGACCACCAATATGGTGGAGATACATGGCCTGAATTGAGAATTAAACCTACTCAGATACAGTTTGGGAAGAATTCATAGTTTCTTATCACACTACTAAGGCTTGTTTCACACATATCCAACAGTCGGGTGAATGGGGTCGTTTAGGTTCCTTCACCTTCACACGTTACATTTTTTTGCGGTTCAGTAAATTTGCTGTATCAGTCATTTTGCAGTGCTTTCGTTTGCATGTACATTTCATATTATATGTTCTCACAATACTGTTTCTGCTGGATCCAGTAAAATAGCTGTTCCGACCAATTTCTACATTCAGTTTTGTCTTCGAAAACTGTATCGCTAAAATCAGCTGTACCGCAAAATAACTGTATCCGTATCCGGTGGCACATGTATTGTAATGGGTATGTTCAAACGCTGGTAGCAATCTTCAGATCGTCAGCATTGATCTTCTTCATTGATATTCTTCAGAATTATTGATCTTCTTATTAGTGAATTCCAGTGTCCAGAAATGGAAGATATTAATTGTTAAAATTTAATTTCTCTAATATATGAAAGACCCGCCTTGTGAGACAAGACTTAAGATTTATATAAAAAATAAAGAGAAAATGATCAGCGCAATGGAAGAAGGAGAGCACAGCAATAAGCAGCAAAGCCGGACCGAGTGAACATCACAGTAAAGTTGACGACGTAAAAACCATACCGCATAAAAACCGTATCGTCTGAACGGGGCCTTACCCGGCCTTACTGTATCATATGGAGCGCTTCACACTTACCTGATTTCTGAAATCGTATGATGCAATGGAATTAATGCTGGGTAATCGACACCACTTACCCGATGCCGGTTATGTGTGAAACAAGTTTTATTGTAACACTTTTTTGCGCTGCCAATTCTCTGTAGCACCTGATTAAAAACGAACAGTTCTGAGTCAACATTCACCATATTTCATACACATTCTGAACCTTCACCGCCAAATTCTGATAAAGCTAAGCTTAAATTTGTTTAATCTAGTCATTTGTTTAAGGTAATAAAATCTGTTGAAACTAGAGATTCGGTGCAACGAAGTTTAGGAATTTGATGGCGGCTTCAAATCCTAGGAAACAGGCAGCGTTGGCTGGGAACGCTCTTAGCATAACGGGCGTGCAACCTTTATAAAGGGCACTTAGTCCTTCTTCTCGGCGAAGTTTGGCTAGCACGTCTCTAAGGCCATTCGGGTATGTACCTTCTGGAGCTGGAAATCAACACAATTGTGAATTAAAAAGTGTAAACAATTATTAAAATAAAATACAAAATAATGAGTGAAGTTTCTACTGAAATATTTATTGAACAACTTTCTATGGAAATACTGTAGTATTCATATAACTTGGCAGCGTGTAGAAGATGGGAGGACTTGCTACATCTGAACCCAACTGCTGCCAAGTTATATGAAAACTACAGTAGTAATGTATTTATTAAAAATGGCGGATTTTAATACATTGAATTTCCAACTGACACTGCATTATTCGAGGATTTTCCCCTCTTTTTTCCAAGAAATGTTTTTGTTTTCCTTCTTATAGATGTATTTTTATTTACTTTTATTTCTATGATATTTGGACGTGCATTGATAAATTAGAATTGTATGGGAGGGTTAAGTGGTGGAGTGGCCGTAGCCGAGTGGGTTAAGTGCTGGTTTGCTAGCCCAAAGGTCCCGCGTTCGATCCCAGTACTGACCGAAAGAATTTACCTCGGGCCACTCCCGTGTTTCGGAGGACACGTTAAGCTGTCGGTCCCGGATGCCTAAAAACAGTCGTTAAGTCACGTCAGAGGCCCTGAACTTATTCAGGTGCGACCTGATAACTCTGACACCAGACCTGAGCCAGCCAGGTCACACGATATTATTATTATTATTAAGTGGTGGAGAGGGCAGACTGCGCCTTAACTTCGCCCTCCCAGGCAAAATAAAGTCAGTTAACCAAACCCAAACAAAAATTAACATTTTAGGAAAGCTGGAAAGATGCGGTTTGTGTTATGCTCTTGGGACTACGCCGGGTACCGCTATTATAACTAAAATTCCGTTGCAACGCATGGGTGAACCGCTAGTGCAAATAAAAATTGAACTATTAAGGTCGATTCACACACATCAGTCACGGCGCGTCTCAGTTCCGAGCTATCCGTCTCGTCACAGTCATGAAATATATTTTTATCTGAGTTTTCGGTTACGCTGTCTACACTCGTCCGGCGCCGACCCGTCAGGTGACTGATTGTTACCGTGACTGAACTGTGACTGTGACGCGCCGTAACTGATGTGCGTGAATTGCCCTCTACTATTGCAATAATTTAAGCTGGGCATTCACGTTCCGATTTGCAGTACGACTTGTGGTCCAACCTCCAAGGTTGGATCCGATATTGGAACGTGAATGGGCTTGTTGGATAGTTGGAAGCGTAGGTGGACGACTCGGAACTTCTAGAGGGACGACTGGAAGGTCCGACTGTCGACGACGGAGTTGGAGCGTGTGTGGGGGAGTCGGATCAAAGTTGTCCAACTTACCTCAGTCAGTGCTTGACCTTCGGGCAACTTTGGTTACATTTTTTGGCTCGAGAGCGATGTTCACAGCTGACTAGGAATAAAGTTGGATTGCTAGTCGGATTCAAGTAGGAGCGTGAGTGGAGTCAACTATCCAAATAACAGTCTACTGAGTCGTACTGCAAATCGGAACGTGAATGCCCTGCTTTATATGAGAATTTCTCACCTGTTTGTAACCGACTTTTCAGTACATCAGCTGGTATTGCGACCAGCCAATTGCATATTCCCGCCATGCCTCCAGCGAATATGGTTCTCAATAGACCAAGATTATCTACTTCGCCTTCCTTGGGAGCAAGCGTCTTCTGAAGCCACTCGTAAGTCATGAAATACATTCCACTAGCTGGCACATCTCGCAGCAATGTTGCACAGGTGCCCTTATAGATACTTCGCATTCCTCCTTCCTTGTAGAGCTGTTTTACGACATCTACTGGTCCGCTATACTTTGCTTCAGTAACTCCACCTTGAATCTGGAAATAGAATCTGGATGTAATGCATCACTTATCAAAACTTGAATTCGATAGAATGATATTGCCATCAAAATAAATCATTAAAACACTATAATTAAACTAAAGGAAAATTTTATAAAAAGACGCAATAGACCAGAACACATTAATCATATTTGATTATGAATGAAGTATTCGATATACTGAATTATTAGACTTGTCACAACCACATTTATTGAAAATTGGGGGACGAATTTCATTAGAAATACATCAAATAATAAATATAACTTTTTTCTGGGAGACAGAAATATAAAATATATAGTTTTTTTGACTCTACACCAAATGCGAGTGGAAGCATGGCAGTACCAAATTCTTTGAAAATGCATCTTTTAAATTGTCGCATCCTAACCAACACAGATACCTGCCAGTGTCCCTCACTACAGAGAGTTCATTCTGTTAAATATCTAGGGTTATTGTGGACCAACACTTGAAGTGAAATCACCAAATTGATAACATGTGCCAAAGACTAAAGTACCTAATAAATAAATTTTATGAAGTGAATAAATTAGGAAATAAAAAATTACAAAACTGGTTTACTTGGCATTTGCGCAGTATATTCTCCAATACGGTATTAGAGCTTGGGGAGATGCTCTGGATACGCATTTCAATAAAATATTTGTCATCCAAAAACATATATTAAGGGCAGCCTTGGGTAAACCAAGGCTCTATCCGAACTCAAATTTATTTAGGGAGCTTGAAGTACTTAAACTCAGGCAATTACATGTAACAAATTTAATATTATTCACATATAAAAATAAAATTAGTTTTCTTCCGTATCTACCAATTTATAATTTACGTCCCTCTGGCACAAATTCCAACCAAGTATCCAGACGGTAGGAGACGGATTGAATATATCTGTGATAAAACAATCAACATACTGCCAAATAAATTTGTAAAGAAAAGGTCACTCCAAAATTGCTTAATGATGTGGATGCATGGGTAAAAAGTAATGAATTCTCAGTAACTATCTTTCACTAAAATATAAGTTGTATAATTGTGTTTTTTCATATATTTCAACTAATTATTTACATATATATTTATAATTATCATAGTTCGGTTGGTGAATGAAATAGCTAAATATAGTGTTTAATCTTTCCAATGTGCTATCTAAAAATCCAAATCTTGATTTTGCAGACAATTTTTTCTTCTTTTCATTTCAATTTGTTATGTCACATAGAACTCCGCTCCAGCGCACAAGCTCTTGGCTTATGCTGGAGTGTAGTAAACAGATTTATGATAAGTGTTATTTAAATTATATATTTTTCTTTATATTAATATTGTGTAGCCTACCTAATAAATATAAAATTTTGATATTGTACACTAGAGTTATTTGATATAATGTGATTGTTTTTTTTTTTTGGTTTTCTCTGTATAAAATAAAATGAATAGGCATACGAATTTGAAAAAATAAAATATCACCTGCAAAAGGCACTTGATTCGTTCTCCCGGAGCCATAATTGCGGTGGTGAATATACCAGAGAAAGCCCCGGCATAGAATAACTCCAGTGGCGTCAGTGTCACATCCTCGCCTCTGCCGTACTGCAGAATTCTTTTGCCCACTCCAAAACCGAAGAAGCTCATGGCGAAGATAGGAGCAACTCCCGCGATGGGTGCTCCCATTCCTAGAATAGCCAATAAGGTACTACTGTACTCTCAAATTTATTTAGAAAAATCATATTTTTTCAATTATTTCAAAGTTGTATTTAGGCCTAATTATTATTTAAAAATCTTTTTCTATTATAAACTTAAAAAACACTTTTAGATGAAAATTGACTCACGTTATGGCGTGACGGCCGTTTCGCTCTGTTGTCTAGAGCATCATCAGACGACCCACATAACACACTTTGAGTGTACTGTGGGTCGTCTGATGATGCTCTAGACAACACAGCAAAACGGCCGTCACGCCATAACGTGAGTCAATTTTCATTTAAAAGTGTTTTTTAAGTTTATAATACATATTAGAGGAAACAAGATGGATCTTCAACATCATAATCTTTTTCTATATATATTTTTATCAAGTATTGGCATGAAACAATATTGTCTTATTGTCCGGCTGAAATTAGATAGAAAAGAACAATGCTAAAGCAATGAGAATTCGGTTGAACAGAATAAAATCATAATAGAGGGAATAAGCTTTAAAAAAACATAACAAGATAGAGAAGTCATAAGAGAAAAACGTGTTATATTTAATAAAAATATTTTTATCATATAGATCCTAATTTCTTCTGACTCTTGTCTTGTCCAAGTGACTTTTGAAG
Organism: Conomelus anceps; assembly: GCA_948455865.1. Lineage (NCBI taxonomy): Eukaryota > Metazoa > Arthropoda > Insecta > Hemiptera > Delphacidae > Conomelus > Conomelus anceps. The sequence continues at coordinate 9,744,205 of OX418223.1, read as the reverse complement.
TAAGAGAAAGCTCCGTAATATTTAAATTTAGAAATTGAGAAATTGAAAAAAAGGAAGAAATCACCTGCAAAAGCCTTTTTGATTTGTCTTGTAGCAGTGATGCATTTTAATTAACTAGAAATTCAATTAAAACTGAGGACAACTTTGATTCTAGTCCTGGAAAAATTGTTTTTGTACACTAGCATGAATACATTAGCATGCATTATCTTAAGATAGAAACTGCAAACTTCAATACAATTCCATAAGTTATTTCTTTCAATGTCCACAACAGCGGAAGTCTTCAGTGTTATTTATAGCATAAAAATAAAAAATTAGTCATATTCCTGAATTTCTTGTTCCATGAAGAACTGCGTTGTTAATATTAAATTTTAGGTGAATTTAACGACTTGCAGTCAATTTTTTCCTAACAGTTTATAAACTGTTGATTATAAAAAATATAAATTTAAAAAACCATATCCTACCTTTGTATAATCCAGTTATTCCTTCCCTAGCAATCGTCTTTTTAGCACAATCCCAGGTGCCAGTGAAAAGAGGAGGCATCCCTGGTGCTGGTTTCGGCATCGTTTGTAATCTGACCTGCGAAAGCATCATTATTAATATTCGATGATTATTATGAGATACAAGGTAAAAACCTAACCTACAAAGCCTTCACATGAATGAATACATTTATTTCAGATTTGTAGCTGATTGGGAACTGTTCAAAGTGAAATAATTATCTTGGCTCAGTCCATGAAGTTATTACGCGGTTGGAAGCTATGCAATAGTTTTTTTCACCGAGCTGGAATAATCAGTATGATTAAATGCCAAATACACAGAAAAAAAGCTGTAGCTCTGAGTAGAGTATACCACTAAAAACGATGAGAAATTCAAGAACTAGAAAAATATCGTAAAATTGATGAGGAATTAAAAGGAACCAATTTGATTAAGCAGTATGGGGTAATTCATCAAAACAAAGCCTTGATAGGGTGTTTAAGATCCAAAAGAAAGCTGTTAGGTGTATGGAAAGGGTAAATCGATGATATTCATGTAGGACGTTGGTCAACAGACTTGGTCTCATTTAACTTACTGTACCCTGGTTATATGTGTATGAAGCTACTTTATATGTAAAAAAGGGCGATATTAACCAAAATCTCGATGCACATGTATTATAATACAAAACGCCGAGATTATCACTTGGTGAGTCACAATAGTAGATTATTCCTACAAAAACCTAGTTATACTGGTTTAAATTCTACAAGCTACCGCAGTTTTTAAAGAGTATTTAAAATATAGAAATATTTAAAAAATATTTAGTTGATAAAGGTTTTTATGGTGTACAAGAGTTCCTTTCACATCAAAATTAAGCCTCACATTGACTAATTGATATAGTAATTATAGTAACTAGTGTATAAGATTGTATAAGTGTTGATTTGACTTGTATTATACTCCTTAACTGGAGTCTCCAAGACGTAATCTACAAAAAAATCATAGACTATTGTTCGACGTCCATGAAGGGGATTGTTGTACAAAAGCTGAAAGTTTTCCTGTTATTTTGGAAAAGTAGTTGTTGCATACAATCAATTAAACAGACAAGCAAGGGACAAGCAAACAAACTGCAAATTCGAATTCCCATAAAATTTTGCAATGTCAACATTTTTTATTAGTGAAACAGGTCCATGTTCCTAGTATAGACCAGCCTTTACAGTTGATCTATTGTACAAGAGAAACGGTTTAGCTGAAGATGTACAAATACAGAATGGAAAGGGAAAATACACTTATAACTTATTAACTTATATATTCTGCTAAGCAAGTCTCTAGTCTCAAGTCTGTTATGAAGTAGATTCAGACAACTGTATAAGGAAGGGGATTATTACGTCTAATTCATAAATGATAATAAAAAGGACAATAAAATCATGTTGAAAAGGATTTCTATTTTATAGTTGTACGTGGTTCGGAACCCACCTAAAATTGTTTGTCCTCCATGTTTCCAATAACATGGCTCAAGCGGCGAGGTGGAACTACCCCACTTATAAAAGCCATACGCATTTACTTTTTGTACCAACATATTACCAGCTAACAGTTTAAAATAGTATTCTTAAAAAAACCTCATTCATTTTGTGTGAAACCTCAATAACTACAAATTTTTGCTAATATCCACGGAGGTAGTTTACTTTCTATTTGGATATTTTCAAGGGATAAGAACAAGCGGAAGATAACAATATCTGATTAAACCAGTATAATATAGGTATATTATATAGTATACGTTACAAAGAGCAATCTTTGTTAATCCTTATTAATTATATTTTAAAACAATTATTGCAGTGTTTTGAGATTAAATTTACAGCATTTCAATAGTCAATTGAAAGAATATATTGTGGAAGTTACACATTGGATTGCATATATGCTTAAAATTGATAAATTACTGGTGATCTATATTACAGGTGTGTTTCAAAGCGGTCACATATTAAGATAAAATACAGCAAGGAAGTCTCCCGTCAATACTCGCACAACATAGACTTATAATTGTTATTTCGTCATTATATTCATAGAAGAATAAATAAGCTTATAACAATAGATTATTTAAATGTCATACAAAATTGATATCTATTCAAATAGATCGAATCACTTTCGGAAGACTTGGACTGAGTTGGTGATTCAATAAAAAAATTGATAATTGGCTCGTCGCATTAGTTGAAGGACAAGAGATCAATGTTCCAGTTGAGAGATCGCTCAATTGCTATGCCACACTTGTGCTGCTTTCCATTCCACTTGCCACTTTTTCCTTTCCTCTTGCAACACGCCTCATGTATGATGTGGGCGAAGGAAAAGGAATGTGAGGCATGCTTCTTGCGCATGCTTAACGAGCCTCTCTCTCGGGCAACATGAAGTATGTATGCTGACAAGCGAATGTTGTTTAACTGGTGTGGACATATATAATGAATAATGTGGACAACGCTGTGCCAATACTGTTGCCAGATTCATACTTGGCAATGACATCTCCGATCGTAGCTGTTCTTATAACTACTGTCAATGACGTATTTAAATTATTGGTTTGATTACAGTAGTAATGAAAGAAAGTATCACATTCCTTTCAACTTAAATAATTATGACCAAAAAAATCATTAATGGCTTGATTACAGTACTAATGTAAGAAAGTTTCACCTTTAATAGTTACGTTCAACCTTTTAAAAAAATGCAAGAAAAAATTGAAAAACTTATTCTTAAAGCTTTTTTTTTCAAGTTGATGATAGAAATAGTAACTTTGAATAGACTTTTGCACACCTCCAGGCTTCTGCGACACTTATTTTCATGTTTTGTGAGTTTCAACTACTGCTCTACAGAATATAAAAAACGGAGATGTCCCCTATTTGCTTAGAATTACTTGGGAATTTTATAATTAAACTCAAGATTGAAACTTAATTTATTCACTTTTATGAGAAATAAAAGTGTGATGCCCGTTTCTTACTGGTATCGAGATGTCTTTCCTATGAAGCAGGCGTTTTAACCTGTCAGTCTAGTAGAACGCCTGCCGTATTTCCGAAGAAGCATCATACAAGTGCGAAACGGGCGTTAAACAAAAGTGTGAGAAGGTTATCTATCTCGATTCACTCTTCAGTGAGTATGCTATGCAATAATTTTTCTCTCGCCGACCCTAATACAGAGCTTCCATGTTTGACACCGTCAGTCCATATAACCAAATAAACCGGTGGTTCGGAACCCACCTAAAACTGTAGGACCAGCTCTTCAATCACCATCATCCAACTCATTACCCACGGACAGGTATCAGACCTATGTGGGCTTTATCCTACAAAAAATCTTCAACACACATGGCAAATGCTTCTAATACTCTTCTTTCCGCCATACATACACCTGTTCACGTTTTACTTTTATTGAGTGCAAATCTCCATATGACAATATAGGAAGTTATTTACCCCCGATTTTTGGAAGACTGATTTGGGTGGTTTTAGATAAAAATTAATACAATTTGAAAAAGGTTTGGATAAACCCAACGGGGGTGTATAAGGGGGCTCAAAATCTCTAATCATCATCATCATCATTGGCGCGAACACCCTTTCAAAGGTCCTGGCCTTCCCAAGTTTAAAACTCCATTCATTTTGACCCATTGTCAACCGTTTCCATCCTCTGAGTACAGTTAAAATCTTACTCGACCTTGTCCATCCTCCCCTGTCGACGTTTTCCTTTTGGCTAGGCCTCCATTATTTGTATCTTAGGTGAGTCGGTTGCTCAAATAACGTGTCCAGCCCAGCGAAATCTTCCTAATTTGATAGTTGTAATTATATCCTTGCTGTTATATATTTCATCCAGTTCAGCATTGTATAGCTGCCGATAGACGTCCATTCTCTAATGGCTCCAAATAATCTTCTTAAATTTTCCGCTCAAACCTCCTCATCTCGCCTTGTCATTGTCTAAGTTTCACTACGGTACAATGAATGAAGACGGGCTTGACTTTTAAAATGCTTGACCATGCAAAAGCAGCAGCCATTTGCTAAAACGCATCTGCCATTCTTCTCTTTATCTCTTAGTCATTATTTTTGTGACCAGCGAGCCTAGGTAGTTGAATTCTTCAAGCACTTCAAAGTTATAGTTGTTGGCAGATATGCTATTACCTATCCCTCGAATTTGGGCTTCATGGCTTTTATCTTGTTCTCGTTCATCTCAAGACCCATGTTCTTGACAGCTTTCTCCATTCTCAGAAACGCCTCCTTCATTTCTAAGGAGGACCTAGCAGCAATTTCAATATCATCAACATATCCAAAAATCTTCGTCTGCCGGTCAAAATTTTTTTTTATTGTCGTTAAATTTGCTTTGGAAAAGTTTCAAGATTTTAATTCAGTAGCCTACAATTGACTATTTACAACTTACCTTTATTGTGTCTAGAGGATGACCAGCTATAACTGTACATACTCCACCAAAACCTCCGGATAGAAAATATTTTATTGGACTAGACTTTTCCGAAGACATTTTGATAATAGGCTAAAAACTTCAAAAGATGAATGTACCACAAAATACTTCCAAAGTTCCAGTTGATTAAATTAAAAGTAGTCACAATTGAAACTATTGCTAGGACCACATTCATAAAATTACAATAGCACTATATCCGCTCAACTAACTTTTTTCTGTCTCTGTCCTTGCTTGCTACTTGGTATCACTTCCTAACCTCAAACATTCTGATATCTACAGTTCACATCCCAAATATAGAACAAATACATTGTCATCCTGTATTCAAATAGCGCATATTGAAGCGAGGCGAGTGATGATAACCGTCGGGGTGCTATTCCGTTCAAGTTTGTGATGATCTAAAATACATTCAATAATGTTCTTCGTTGAAAATTAATCACTAAAACGACTATAGATTCTGTCAATAAAATCAATTGATAATTCTATTAATTATTTGACACCGATATCAGTAATATTATTTACTTCGAAATTAAATTATCGTAGGTTGGCAATGATTTATTGCTGGCCGCTGAAAAATAAATTGATATAAATATACTATCAATATGTAGTATATAATATATATATCAATGGAAAAAATAATTCCATGAACAATTGTTCATGAAAGTGGAAATAAAATAACTCATTATTACAATTACTATTATAGTAATAAAAAATTTCAACAAGATTCCCTTATTGGCCACTATGCTGCGCTGCTAAATGCTGGAATGCTGCTTTTCTACGTTTCCTATTCAAGGTTTTCAATTGCTTTGTGGTTTACGTTTACTGGTTTGTCGTAGTGGATGTGGAATATATTCTGAGTGCATTGAATAGTCAAACAAATGATATTTAGTAGTGTGTTTTTATAACGATTGATATTTACTTTTATTTTTCAATTTTCATGTGAAGCAGTGTACTTGCTCGCAAACCGAACAAAACCTACAGTCATTCAATTTCTCACTAACTTACCTCTAATGAATCTCTTGTTAATAATGTGACAAGACTACCGCTCATCATTGAAGAGATAGATTTAAGATTTTTCTCGTCTAAAATGTCACTCTCTGTTCCACTGGATTTGAACACATGTAGACTTTGTTTATCACAAGAAGGTCTATTGCCATTGTTTTCAGACATCGAAACGCCAGAAGGGGGCTTTAATTCGTTGCATAAAAAAATTCTGGCCTGTGTATCGATTGAGGTAATTATAACTTATTATATTATACTGTTTCAGACTGCTGACTGAAACCAGTAAGGCCTGGTTACACAGAGCGAGTTGCTTACCACAGTTGACATCTGCACTCGCACGTTCACTTGCATGACAGTAGCTTCAGCTTGACTAGCCTCGCCCGGTCACACAAGTGCGAGTTGCTGGGGTGAAATTAGACAGCTACTGCTCGTGTACTTGCATCAAGTAGTTGCTATTCACTTAAATGCTTTGCTTCTTACAATTATGTCGCAAAATTCACGACTGCTCACGGTTCATACAGTTACAAAAGCGTTAACAAAAATACTTTTCTATTTTCAACAGCTGGTTGTAGGTCAAACGTAGATTTTTAATTTTTTTGTTACTTCACTGTAATCCATTAAGCCCGATTCCTTCTGGAGATAATCTAGGGAGACTTTTTGAAGATTTTATAATTTGGATCCAAGCAATTCCTATGGTTGGTTTGTTCTTTGTACAGTTCAACAAACTTTATGGTTTGTTCTGAAGACCATCTATCCGCCATATTTGCTGAACGGGGACTCAAAAAACAAAAACTGGACAAAAGACTTGGTGAACGCAAAAGGCACATAAACAAACTTGGTCCAGAGGCGAGCTACTGTCATTTCGCAGCACCATGAAATTTGACGGGCGAGTCACATGCGAGTATGGTGGGGAAAGGCGAGTGGCCAGTAAAAACAAAAATATTTGTAGTTACTCGGTACGAGTTACTGGCCCACTTGCTCATGACAGTAACTCGTATGGTGCGATCACACGGTGCGAGTAGCTGCATAGGTCAACTCGGACGCTAGCACGCACTGTGTAACCAGGCCTTAGTTAAGTTACTGTAGCCTAGTTTCTTTGCTTGAGCCCAGGCAGCAATGCCTTTACAATACGTTTTATTACTAAAAGTTTACATCAAGTGCCAGGTCTGTTTTCTTCAAATGTATGGTTTTAATCCATTTGCCATTCTATTCTGACGATAAATCCAAAATAATTGCTTGGCTCTCATCTCTAGTTAATTAATAAACTATGTTCAAAATGGGAGGACACCATTCGTACGACTCGTTTTGATCGACCTAGTAAACAAAGGTGGTTCAGTCACATCTAACCAGGTTAGGTTTGGTTATGCAGTTATGGCTGCACTAGCAGTAGGTCGATCAAACTGTTAAGACGTCCTAATACCCGTTCAAAATACCTGCAATTTGAGGTCAAGTTGACGGTCTCGTCATCGTTTAACGTCAAAGTTGACGGTCTCGTCATCGTTTAACGTCAAGTTGACGGTCTCGTCATCGTTTAACGTCAAAATCGATGTAAATAGTCGAATCAAACTGATAAAACCGAATGGGTTAGCTTAAGAAATGAAAATACTGGTTTGGAATCGATTCCACTATTACAAATATAGTGAAAAGCTGCCTTAGTCTCTAAAATATTATGTCGGCACTCTCATTTTATAAAATACACACCATGACCTTTACTAGCTAACCTATTATCAAACTATTACAACCCCCTCCACTTCTTTATTCTATGTTGATTTGAAGTATAATATTTATGAGCAACCTATTATTGCAGGGTATCCCACATTATTTAAACCTTTCATGTACCTTGTAGCTTTTTGAACACTGCTTTATGTTAAAATTTTTGTTAGCGAAGCCTATAACTTACTTTTACAACTTCTGATAACAAACTTGTTCAAATTCTATAGAACAAAACTCTCCATAATTTATTATGCTATGAAGAATAAATGAAAATACTGTTCTGCAGTTATCCTGATGATAATATTGCCATCTAATTGAAAAAATAAAATTTTCAATAGGTTTCTTCAGAAAGTAACCTGCCGAAGAACATATGCGAGGTTTGCAAGAAAAGCATTGATGATTGGGAGAAATTCAAGGAGCAATGCCACAGAGTCAATTCTACTCTACTTCAATTTGTGGAGAGCCACAAGTCTGCTGAATACGTAGAGGTGGGTTCATTTGATTTTTTCATTTCAATAATTAAAACGTATTATTTCAATTGAATTAATTGTTATAGTTATTATTTCAATTTATTAATTCAGGTAACTAGTTGGTTAGATGTAGATTATATCAATGCAGTTTATTGGTCACTTGTTGCTTTGGTGAAAATAGCTTCTCTGCTTCTCGTATAGTTCGTCCCACGTTAAAATGCCAATAAGGAGATGTATGACAACATGCTTTCTCTATAGATTGCGTCAATCTGGCGTAACCTTTTACTTCACACATGCCAGTGTTGTACCAAGCAGCAGTTGTTATTTTGTTGGAAGATGAAGCCCGCATAGGTCTGAGACCAGTGCGTGGGTAATGAGGTGAATGATGATGATTGATGAGTTGAACCTACAGTTTTATGTGGGTTTCGAACAACCGAAACAAGCAAAATAGGACTGTTGGTGAAATTTTTTCGCTTAAGCAATTTCGGTTAGTTAATGTGGGATGTGGTACACTATTGCTTTCCTGCATTTTCTGAGGGCTTAGTGAAACTGTCGTTTTCCACTGGAGAGATTTCAACCTTCATAATTTTCAAGCAACATCAGCAACCGAGCATCAGTACTGTATAGTCTTTCAGTGGATTGCACACATTTTTATAATTTACATTTCACATTTTCAATTTACATTTTTTACAATTTGCACACATTTTTACAATTTACATTTCACATTTACAATATCACATTTTACAATTTAGTTTGTAAATTTTCAGATAAATGTAAATGAAAGGATAATAAAGTGAACAGTGTATTCAGTGGAATGAAGGCGATTTATCTATTCATTTTTAGTTGTCTCAAAAAAAAGTTAGATCTGTGAGAAGGTTCCACAATTTCAATATCGATTCTACGGAAACGATAAAATATTCAACACTTCTTCTTTTTATAAAATTTGTTCAGTTTGTTAGTTTTGATGACAGTTCCAAATTACTTAACGAATAAAGGTTTCATCACTTTCATAGTTTGCTTCTTGAAATTCGCTTTCTATTACTGCGGTGAATGCATTTTGATAATATATTGGTTAATGTTGTAGCTCTGTTAGAAAATGTGATTCACTTTCGCCACCATAGACCTGATTTTGAAACATTTCAACCAGCTGCATTACATTCAATGTGAACGGATCTCAGGATCTTTTTTTAATTTTATGGATGAATCTCGCTATTATGCATAGGTGAAATGATGCAGGCAAAAAGGCCAGAGCTGAACGGGAATCGAACCTGGTACCAATACTGTAGCTTGGTTGACTGTTATCACCAGTCACAGCCGAAGAAAAAGTATCGGTGGAGGGAAAACCTTTGTAAAAATGCAGAATTCTCAGTATGGGATTACAGAATTTTTTCACTAAGTTCTTTGGACGAAGACTTATCTGCTAGCAAATAGGGGAAAAATTAGTTCTTCTAAGTATCTCTCACTATGTTCCATGATCCAAGATTTTACTCTGGCCTCTTCTAGACGAATCAGAAGTTGCATCAATTTTTTTATTATTAAGAGTAGAAACTCAGTTTTCAGTATTGGATTATAGTATTTTTCACCAAGTTCTTTGTTCGAAGAATTTACTCTGGACTCTGGTTCTAAGATTTGATGGTTCCTACGTCTTTGAATATAGTATTTAGGTATATAGTATTAGGAATATAGGATTATAGTATTTTTCACCAAGTTCTTTGATCGAAGAATTTACTCTGGACTCTGGTTCTAAGATTTGATGGTTCCTACGTCTGAATTCACTCTTCTCGAACTTCAAATAATTATGATGTTGAATAAAACATCGTGCTCTCTCTTAAATGAATGTGCTGTCATTATATTTTATCCCCCGAAAAGGGCCTTCTGATTGGTGGCATTGGCGTGATTCTTTTTCAGACGTTGAGAAACAATCTGGGAGGTTCTGCTAGCGCACTACTGTTTTCAGATGTGGATGTCAGTATTTTTGAGAGAGAATCTTTGTTTGGTGGACTGGAAGATGGTTTACAAGTCGATGGCGGCCATGATGTTCTCAACATTTCTTTGTCGGACGATCTTTTGAGTGAAAATCCTCAGTCATCCACTCTACGAGCTAACTCTGTCATTGAAAACCTATTGGCAACAGATGAGGACTTTGATATCGGAAATCTAAATACATTTCAACCGATAAAAGGCCCGTCAGAATGTGAAAATCAATATCCGTGTGGTTTTTGTGAAGAGGTTTTCTCTGGATTCTCCAAACTTCTTGAGCATGATGATTCCTCCCATAACACACTCCCCAAAACATGTGTCTGTCAAGTATGCGGTGAAAAATTCCTTTCTGAGAGTAGAATCAATCTACATGTAGGTGAAAATAAGTGTAATAAGAAGGTTGTTACAAGCAAAGCAGAACGTTTTCCTTGTGGATTGTGTGAAAAGGATTTCCCAAAATTTTGTAGACTCCTCAGGCATGACGATTCATATCATCCTGACGTCCCCAAAACTTTTAGCTGTAAATTATGCGATGAACAGTTTGTATCTCAGAGTAGAATTGATGTACATATTCGTCGGCATAGATCTAGAATAACGGGTAACAGTCGTGATCATAAACAATATGCTTGTGGATTATGTGAAGAGGTATTTTCAAAGTTTGCAAATCTCCTCCGACATGATGATACCTATCACGCGAAGCTAACCAAAAATTTTATTTGTCAGGTGTGTGGTAAAACTTTCCTAGAAGAGAGTAGAATCGATGTGCATATGCGATTCCACGATGAACGAAAGTTCCGTTGTGTTACTTGTGGTAAAATGTTTCTGTCTCCGAAATCGTTATCTGTTCACGCCCGTGGTCATGAGGATCGATTTGTTTGTGAATTTTGTGGCGTCAAGAAGCAATCGATGAAAATTATGGAAGATCATATTCGAATGCATACGAAAGAGAAACCGTTCGAGTGTAAAATGTGCGGTAAAACGTTTTCAACTTACCAATGTAAAGCAGTCCACGAAAGGATTTGTCATTCAGATAATAGAAACTTCAAATGTGACATCTGTGATTATCGTACCTACAGTTCTAGTATGTTGAACATTCACAAACAATCACACAACATAGATAAACAATTCAAATGCAACCATTGTGATAAACTGTTTAAAACATACGCCACTTACTTCAGGCACAGTAAAACTCATTCCAAGTCGAATCCCTCCTACAAGTGTCTTGTCTGTTCGGCTGTATTTCGTCAAAAGTATTTACTAAGAAGGCACGAAGCATTGCACTTGAACTTGCGACAGTTCACTTGCTATATCTGTGATAAATCTTACAATCGTAAAGATCTTCTCAACGCTCATGTCCTTCTGCATATGAGCAAAAGAACTCATTCCTGTGATAAATGTGGACGAAAGTTTAAAACTGCGACTTATTTGAAGAAACACAATAAAATTGAATGTTCTGTAAAGAAGATTAGTGTTGAACCACACAAAACCAACATAAATAATGTTGATGACAAATTAATAGTCACCAATACAGTAGATATGATCGATTTATACTCTAATAATTTAAACTTGAACAACGTTGATGATGGATTGGTAGTCACTAATCCAATAGATATGGCTAATCTAGGCAATGATAGTTTAAATTTGAATAATATTGATGATAGATTAGTATTTTCTAATGCTTCAGATTATTTTGATCAAGGAAATGATAATCTAAATAACAGTTATGTCATTTTAAACAATGATAACATCATGCTATATACGCCTCCAGCCGTTTCTGTGCCAAATACTACTCAATCAGTGCCTCTTACTGTTTACCTTGTTGGGTCTGCCCCATTGTAGAACTGAGTTATTCAGTTATAAATTTGATAATTGATTTTAAGCATTTCTGGAGACATATAAATTTGATAATTAATTTTAAGCATTTCTGGAGACATAGTAAAGTGCGCTTTGTGCTTTACATGATTTTTATTCAAATCAAAAGTAAAACATAACGTTATTATTCTTCTCCAGCGTCTCATAATTCTCCAATTAATGTTATATAGAATGGCAAAAAAGGCGTGCACATTCAAACAATAAATAAAAGAGAATAAAATAAAAATGAACAATTCAAACCGTGTTGTATAAATACTATTTTATATTGGAGAGAGTTCGTCGTGGCTTTTTCTTTTAATTTCGATTCATCAGTTACGGCGCGTCACAGTTCCGCCTCAGTTCAGTCATGGTAACAGTCACCTGACGGGTCGGCGCCGGACGAGTGTAGACAGCGTAACCAAAAACTCAGATAAGAATATATTTTATGACTGTGACGAGACGGATAGCTCGGAACTGAGACGCGCCATAAAATATATTCTTATCTGAGTTTCCAGTTACGCTGTCTACACTCGTCCGGCGTCGACCCGTCAGGTGACTGAACTGAGACGGAACTGTGACTGTGACGCGCCGTAACTGACATGTGTGAATTGGCATTTGGGTGTTATTCAGTAGCTGCTAGATTTATTTTGAAAAACCGTAACAATTTCAGTAATTGAATGAAAGCGCGACTTCTTGAAAGTTCTGTATCACAAAATCAGGGAAATCTTGTTGCTAGAATTGTACTAGAATTCTTCATTTTTCGAGTTTCATGAATTATGTTTTATTTGATCCTAGTTCATAAGGTTTCTAGTTCTAAGATTTGATTCTAGTTCATTAAATAATACGTAAGTTTTATCAAGTAGTCTTGAAAGAAAGAAAACATTTTGTTTTGAATAGGGAGAATTGTTTATTTTAAATGTTAGTAAAACATGTATTGCTAAAAATAAGAGAATATGTGACATTACATCCCATCAATGCACATGATCTGAATTGAAAGTGGAACAATCGGATTGACGCGAATAAACTTTGAGATATAAATTAAAAATAATTGAGAATATTTTCTTCCATTCAAATAATACAGACCTATTATTTTATTATTTTTGAATTCCCACTATTTAACATGAAATTCATTAGAGCTCGATTATCTAATTTTCACGAGAGTGCTACTTTTGTATTGATCTATCAGTGATAAATTTTATTTATACAGCAATCTAGCTTTTAGTTTATTCGTAAAGTATAATATTTTTGTCAATACTGTAGCTATGCTCTGACTGAGCCAATTCGTATGTACTTTTGTATGTCATTCAAATAAATTTTTGCTCGAAATTGAAAGTATTTTCTACCTTACAAGAAAATTGCGTTGAAAGTTACTTTGTTCTTGATTCACCTCGTTGTGAAAAGGTGACTTTTTTCTATGATTAACATGTTTACTAGAGTAATTTATAATTAGTGAAAACTATAACAATTTATAACAATTGAAAAGGGATAAAGAGTCAATCTCGTATAATTGCTTGAGTAACTTGAAGAGGTTAATGACTAGGAAACAGGTCAATGTGGTAGGGAAGTGATGACCGTAAGGGTGACCGATTAGATTGGCCAGCAAAAAATACACTTCTCTGCTGTAAAATCACTTCCCAGTGGTTCGGAACCCACCTAAAACTGTAGGTCCAGCTCATCAATCACCATCATCCAACTCATTACCCACGCACAGGTCTGATTTTGTAATCATATTTACCCGGCTGGTGTAATTTAGCCTCAATTGTGTCCGTGACTAAGGCTAAAATAAGGTTCTTACTTGAGGTAGATCCCCTGGTTTGCCGTTCTTCTATTGAGTTTCAGTTGATTGATTAATAATGCTAATACGTTATTAGAAAGCCTATAATAATAGTCATTCTCTATATCACATTTTATTAATCAATAAAATTTATTTATTTATTCATCGTCACGTTACATCAAATTTTTGAGTTTCACTCATATGATTGGTGACATGTCAGTATTACTAAATCTAATACATCAGTATTTACATTATACATTATACATTATGCATAATGCGAAGTTAGAGACTCCACAGGAAGTCAGTCAGTCCTATGTGGGAGTTCACATTTGTTGCCTTCATTAAGTAGATGAGTCTCTATAAACTTACGCTGGGAAATATAAAATAACTTCAAATTTAAAATAAAATTAACCAAATTTGTTGTAGATTATATAGAGTTCAAAATCTGCTAAAAGGGGTTATATTTTTTTTGAAATTTGGTATCTTTGACGAACTACGCGTATCACTAATTATAAGAAATTCATATCTAAATTTATAAGAAATTGCATGACATGCAGTCAAATATTGGAGTGGAAATTAAAATATTTTACTCACTGAGCAGATGGTAATTTCGGACCGCTCATTTATGACCGATGATGGACCCACGCGGTCCGAAATGGCCATATGCTCAGTGAGTAGAATATTGTTGTGACACGGAAAAGAAAGAACAGTTTTCAACGTTATCTGCCTGTGTCAACAAGTCTTCCGGTCTAAGCAATTAATTACTCTACTTTTCGCCTTGTAGTTTACTTTTTGACACTTTTATGATATTTACTTGGAACTTTGTAGAATGTTTAATTAGAATTTCATGGAATCTTATCGAATATTGTGGAAAATGCGAGATTCCCTATCTGTTTATTTAGAATTCGTTAGAGAAATCTCCGTCTTTCTGGATTTTTGAAAAACCTATTTAAGGCGAACGCTTAGGTGAACATGAGTTCAGTCTTCTTTGAAATTCGTCGAGATAAACAAGTAGTGACAGTTCTGTAGTGATAATTAATTACCGTATGTTGTGCATTTTGTGAGAATTCTTTTTAATTTATACCAGTGGTTTCTACTTATAGCTTTTATTGTATTACGGACTTGTGCTACGTAAGTTTAATTGTTCTTTTTAGACGTTTCTTCTTGCATTATTGGACAGTTATTATTTAATATTAGATCGGCCTTTTAACATGTAATGATTAATTTTTGTACAGTAATATTGAAAACTCTTTAGCAGTTGAACAATATCGATTTATCTGTTCTGATTTCTTTATTTTGTGTAAGACATTACTGATCAGTGCGTGTTGTGGATTACTTGTGTAAATGAAGTGCGAGTGATAAATTTAAGTGTTGCCAGCGTTATTTTAGACATAGAACCCGTAACAATATTTTAATTTCCACTCAAATATTTGACTGCATAGTGGTGCATAAATTATTGGGGATATATTTGTTGAAAGTTTCTTTTCAATAAAATAATTGATATACAATTATCTTGGGACAAGGCTCTCAATTCGTGAAGGGTTACTCAGGCTTACTGGCCTAACACTATTTCAATAGTTCAGGTTTGGGTTTTTTTAACTTTATTTTGTAATCGTTTAATCAATTTATTTTTAATCGATTCCCTAGTTGCCAATTACCTGCATCAGCATAATATCATCTATTTTTTCGGTCCTCAACTTCTCCAAACTTCTCTTAATCCTAGTAACAGGACCCTTACTTGAGATACATCTTCTTGTTGGTCCCGTTCTTTAATTGACTTCTACTGATGTTCTAATGAATTATTCTCTTTTATTGTATAGAGTGTCATCAGAGGTGGAGACAATGACGCCGATAGGGAGCTTGATGACGATGATGATGATGATGAACATTCTGATAGAGAAGCACCGTTATCTCCTCCTAGTGTAGACATGGAGTCACCAGGGATGGTTGGAGGAACAAATGAAAATTTAGATTCGCCGTTTGGCTTGAAACAATTGAAAGCACGTCTTGATGATCAACTTGAGGCTCAAAATGAAATAGTGGAAAGTGTACTTTTTGAAGAAGTTGTTACAACGGATATTGCTGAAACGGATATTGCTGAATTAAATGAAGAAAACGAAGAAGATAAGGATGCTGTTAAAATTGATAGACCGACTAAATCAAAGGTGAAAAAGCCTTACCAGAAGAAGAAGTACGTTTGTGGTGTGAATGGTTGTGAAAAATTTTTCAGTGTGTTCAATGAGCTGACCAGCCATGATATTACCGATCACGCCGATGTGCCTTTGGATGTGACGTGCGATGTTTGTGCCAGAATGTTCATTTCCAACGACAGACTGCAGATTCATATAAATAGATGGCATGCGGAGAAAAAGTTCACCTGTGGTTTGTGCGGTTATAAATTCATGTCTAAAGAAACGTTGCGCGCTCATAAACAAAGACATGCTCGTAAGTTTGTGTGCGAGCACTGCGGCTTGGCGGCAAATTCGAATCATAATTTGATCGAGCATATTCGTAAGCACACTGGTGAAAAGCCTTATGTGTGTGATATTTGCAAACTTGCATTCCCGACAAGGTTAGCTCTAAATAAGCATAATGTAAGTCACACTAAGCTACCGCAATTCAAATGCAATGCATGTGGAAAATTGTTTGACAATTGGAGCTCAATGCGTAGGCATAAGGCTACTCACAGCTCTGACAAACCTCATGAGTGTGAAGTATGCGGTAAATGTTTCTCTCTAGCTAACTATTTAACTACCCATAAACAAATACATACGGAAATTAGAAAATATGTGTGTGAAAAATGCAAAAAATCGTTCAAAACCCGTTTACAGCTGAATCGGCACGCACGTGTTCACGCGACTAATGGTGAAGAAGTGGAAAGTAAAACAACTGTCAACGATTCTAGCAATGATCTGTCAACTCCCAGCACCGTAACTACACATGAAAAAACACAAACGGAAAATAAAAAATATGTGTGTAAAAAATGCAATAAATCGTTTAAGACCCGTTTCCAGCTGAATGGGCACTCCAGAGTTCACTCGGAGAAGCTTGTGTGTGAAATCTGTCCAAAATACTTTTTTAGACCAGAGCCTTTCAAAAGCCACCTTAGGACTCATTCAGTCGTGGAAAATGATTCAAGCAATTATTCTAGCTCCGATGAGTCTCTAGAAGTACCTAAACATTCGTCAGAAATTGGAAAACATGTGTGTGAAAATTGTAACAAACGGTTTGCTAACCGTTTCCAGCTTGCTAGGCACTGCCGTGGTCGGTCGGGTTGTGAAATAAGTGGTCATGAGTGTGGTATTTGCCAGGAAACGTTTACAGACCCCGCAATTTACAAACGCCACATACAGAGACATTCACACCTGAAAAATGAACCGCTTGATGACGAAGACAAAGAGTTTGTGTTGTTTTCTCAGTTGTAAGAAAATACTGTTTTAACGGGAAAATTTTCAGCTATAAATAATTACTGTTTTAAGTGTAAGTTTTCAAGTACAATTTTCAGTATTCCAAGTACTTTTCTGTTTAAGGAGTTTATTGTAGAACGTAATTAGATTTCATATATTTTTAATGTAAAAGGTTGAACAAGGTATTGAGGGTTTATGGCTAGGTCTGGAATTTTGTTACCATTTCACTTTATAACGTTGGATGAACTTCCTGGCCCGCGCAGCTTTCATTTTTTCGGAGTGTTGTGCTTTCTCCTCTTGAGTCCATTACAAGTGCATTACTTTTATTATTATTAATACCTCGTTACCCACGCACAAGGCTCAGGTTCAATTGATCAACCCCCTCCATTGACTAGTTTTTGCGAAATTTCCAGATCTTTTAAATTTCTGGCTATTATGTTTTCTCATTTTGGTTCAATTGAAGTTGTTATTATTGTTCAACTATTTGTGGTAGTTGATTATTACAGTTATCTATGTTTCAATAATAGAAAGGAGTGATTGGCCACTCGCTGAGCGCGATCATGCGCTATCATGATGTTCAGTCACGAGCGCCCCGGGTTGCGCTTTGAATGGTGACGGGCTGCGATAACATGATATTTTCGACTTTACCCATCTAAAACTGTAGAACCACCTTTCATAAAATCATTCACCTCATTATCCCCCATAGGTCTTAGACTTATTAGGGTTTCATAAGCAAGGAAAAAGGGGTTTGACCTATCAGCTGGTTTCCTTGACCCGTTTGCACAAATGAAATTTGCACCCGTGATGATGATTTGTGCACCTGTATGCGTTTAAAATGAAATTTATTGTTCCTTTACAAATAAAAAAACTACAGATATAAAACAACAAAGTACAATAATTGAATATTTTAAATTTAAAATTATTTTACAAAAAATGGGTTGAAACAAACCAAACGGCAGTTTACCTCCTTATCATATCACAAAATCGCTAATTAATCTAAACGCATGCCTCCGTCAGCTCTAAATGCAAAATACTGTAAAGCAAGCGGAGGCTTAGAATGGTCAGGTTAGCATTAGCGTTAACGAGTTTTACTCAATTTCTATATCGATACTGAAGCTGTTGGAGCTTTATGTGACCATTGTGATTACATCTATATATTTTCCAGTGTATTTTTTTATTTCTTTGTAAATTATAGCTTGATCCGATACTATCTAGGAAGTAGTTATAATTATTGTAAAACTTATCAAGAGGAGTTCTTAGTATAAAGCATGTGATAAATCGTCAAATTAGTGTTTTACCTAGCCTGCGATACTGTTTAATTGAGTTGGTGCTGATATGCTAATGAATTATTCTCTTTTATTGTGTAGAGTGCAGTTAAGGAGCATGGGGAGGATGGCCATTCTGATAGAGAAGCACCGTTGTCTCCTAGTTCAGAAATGGAGCACAAGGATTCGCCAAGAAAGACCAGATCATGTGCTAGAACAAAAAAGAAAGATGGAGATTCTGTCATTAAAACAATTGAAACAAAATTGATCATTAAAAAAGTGGAAAGTATGGAAAATGAAGTGAAGCCCGAGAATGATGAGTATACGTCAGAAATTGATGAGCCTAATGATGAAAATCATGATTCTTCTGAGAATAATTACGAACCATCCGAATCCAAGTGGAAATTGAATTACCAGCGTTATCAGAAGAAGAATTACGTTTGTGGTGTGAATGGTTGTGATAAAATCTTCAGTCGTTTCTGTGATCTGATGAGACACGACCTATCAGATCACTCCGATGTGCCCTTGGATGTTACATGCAACGTTTGTGGAAAAATATTCATCACCGACGACCGGTTACAAGTTCATGTGAAGACTTATCATGGCGAGAAAAAGTTCACGTGTGATGTGTGCGGTGATAAGTTTTCGACAAAAGATTCGTTACGGTCGCATAAACGACGACATTCTGGTAGATTTGTGTGTCAGTTCTGTGGTATGGCGACGAATTCAAATATGGGGTTGATTGAGCATATACGGACTCACACAGGTGAACGACCGTTTGTTTGTGACATTTGCGGACAAAAATACTCGACTAAAAACGGATTAAATGCGCATAAACGCGGCCATACTAAGGAACATCTCTACAAGTGCAATATATGTGGTTACTCGTCAGCCAATCAGGGCTCAATGTACATGCATAAGTCAACGCACAGCACTGAAAAGCCTTGTATTTGTGAAACGTGCGGTAAACGATTCAAACTGCCCGTACGTTTAGCTGAACACAAGAAAATACACACTGGTATTAAAAACTTTGTTTGTGAAGAATGTGAAATGACGTTCCTGACCCGTTATCAGCTCACCCAACACTCTCGGGTTCACTCGGGCGAAAAACCGTACCAGTGTAATGAATGCCAGAAAAGGTTTTCAAGACGGGATAATTTGCAGGAGCATATACGGACTCACACAAGGGAAAAGCGCTACACATGTCTTCGGTGCCTGAAAGCGTTTTCGTTTCGTAAGTCGTTGAATAAACATATTTGTCCTGTGGTTAAAGGTGAAAATGTTCGCGAAGAATCATATAACGATAAGCCCTTGTACTGTCAGATGTAATAGGAGTTCAATATATCAGTTTGTGAGTATTTTTATTTTTATATTCAGTGAATCGCTTCATGCAAAAAGGGCATCAGTCCAAAATTTTGAAATTTAATTAAATCCAAGTTATATATATATATATATATGTTTTGGAACTGTTACAAAGATAATAATGACAATTCCATACATGAATTTGAGGCTTCTGTCCATTAATTGTCTTGTAAATAAGTTTTTTTCAAGATTGCCAAAAATTTGGTTTTTGGACAGATGCCCTTTTTGCATGAAGCGATGCAGTTAAGTATTGATCACTCCTGGTAACTTGTACTCTGAAAGTAATGATATCTATCTGTAATGCCTTAGGACCTAAAATACATTTCTAACTTGACAGAGTCAGATTGAGGGGCGCACGGTTGATGAGGGGGAGCGCGATCTAGAAAACATGCGTTCGTAGTTTACAGTTTGAAACAGTAGACTTTTAGAATAATTCACGACATTGCATTCATTTTTATAAGAAAATAATGATCAGTAGTTGAGTTCCTGGGAGCCTTACCGGTAATCGGTAAATGTTACCGGTGGCGTCTGATTGGTCTATTCAAATTTTTTAACTTTTATTAATTTAGATTTCACTGAACACATTTACCGGTTAACGGTAAAGCTCCCAGGAACTTGACCATTATTAACGTAATTTGCGAGATCTTTCGGCTGTCACGCCATCTTTCTCCAATAAAAATCATTTTTTGATATTTTTTATCCAATAAACTTGAGAATCGTACTAAATTGTGCAGTAAAATCTGAAGAATGGCTCTTCTATCTCCAATTTCCGATTTTTATCTTCATAATGGTCATATATGTCGGTAAACAAAGAGTAAATTTTATCAACTTTGATATTTTATTATAAAGTATTGAACAGTCAAATTTTAAGTTTTGGCAGCCATTCTAGCAATTGCTATGTATCATTTTAAATCATTCCTGCATCTCCAAATTTGATAATTGCGTCCAGTAATCAACGAAGTTAATGTGTTTGTACTTTTACCAAAGGTATTGAGGACTCTCAACGCTTTTAGACGCTATTTTAACAGTAAATGAAACTGGAAGCAATAGATTATTAATCCTATGTCATGTAGCTTATTAGTATTCATTTAACTTGGCAGCGTGTAGAAGATGGGAGGACTTGCTACGTCTGAACCCAACTGCTACCAAGTTATATGAAAACTACAGTAAGTCTGTATTAATCTTGATGAGTTCGTTTATTAGTATGAGCTGATAGTAAGCATCTCTGCTGTGAGTTCAGAAAACGTATAGTACAAAGTTGAAGATTTTTTTCAGTTTGTTCACACAACTAATTTTTGTTCGTCTCCTACAGTGTAAATTTTTGCATTGCATGAATAGACATAAATTTCACTGCGTAAACAATCTGATAACCTATGAAATCACAAGAATATCTTTTGGACTCACTGTCACTCAGCCGATGTAGTTTTTTATTACTGTAAATCACAAAATTATAAGCTTATTAGTGGTTAGTTTGAAGTGACTGACAATTGAATAAACTGACAAATATAAATACATAAACTGTTCAATGCTGTTGTCAATATCCGCCATTGCGGAAGTCTTCAGTATAAAGTAATAGCAATTAAAGGAATTCGAAATTAATAAATTCTCTTATTAGTGGGTTAACAGGGCTTGTTGATACGCTACCGTTTCATCGGCAGCCTGTAAACGCATAAACTTCCCTTCGCGTCTCATTCTTCAGAGGACAATTTACCAGCGGTAATACAATTAATAAGTTATTTTCTAGACTAGAATATTGATCTCTTCTTTTATTTTTCAATGTAAAACGTTGAGCGAGAGTGAATTGAGTTAGATCATTGTTGAGTTACAAATGTAACTTACTTTAAGTGGTGAAAGACTATGTAAAAGTTAAAAAAAAACATTGTAAATATTATCAATTTTATAAACAACGTTTTCACTTTAGTCCATAACACGAAATAATGCACACTCATTCTGTAATGCTTAGTTTCAGTAATTCAACATTTATATATATTTTTTTTAAACACAACACAATTTTAATTTTTTTTTAAATGTGGTTTGAATGAACAATTCAAATATTTCATGTAATAATAATAATAATGCTATTATTTTATATTTTTGCAATAAGATTAGTAGGTATCTTAAAAGTGTGAAATCGGTGTTGAAACTTGTATTATTTTATACTTTTGCAATAAGGTTAGTTGGTATCTTAAAAGTGTGAAATCGGTGTTGAACCTTGAAATACAATTGTATTCTTTCTTGAAACGGACTTAAGTTGATCGGTTGGAGTGCAGTCAGCAAACAATGATTGTTTATTGAACAGTCTTTGCATGTTTTTCTCATCAAATAAAATTTTATTTTAGTGAAAGTGCTTAATAAAATATGTTTATGCAGCCTAAACATTGATTGAATTGAGACCTATACATTCTGTATAGTTTATACTCGACATATGAATTCTCCCTTTTGAAATTGAATGTTCTTATAAACTTCTCAAATAGAGGGGATAAATGCTTTTCACAGTTTTTAGTTTATCAAACCAATACTATTATTGTTCAATGTTAAATGTATATTTTATCATCATAACCACAATTGGTCAAAAAAGAAAAATTGTTGGTTGAATTACGTATATAACTTTCTTTGTAGTGGTGAAGGTGATATTGTGGAAGATATCCATAATGAATAATAAGGCGAAGTTTTAAAAACCTTATTAAGTTATAACAACTTCGTCTTATTATTCATTATGAGTTATATAAGTTACCCAATAATAAATGTTACTTGTTAATGAGAATACACTGAGAAAAATTCGTTCTCCCATAAACTCATAATGGTGTGAAATTACAGAATAAGCCGTAATCAAAGCAACTTCATATTTAAAAATGAATTCGACAGTGAGATATAGCTTGCTAATGTTCTATCTTATGATGTTGAAGATCCATCTTGTTTCCACTAATATGTATTATAAACTTAAAAAACACTTTTGAATGGAAATTGACTCACTATGAGTAAATTTCCATTCAAAAGTGTTTTTTAAGTTTATAATTCTATCTTATGCTCCACAGTGCATAAGACTGAAGTTGAGACTGCATCAGCTCCCACAGAATGTGAGAGTTAATTCTACGTTAAAGTCAAGTTTCATGGCCAATTGCACAAAAGAAAATTCAATTCAACCACCGTAAGATGACGTTATCTTACGGAAGTCGTTGCACTGGCTCCGTCAAATGACGTCATCTTACGGTGGTCAAATTTAATTTTCTTTTGTGCAACTGCTGAACTTTAATTTTAATGATAGTTGTTGTTATTCGTCGTGATCTGCAGTGTAAACTGTTCTCGTGAAAAAAAACTTGAAATAAATTAACTATGCACGGTCGTGACTTACCAAAGGTTAGTTATGCATAGCAATTTTATTTCAATTTTTTACTTAATTTAATTTAAAATAAAACTTTGGCATGAAATAAACCTAAAAAACGGAGTATCTAAGGACCTGTTGAATTGAATAATATTATTTAATTTATTATTTTTATTTAATTATTAATTGTCAATAATTGTTCTAATAGACATATGCACCATTCAGCCAAGGTGCATATCTATCAACCTATCTTATCTATTACCTTAACATTCAACTGCTTCTGTTTCTATAATAAACTGAGAATTAACAAAGAAACGCACATTGGCAGTTCTTGAAAAAGAGTTTTGTTTCTTCTTGTTTCTTGTAACAGATCCCATAATACGTCATGCATCAATATGTTCTGTTTTATTTTCAATTAGATTTAAAATAATTTAATAAAAGATTTCAACAAAATCAAAAATGAAAACGTCAACGCTTGCACTATGAAAACATAAAGTTGATAATTGGTCTGAACATTAATTAGCTTTCGTAATTTCCAATGTTTTGATTTTAAAATTTGAACATCAACAGTTGCCAATGTTTGGATTTTCAATGGCCTAAACTAACCTACAGCCTATATTGAAAATCTGTTCATCATATTTTTTATTTATTTTCGACCCCCAAAATCAATAGCGATCTCACTTGGACTATGAGGAAGCTATATACCAAGTTCAAGAGTAGAATCTTTTTTCAAGCGCTCAGACGGACGGACGGGCAACGGTACGATTTCAATAAGCCCTTGTCGGGTGCTTAATAATGTAGGAAGACAAATCAAGAAATCGCTGTTCGAAGTATCACATTTCAGATCTTTTATTATCACTTCAAACAATAAAAATTCAATTAGCTAAATTATTTTTTAACAATAATGAAAATAATCACGACCGGCATGCAATAAATAAGCCTATTGTAAACTAGTTAAAAAAAAAAATAAGATGGATTAATCATAATCAAATTACAAAGCATTGAATATGAGGGAGCCTAGCAGAATAATATCAACATTTACAACCTTTAAAATATAAATTTGAAAATCACAGATTATTAAATTACATCATGTTTCAACATTCATATTGAGCAAATCCTCGGTAAATATTCTCGAGAACTATGTAGAACCACATTAAAATTGAAAGAAAAATTGCCTACCTAATTAATTTATTATGCAAAATTCTAGCATAATGAACTTATTTCATCTAAGTTTCCTCCCGGTGAAAGTGTTGTTAATAATATAAAATTTACAGATTTCGTATCTAATAGTATTACAGTATATCACATTTCATCAATCTTTGCCGATCTAGAACTTAAGCAGGTTGAAAGGCACAAATTTAAATTACGGGTTCACTCCAAAATTCTACAAAATAGAAACAAAAATATTACAGCTTCTAAAGATCACTGGAAGTCAATTCTATTTATTTCACCTATCTTACGATTAAATTTAAATTTAACAAAAATAAGTTCTCACAACTAAAAAAAGGAACTTTAAAATATAATTATAAAAATAACAACTAAAAAAAGAATTTGAAAATATAATAAATTTAGTCGGTTATAGAACACTAAGTACGTATCTTTTGTCGAAACTCACTTTCTGCATAATTAACTTTAGATTATAAAAC
The DNA here is from genome assembly GCA_948455865.1 of Conomelus anceps. Classification (NCBI taxonomy): domain Eukaryota; kingdom Metazoa; phylum Arthropoda; class Insecta; order Hemiptera; family Delphacidae; genus Conomelus; species Conomelus anceps. Next base: position 9,719,514 of record OX418223.1, on the reverse strand, counting down.
TAATTTTTATGAAAGTACATTAATTAATACTGATTAATAATCAGTTTTACTGACACAATTAATTCTGACTAACGAATCCTTATTATCAAGATCTTCAAGTTTGGAAAAAATATTAATTAATGTCATGAGATTATACTTGATGTCGTTGATTTAAAATGTATAGTAGTTTTAATATAAGAAGATTTATTACTTGATCAAAGAGTAAGTTACTAAGAAGTTCTATTAAAAAGGCTATTAGTAGTTGAAAAATATATAAATTTTCTCTAGTTACATTATTATTCTTATATGGTAGAAGTCTAAAGTTAGAATTTTCTAAATGTTAAGCACAATTGAAATTCATTAGGTTAGATCACTATCTAAAAGCTTTGGCAATACGAGATTCGTTGTTAACAGCTATAAAATTGTAAAACTATCGAGAATTCGGTAAAATCACTATTTGTTACAAAATCTACTCTCTAAAACTATTTTGATGTTTCATGAAGAAGTCCTTGCGTTGTTGCGGTTGACTTCCCGGCCTTGATTTTCTGCCACCCGTTAGAAACGAAATTTGCTGAAGTAGGAACTCCTTGTCCCTCGATTCAGTCACAAGCATTCCTCTCAGAATTTCAACCATTTTCATTTGTGCCAAAGATTTCTCTCGAAGATAATAGACTCCACCGCTGAAAAAGGGAGGAATTCATCAAGGAACTTGATTCTTGATTTTTTCTCAAAATAGAAAGAATATGAATGGACAACCATTAGTATACTGAAACGCATTCCAAAATAAATTTATTGATGCTTTGAAACATCTACATTGAATATTCAGGGTGACTAGCAAATTAAGCTACACAAATTCTCTAGATTTTCCCTGATCTTTAATAAAATTTTCCCTGACCAATGTAAGGTACTTGCTTCACTCGCCTTACCGTCTAGCCAGGGGACAGAGTCCCCCCCCCCCTACCCTGGACCCCAGGGAGTGGTTTAAAACACGTACAAAATCGTGAATCGATCCAGCACTTTTGTTTGTTGATCATCGGTAGTCATGGATACGGGCACAGTTATTCAATTCGCAACTCCATTTCTTGTATCTAATTTTTAAATTTTCACTTTGGCCGTATTTTATGGACTTTTTCAAAATTCTTTCTTAGCATGCATCTAGAGCCCCAACGGGACAAGTGTACCAAATTTCAACTTAATTAGCCATGTGGTTTTTTAGAAACGCTGATGAATGAGTCAGTGAATCAGGGATATTTGGCTTTTATATAGATGAAAAAAGACCTTAGCGAATAATCAAAACAGGTTTATGTTTATTTGTCTGGTTGTGCCCATCTAAAAACGCATTTCAAGTTCGATATTGGAGCATTTCATTTGAGGGTTTCTAAAATTAGTATTATTATTAGGTAAATAGTTACAACGAAGTTTTCCCGATGTTTTTTATATTCCCTGACTTTTCCAGAATTTAAAAATTGCCTGACTTATCCCGATTTTCCCGGTCGCTAGTCACCCTGAACCTAATTCTTGATTTTTCTCAAAATAGAATGAATATGCATGGAAAACCATTAGTATAACGAAATGTATTTCAAAATAAATCGATTGATACTTTGGAACATCTAGATTGAATATTCCAATAAAGGAAGGATACAAATTTTTATAAATTTCGGCTCGTATTTATGTACTTACCTTGAGGCTTCCTTAAGTCAAGGGAGACTTGAAAAGCATTCAATTAGATGGCTTTTGAAGTCTACCTCGAGTTAAGATGGAGCCTCAACTACTTAGGCATTCGCAGTGATGGAATTGGTTAGAGCGCTTATCTTTGATATCAAAAAGTTGATATAAGTTGAGTCATAAACTTCTCTCAACAAAACTAATATAAAAAACCGACTGACTGCTACTCATGCAGTCACGGGTTCAATTCCAATTCAGCCTTGCATATTTTGTGTAATTATTCACCTTATTACTCACGCACAAGTCTCAGACTCATGTGGGCTTCATCACCAAGTAAGCAAGCCTCAAGATAGGTTATTAAATACGGGTTGAAAGATTAACATGATGGATATTCAAGTAATTCAACAAGCTTATAGAAGTTTGAATGAATATTTATGAAACATATACGGCCAGTTGCAGGAAATAAAATTAAATTTAACCACCGTAAGATGACGTTATCTTACAGAGCTCAATAGGGAAGTTGTTGCACTGGCTCCATCAAATGACGTCATCTTACAGTGGTCAAATTTAATTTTCTTTAGTGCAACTGGCCGATAATGTTTGCAATAAGGTCCTTTGGTACAGGATGGTCTTTTGTGAAACACAGAAATCAACAATGAAGCGCAAATATAAATGAGGTCTAATTCATTCAAGTGTTTCGCAAAAGTCACCATGCTTCACAATCCTGCGTTTGTATTTGCGCCGGGCCAAATTGTGATGTGATTCATGTGCGATTTAATTTTTGTTCAATTACAATCTCCCAAATTATAGAAGCAGCCTTTATTTGGAAATGAGTCTGAAGTAAATTCTCAAGGTAACAAGATGAATCTTAAAAGTAAATTATCAGAAAACTTGCTTCTACAGTACCGGCCAGTGGGCTGGTATTAGCAAGCACTTATTCAATATACATTATGTTCATTAAGTCGCGCACATCAAAAAGGTTGTGAAGTAATGTATTTTATTTGGTATTATTTATTTATTATTGTTATAACTTTTATAAACCTATATACTAATATACTAACATATTTATTTCCAACATTTTATGGCTTATGAAATATGTTCAAAATGGCTGCCTTGTTCATTAATACATGCATGAATTCGTTTTACCACGTTTGTTGACAGTTGCGGAGTACGCCTACACTAATATTGTTAACCTCCGTTGTAATGTTCATTTTCAGTTCATTCAGTGTATGAGGCCTATTTTTATAATCACTCCCTTTAAGATAACCCCACAGGAAAAATCTGGAGGCGTTGAATACTGGTAAAATACTATTCAAGAAGGAACACTCGTTGCTCTTGGGAAAACGGCATGTTTACCATATCGTAATATAAACAATACTGCAGACCTGTTGTAACCTGTACACACAATAATGGGCTTTACATCTGTTGTTTATATTATCAGTGGTGCTACCTTGCGGTATCTACTAGAACTAATATAAAAACCTACTATTTACATACTCGTTTATTTGGATATGCGCGAGTTAATGAACGCACTGTATAACTGTGTATAGAAACAGTTTTGGGCTAAAAGCCTATTGTCTCTTTACAATAGGTTAAGTTGTATCTTTACTATATCAATAATAAATAAACAAACCTATTCAAATGCACTTATCTAAGCAAAATCTAAAAAAAAAAAAAATGGAATGCAATGCACTTACCCCATGGATAGTAGTAAACCAGCTACAACACCCGGCTTTCTGAGAAACATAATGAACGCCCAAAAGTCATTACCATGCCGTAATTGGAAAACGCCTTCTAGAATCCTTTCATACATGTAAACGGATCCCTTCAACGGACCACAGTCAGATGTTTTCACTCTGCAAGCAATAGAATTCATTTAATACGCTTCATTGGAAAATTGTCACAGAATAAATAACTTCTTATTATAAATTCACAATAATAATAATCATTTAAACACTTAATTGCAAATTAACTTCTTACTAAATTCACAACAGATTTCGAATAAAATTACTAAAGAAAATATTACAATATGTGATGTTTTCCATTACGAAATACTTGAACAATTTAATATAAAAAATTACACTGTATTTCTATTTAAATTGTGATATTTTTCAAGTGAGTAAAAATCATAATTTTAATAGAAATAGACTGTCTGCTTTGTTATTATATTGAAAACATTACACCTTGAAAATGCCTGATTTTGACTAAATTACCGTTTGAATGGTTATTTATCAATACTATTAGTGAATAGCCATAGAACATTGCATGCCACATAGATGTTTTTTTTTTTTTAATTGCTGATGATGCCCACATGAGTCCGAGACTTGTGCGTGGGTAATGAGGTGAATGATTACACATAAATGCCTGACGTTGGAGCGCGATTCGAACCCACGACCACTTAAACGACAGCAAGTTGAAGTTGCGACGCCCCAACCAACTGCGCCAAGCGGCCCGCCAATTAATTATCAATTTTATAATTGATAATTAATCTGTTAATGAATTTCGAAATTAACGGTGGAATAATCCCTAGATACAGTATTGCAATTATTAACAATACATTTGATAGAATTTAAATGAAAATTCGAAATTTATTACAATCATTTTCGAAATTGATTATTTTGCCAACATTTGGCAATTTAATAAAAATTGTAACATCTCCCTAAATAAGATGTTGATAAATAATTAATCAATTAATTACTACGGTAGTTAATTACTGTAATATTTGGACAATACTTTCATTAGTAATAAAAACTTGCACTGGTTTATTTGATGATTTACATTTTTGCATTTCAGTTGTTGTAATAATAATAAAATGTTTTTTACTAGATTACTACATTTTTTATGTGAAGTATAATATATTATAACATAATGATAATACATCCAATTAAATTGCTGATACGATTGAATAGGGTTTAAGGGTTTTAATTGGAGCCACTTAAAAGAGCTATCTAGGAATATCGGCAATAAAAAATATTTACAACTTTGAATTCGAAGCATGGAATTAGTTAATCTGAGAACTCATCCGGTTCACAGAGTTTATCTTGTATGAAGATTAAATTACTAATTTCATCTACTGTATATCTGTATATATAAGTTAAAAATGTAAAAGCTTCCATCTATCTATTTAGAAATCAATTTTATTTGAAATGTGTTAATACTCACGACGTAATGATATAGCCGAGATTCATTAAAACAGCCAATAGTGATATAAACGATAAAACTAAAAATAAAGTTTGTGCTTGAGCCGATCTCCAGTTACTGCTAGATGACGGAACACAGTTATACAACAGACTGACCTGAAATATAAAAATGAAACACAATTATAAAACAGTCTGATCAGAAATAAAAAAATGAAACACAATTATAAAACAGTCTGATCTGAAATAAAAAAATGAAACACAATTAAAACAGTCTGATCTAAAATAAAAAAATTAAGCATAATTTTATAAAAGATTCCGATACTTTTATATATTTTACACTTCACTCAACAATAATGAATTTAGAAATATCTATTTCATCCACTCACACTATTATTGTCCACTACTAATAGATTCTAAAACGATCAATTTAACGAGGATCAACATATTACACGATGAAGATTAATACTAATTCACATGCATGATCGTTTAACACATTATTGTCACTTTCCGATGGAAAGGTTGGCGCGCCACGATAATGGTATCGGTTAACATGTATTGTTATGGAGGTTAATGTCATTATCTTGGCGCGCCTCCTATAAGAAGTATGAACTTTTCAACAATCTTATTCTGTAGTATTGTAATTTCTATTATAATTGAGGTAACAAGTAGGCTTGGCAATGATGACTCTTTTCAATGAGTCGTTCAATCGCCCTCACTCTTATAAGTTAGTCGTTCATTTGAACTAGTTTGAAAATGAGTCATCAGCAATGCTCGTGCTCATTTACTACGTGCTCATTTGTACCATAGCTTGTTCAGACGCTCAGCGGTCACTGAGCACTCATACACACAACAATAAACAGCCTTGTCATATGTCTGGCGCCTCAATATAAATAATTCTCATAATCTGAGTCATCAGTTTAATATTCCAGAGCACAGAGTGTATTCTATTTTTCAGGAGTAGTCAGCCAGGTTATGGAGCTGAGAGAGGTGTGAGTGAGCAAGCTGTTGTTGTAGTTAGTTCACTTCACAGTTCGAAATGATCGTGGAGTGGGGAGGTGAGTGCTTTTGTCTACCAGACCGCTGCACTGCTCTGCTAATTCAAAGAGCGCTCACAAGATGAAAACACAAACGCAGCTCAAAAATGAACTATTTTCTGAATTTGAACTACTAGTTCGTAGTTCATTTTAAAGAGTCAGTTACTTTGAACGACTCACTCATTCTGGTCACATCTCTAAAGTCCCCGAGAAAATACTTCCATCACAGCCCAAGATGACAGAGAGAGAGGTCCGATGCTCTATCCCTTACAATTCACTCCCACCACATAGCAGCATTTACTCCCCTACGCTGGACTCACTCTCTCTTTTCCTCAGCGCTCGCCACCAGCATGTCTTGCTAACAGGCTGGCTTTATGAGCTGAGAGTCGTTCTGTTCATCACAAGGATGACAGAGAAAGTGTCATTGCGCATTCAGCTGTGCGCAGGTCAGACTCCACTCTTCTTCTCATCCACGTGTCTACAATACAGAGCATGTGTAGTGGTGGAAGTTCGCTTCCCCGACTCCGCGTAGGAAGAACTTTCTCGGGCACTTTAGTAACAAGTACAACAACTATTCAACTTACGAAGATTATTCAACTTTGCCAATCCACCAAGGTATGCAGTAATCTAACCTAGGACAGGGTAAGACCATAGAGCCTACGATAAGGAAATGTCAATAAATGATTTTTGAGCTAAATATTTCGACCGTTAGATAATAATTTGAAAAGAAATATGTAATTTCAATATTTCTACTCACCTTTTTCACATGAAAACTCAAGAACAGTTTGAGTACTATTACTAACGATAAAGGTGGACTGAAATAAAATCCGACCCAGAACAATGTTTGGTTGTAAATAAGATTCAACGTGTTTCTGGCTATATCAAATTCAGCCGCCAGTAGCAGGTCTTTGCAAATATTCCTAGAAAACAATAATTAAAATACAAATCTTAATAAATAAAACGCATTGTGACAGATAATGATCTACAAATACTGGAGGAAATATATTGCAAGTAAAGTATGCATGGCAGAACTATGGATTATTATTATTTTGAACATTAATACCGAGTGTTTCAAAAAGAATGACCCGATTTGAACGTACTATATTATTCAAACTAATGAAATTGAAAGATTACAACAGCACTCTCTTCAATTTGCAAGGTTAAAAGTTAAAAAAAATCACCGCCAGATGTCTATAGTGCGGATCTTTAGTGTACAACAATCGGCAGTCTGCGTCAGGGTGTCTCCACAGCAGAAAGCATTTTGCGTTCTCGAGTTTTCAAAGAGTGAATTTGAGTGAATTAAACAGAAGGTTGCCTTAATAATTAATAGGGAATAGTGGATGAAATGAATAGACATTTCAAGAGCTAAGAAGTGCACCCCAGTGTAAAGTAATGCAATAGTGGTTCCGCATTGGGATTACTGCAGGTTAAAGGTTCAGTTTTTTCGTTCTAATAACACCCACGCTAACAGGCATATTCCACACATGCCTGGTGCCTTATGAAGATTTTTCCATCTAACAAATTTTTTTGAGGATGAAGCCCACATAGGTCTGAGACCTGGGCGTGGGTAATGAGTTGGATGATGGAGATTGATGAATTGGACCTACAGTTTTAGGTGGGTTCCGAACCACCGGGAAGTGATTTTATAGGAGAAAATACTCTTTTTGCCGGCCAATGTAATAGGTTACCTTTGAAAAGAGGGCCCAGGAGTTCGTCGCTTATCTCTATTTGGTTGAATAGATATCTGCTACGGCTCACGGCTATCACTTTCTTAATTGGATTACAAATGGCGAACAGTGTTTGATTTTATACAAATTATTTACAAACCCTGAAACCGATTCAAAACATAACATCAAATGCACCAAGCGCAAGAATCAGACACAGTCATGTGGGCTTCATGTGAAAAAAATAAAATTAGAATTAGAGACAATGTAATAGAAAATATAACACACCTTTGAAGAATACTTCGTAGAAATTCCACACACGTTAGAGCTACTCCACTAAGGAGAAAATCCATAAGTATTAGCCTATAGACAGCTTGACCAAGTGATGTTTCCCAGCACTAGAACAAAAACCGACACTCAATTTAAACTATTGAAAGAAAAATAAATGATAGCAGATTACCCCCTTAAAATAAAAGTCGTACGTTTATCATTTTAGATTCAATTAGAAACGAATACTCTTTTAGCTATGTTCATTTTTAATAATCCACCCCCGTGCTGCATACCAAGGCTTCAGGCTGTTCTGCTGCACTGACTAAGGACAAAGACCCTTGATAAAAGTCGTGTTATGTATTATAATTTCTGTCTTGTTGTGTGCTTTGTGGAAATAAATAGATTTAAAAATAATGCTCTACAAATTTAGATTCTACTGATATTCTTTTTCAGACATATGTAAAAATTTTATGAATTGCAAGGTTCGGACTTCTATTTTTGGCTATCCTAAGGCATATTTAATCAGTTCACTTCTTTCATTCTCATTGGTTGATTTTGTTGAAAGCACAATGGATATCTACACGTATTTTGAATAAATCTGAAAAATTGATTTTACAAATCTGTGTTATATTAAAAATATGAAAAATGAATGACAAAAATAAAGCTATAAACTGACCTTAGAGGAACTCCTTCCTAACCAAAATATCACAAGTACTGCTACTACCACACATTCCAAAACGAACGTTCGAACCATGGTTATGTACAGCGATGTTCTTGGATCGTTATACCTCTCAAACCTACAACAATGCAAACTTGAATGTTATTATTCTAGAATTATAGATCAGGGTGTCCACAAAATCAAAATTATAAAATTCATGCATATTTCCAGGTTTTCCAAGGATAATTTTGAAAAATCCCAGGATTGTACAACTCGATGTATAACGGGATATTGAAGGATTCAAACAATATCTACTGACTTATTAAAATTATTCATAGCAAGAGTATTTCAAAACTATCAATTGAAACTGAACAGATTATTAAAATTATTCTCCAAACAGATTACACTCACCTTTCTACATAGAAAACATGATGATCATGGAGAGTAACTCAAATACAACTCAAAGTTTTGTATTCCAAACTAAATTCAATTCTTACTTATTCCTGTTCAATAGCATAATGTTAAAGTCAAATGAGCTGTCAGTATAGTTGGTTGTCAGTTTCCAAAATAGTTTTCAAAAAAATGTTAAGAAAATGAGTAAAATATCTTTTATGAAATATCCAAAAGGCAAGAGCAAATATGTTGAAAGTATTTCTTCGAAAAACTGATAAAATAAATTTAATTTAAAAAAGATGCACTTTTAAAAGAAATTTTTATATTTGCCTTGATTTTTAGTATCTTCTCAACAGACAATTTATTAAAGAAAGGCAATCAATATATTAAATATATTGAAACAAATTTGTAAATTGTTTCTAGCTAGAAGTGCTAGAAGCAACGAAAGTAATTGGAGCGAGATTTGAACCAAGTCGTTTCGAGTTGTTTCCATAACTTATTGAATTTTTATCTGTTCATACCGTAAAGTATGAGTAAATTGACCGATATCTCAACAATCTCATGTGAAAAAATACATTATTTAATACTTCATTTGAACAAATATCGATGAATTATACTTCAACTTTATGTTGATGTGAAGAATCACGACTCCAACAAGAAATTCACGCACAATCCAAGATTTTTCTTGGTAATAAAAATACACGCATAATTTCATGTTTTCAAGGTCTGTGGACATCCTGTAGATACGAATTATAAAATGATAATACAAGAACAATTTCGGGAAGATGAAAAAGAAAAACATTGTAAATTCGAAAGTCATACAGCCATGGTCATACTATAGCGTCAGTTATGCTTCAGTTATGCTTCGAGTTTACAAGCTACTCGTTCGAAAATAATTACAATCTGATTGTAAACTCGCCCAGTACAATCGTGTTCACTAGCCATCTACCAAAAAGTTTAAACCTGGACTACTCTACATACTACTCGCTAACTTGTTAGCTAGTAAACTGTCACAATATGATCGACGCTGAACTGAACATTAGTATGGGAAACAAAGATTTTTCCTGTAGACAAAAAACTGCACGTTGTGTCAGACTCTCATGCAACAGCACAAACTACTGAGTAAAAACCAAGGAAAATTTACTAAAAGCAAACTTACAAATAATGAATTCTTAACAAATGTATGGTAATGATTGCTATGATAATATGAAAGAGGGTGAACATTTCAAACACCGCGAAAATTAGGTTACTTGAGAGTATCAAGTGTAAAGTCAGGATGAAAAATAGTGGTTCCACCAAAATACATATGTTTCTCTGTGTTTTTACTCTTCAATTTTCCTTTTTTTACTCACAATCACACCGTATCAGTAAATAAAAACATTTCTGCCAGTAACTCTTGTTTATCATTAGCTATCAACTTTCAATAATCATGTTCTTAATAGTAGCGAAATTGATATTGTGGAAGGTATCCATAATGAATAATTAGACGAAATTGTCACAACCACATTATTTATTAAAAAATATTGAGAAACTAGATTCGGTTGTTATCTCTATATATAAAAATGAATGTCTGTCTGTATGTATGTATGTTCCCTATAGACTTCAAAACTACTTGACAGATCGGCATGAAACTTTGGGAATATGTTGTGTGAATATTGGGGATGGTTTCTGACCATAAATTTTAATAGGGGAGCTAATAATTATTATTAATTAATCCATTTTATAGACCTAACCTACTGAACTTGCCGGCCAAACAGCTTAAAGGAACAGCTGATAGAAGTCAACAGTGTTTTATCATATGGCAGGCCCCTTAGCGGCGTTATTTACGCTGTCTTTGAACAGCAAAAGACTTTGCACTTTGCATGTAGGCTACCGTGCAGTCGGAGCCTTGCAATATGCAGGAAACATATTGAAACATTTCGACTAGGCATGATGAAATGTAATTATGCCAGGTTGATGACATCTGTTAACCAATGCAGCTAGAAATTTGAAATGCAGCCTCAGCGGGAGGTAGCGAATAATAAAATAAAAAATCTAGCTTCTACCCTTATAGTCGTAGGAGGTTTAAATTTGAAACGTTTCTTTATTCAGAGGTGGTGATTAAGAAAACAACGAAGCCTCTATGATCAGCTGGAAGAGCCCTAGGACTAACTTCTTTCCTAATTTGAAATGTAACCTCAGCGGGAGGTGGCGAATAATAAAATCAAGGAGAATTTTTATGAGATGCAGCAACGCGCGTCGAGCCAGCTAGTACCATTATAAATCTCAATCAAACTAAAACTTAAGTACAGAGAAGCTTAATATAATATATTATATATATATATATATATAAGCTTAATATAATATATTATATAGTATATTATACTGAAAATGGAATGATATAGATTCTAATGATATAAGTAAGCTTCTCTGTACTTAAGTTTTAGTTTGATTGAGATTGATAATGGTTTAACAACAGAAACTAGTTTCTCAATATTTTTTAATAAATGTGGTTGTGAAAATTTCAATTATTCATTTTTCAATAATCACTTCCCGATGGTGGTTCGGAACCCACCTAGAACTGTAGGTTCAACTCATCAATCACCATCATACAACTCTTTACCCACGCACAGGTCTCAGAACTATGTGGGCTTCATCCTCCAAAAAAATAATAACTTACCTTACAATCCAAGAGAACAGCAACGGCATTATGATGAGCAGGAAGGTGACAATAAAAGACATAAAAATCGGATCCACTTGCCAATCACGCTCACTTTCATCCCCATCATCTCCAATGCCTCCATTCAGTGAAGAAGAACTCATCTTTGGCTAAAACAATAACAATACTTTATTAGATTTACTGTATAAAATATGCATTTCTAGTAATGTACATTTTTCCAAAAACCGAAAAAAGTTAAGGAAATCAAAACTATTAATATAGCGATCTCTTACGGGGTTTTCCCATGTGTACAGCAGGGATTGTTCAACTGTAGTTAATTTATTTATTGATATTAGCTAATCAGGGGTTCCCACCACCCCCAAGCTTCATGACGCACCCCCCCTAAATGTAGCACCAGCCCCCCAAAAAATGCGAAATTCTCCCGTATTCTTTCTAAAACTAAAAGAAGATTTATATAGGTATTGAAAAAATTCTTACCCAGTCGATAATATACAAAATTTACGTATATTTCTTGAGATTCTTTACAAAGGTAACATTTTTTTGGAAAGGTAAAAAAGAAATATCAATGAAATGAATATATGTACTTCTGCTCAATAAACTTAATTGCAAAATAGGTGAATAAGAATGTGAACCTAAATGGTTTTTAAAAAATCAAATATTATTACAAATACATAATGGTTAAATAAAAATCAAATACCTATAAGTTTATGTTCGGTGTACATATTGAGTACCAATTACATAAGGTTAAATAATTCTACAAAGTTGTTCCTTTAAAGGAAGTGAAAACAAGGAGTTGATAACTTCATTATTTGTTAAACACCAAAATTCAAAATACTAGATCAGTTATGCCATTTTATTGTCAGTAATTGACATACTATCTGGTGATCTTCGTAATATATTTTTGAATGTCGTCACGTTAAACACGGTTTCAATCAACTTTACCCCACCCCCCCCCCCCCTCAAGAATATCAATGACGCAGTCTGCATCATTGCCCCCCCCCCCCCCCATGTAGGCACCCCTTGCTAAATATACAATAGAATGTGAAGAAAGAACAGGCTTTAAGCTTAAAATTGCTTCTATTACGAAATACTAACTTAGAATCCAAATCTTTTAGGTTAGATTTTCGTTTGACAGGAAATATTCAATTGTAAAATTTATATTGATTCAGTTTTGGTTGCTCTAAACTAAAACACAGCATGATGTGCTAAGAACATGAAATTTTGTGCACGATATACATTTCTGAGAAGTTTTAGCCAAACTCAAAATATCTACTGTTCAAAGCTCAGTACCATTACTTTATGAGGGAGTGTATTTATTTACTTACTTGTAAAGAATCGAATCTCATCAATAGCTGTTGATTCAATATTTCATATTGGATATTCAAGTAGAAAGGTTTTTACACAATATCAGTCAAGATCACATGAGCATGGAGGATATTTCGTTCTAGAATATATACTGTTAAAAGGAACATCAGAATAATTAAACTGCTGATTGAATGGGAAATTAAATTTAAATCAAGAATGAAGTGAATGGTAGCATATTGCAACGTGACTCACTAAAGTATCAAATTAAATAAGAAATGTATTAATTAATCAAAAATACAATGTTAAATTCCATATAAGAGTATGAGTTACTGTTGTACGAGGTATGAGGTAATAAAAGAGTATGAGTTATGGTTAGAAATGAACATTGTAGATTTAGTAAGTAACATAAATTGAGCCATCTATCACAAAAATTAAAAAAAGGTATTCAGGGTGACTAGCAAAGTAAGCTACAAAAATTCCCTGACTTTTCCCTGACTTTCCCTGACCTTTTCTACAATTTTCCCTGACCAATATAAGGTACTAGCCGGCAGGCTCGCTTCGCTCGCCTTAACCGTCTAGTCAGGGGGCAGAGTCCCCCCTGGACCCCAGGGGGTGGTTTAAAATTCGTACAAAATCGTGAATCGAACAAGCACTTTTGTTTGTTGATCATCTGTTGTCATGGATACGGGCACAGTTATTCATTTCACAACTCCATGCTTCTTATGTATAATTTTCACTCTTGACCGTATTTTCTGGATTTTTTCAGAATTCTTTCTTAGCATGCATCTAGAGCCCCAACGGGACATGTGTACCAAATTTCAACTTAATTAGCCATGTGGTTTTCGAGAAACGCTGATGAATGAGTCAGTGAATCAGGGGTATTTGGCTTTTACATAGATGAAAAAAAAAGACCTTACCGAATAATCAAAACAATTTTATGTTTGTTAACCTACCTATGTAGCTTATTTATCTGGTTGCCCATCTAAAATCGCATTTCAAGTTCGATATTGGAGCATTTCATGTGAGGGTTTCTATAATTGAACGAGCATAGCGAGTTCTTAGTTTTGAATTGTGATTCGTGACTGGAGGCTCGCGGCTTTTTCTATATTTTTTGGGGTTTGTGTGTATGTTCGACAATAACTTTCGAACGCTTTGACCAATCAACTTAAAATTTGAAACACACATTCTTGGAACCTTAATACAGATCAAGTTCGTTTGCAAATGAAATTGACCCACTCCTTCATCCTTTTTGAAGCGAAACAAAAGGATAGGTTCACAGCCCTTCATTAATATATCTATATATTACTGTATATAGAAAATAGTTGTTTTCACCATAGATTTAAAAATATATTAATTTATTTATTGAGTTATCATCAGCTGTGGGTGAATAAATGTGATCAGGCTTTTTATAGAATCTCTATCAGCTGAAAAACTAATTTCATTGCCCTGATAAATGAATATATAAACAGCTTTTTTTATGTGGTAAATATATCTAGGGGAGAGTGTTGTACCTTGAGAATGATGTACCTTGGAAAACTTCAATTTTTCAACCAGTGGGGCTATTTAGTGGTTAATTTTATGTTTTTCAACACTAGATGTTTGTATAGTTCAAGGTTCAGCAGCATCAGATGATTATTAAAGGTATGCTAGGCAAACAAAATTTCAACTAGTCAAAAGAAAAAATTTTCAATGTTATTTTTTGTATTCTTATGTTGTGAGGGCTGTATATTTTCAACTTCATGTGACAACTGATTCTACAACTATTGGTGAGTGAAACTCCATTATTCATAATGCTCTTAAACAAACCCTTTAATAGATTTATTTAAAATGGCGACCTCTTGTACCAGGGAACACAACCACATAGTGTACCTCGGAACGTGTGAAGAGGACGCATCGTAGGCCTATTCCTTCATCTTATGATTCTGACAATGATATGGCTCCATTAGTTGACACAAATGATGAAGACAACGCTGTAGAAGAATATATATTTTGTAATGAACAATATGCACTGGATCAGTCTGGAGAAAATTGGATCAGGTGCACAGCACAGTCTTCAAGAGATGGGCACATGAAATTTGTGCAGGATGTGAGAAAAACAGATGGAAAAAATGTATTTGTGACATTTGTAATAATTAAAAATTTTAATAATGAGTTTAGTATTGACAAGTAGGCTATTATTATTTCTCCAAATAACATGAGAGTTCCAAGGTACAAAAGGTAGGGTTCCAAGGTACATCAATCAATATGATGTAGCCTACTTTGGAGCACTTGTAAGAATTACAAATTTTATTTATTTTTTTTTTGATACCAAAGGATAAGGTTGAATTTATACCATATTTGATAGAAAACTTGATGCAATTGTCAAGAAAAATATTGTTTCCGTTGAAAAATGCATAGTTTTGTTATTAGAAGCCAAAATATAAAATGTGCTCAAAGGTACAACACTCTCACCTACTCTAAAGATACACTAATTCCATTGCCCCGATATACAGAGTGTCCCATGTAAGGTGTAAAAACCGGTTACCAAGGATTCTACACCAAATTTCTGACAAAAAATATTCAGTGACGTTTTTGAAATGAGGCCTTTGTTTTCGAGATATCTCGATATTATGACTTTTTCGAGATACGCTCACTTCCCACCATTAAATGATCAATAACTCAAAAACTACTGATCAGATTGGAATTATGATGGCATTGTTGGAAAGACGAATACACGTATTTTCAATATGTAACCCAATCATTTAGGGTGTTTTTTAGGGGTTAAAGTACAAAAAGGAGGTTTTTCTAAATCTCACTGAAATTTTAAAGCGATTTTTCTCGATTTGTTTTTAGGGTGACATAATAAAAAATTTTCATTAAAAACTTCCTCATTTCTTAAGCTTTAAAATTATACTAAAATTTTATAAATTGGTGATTTGCAAATGCTTGAAAATTGTAAAAAACTGTCACAAAACCACAAGAATTAGTGTCTAAGGGACAAGAGCTGAAAGAGTAGAAATTTGATTTCAAAATATTTTTGTAAACAGATGTTTTTTCACAATCACTGTGGTCCTTGAGTGACCGCAGGAAGCCGTTAAAGGCAAACTGCAAAAATACTGATCTACAGTACTCTTATCAGAAACTTCTTACTGAATCACACGTCTGAAGTCATCGTTGGAAAAAGAAGTAATTCCTTAATTAAGTTGAATATTTCTAAGATTGCTCCATTGGATGAGATTGAAAATCAGGATCAACTGAAGAAAAATGAGTGTAACATATTCATTTCTGATGACTGTGGTGTGCTATGGTGAAATTGCCTACTGTATAGTTTATTTATTTATTTATCTATTTCACAATAGATTGAAAATAGAGTTTAAAATTTTTGGAGCATTGACAAAAGAATAAACAGATACCAAATATTATTCATCATAACGCGAATCAGGCTAGTATAAATAAAAATCATTTCCAGCAAAATGCGCCGGACAACAGTGTATCCACATTCCTTGCCTCAAAGCATTAAGAGGCAATTCTTCCATGATATCAAAGAGATCTAAAATATTTTATTTAGAAAAATATTTTATTGATCAATTTTTAGATAAAAATTTATCTAAAATTTCAATTAAATTTTTTATTTGAGATCCATTAAAAAAATTAAAAACATCACAATTCGAATGCTTGTTGAATAAATATGACCCAAGAATGTGATTATCGATTATTCCAGTCCACACATTAACCAAAAATTTGTGCTGTAACCGGTTTGGTCTCATTACGTGAGGATTTTCAGTTGCCCAAGTATGTGTATTATGAAAATTGACAGCACCACTTCTTGTGAACGTGCTCTTATCCGATCTAACTTTATTGGGAAGCAGTGATTCAACAGATTAATCATTTTGGGAAAAAATCTGATTACAACAATATTTTGAAAGCAAATTTATTCTCTCTTATCTCTTGTCCCTTACACACTAATTCTTGTGGGTTTGTGACAGTTTTTTACAATTTTCAAGCATTTGCAAATCACCAATTTATCAAATTTTAGTCTCATTTTAAAGCTTGAGTAATGAGGAAGTCTTTTTGTAAAATTTTCATTATGTCACCCTAAAAACAAATCGAGAAAAATCGCTTTGAAATTTCAGCGAGATTTAGAAAAATCCACTTTTTTGTACTTTGACCCCTAAAACACCCCCTAAATGATTGGGTTACAAATTGTAAATACGTGTATCTTCAGCGAAATTTTGTGCTCTTTCCAACAATGTCATCATAATTCCTATCTGATCAGTAGTTTTTGAGTTATTGAGCATTTAATGGCGGAAAGTGAGCGTATCTCAAAAAGTCATAATATCAATATATCTCGAAATCAAAGGCCTCATTTCAAAAACGTCACTGAACATTTTTTGTCATCCTGGTAACCGGTTTTTACACCTTACATGGGACACCATGTATAAGTATACGTGTACGGTAGGTCTTTTTTGTGGAAAATAAATCTGTGTATCAGAGCAACGATAAACTTGAACTTCAAGTGATAGATGTCTTGTGAATTTTAACTAAATCAGTATCTTCAAAACAGCCGTTTTTCGTTACCTCCTTCCCCTACAATAAGCTTCGCAAATGAGTTTCCCTTTCCAAAATTAGTTGTTTGCAAGCGCCCGTAGGGCTCACTAGTATAATTATTATCAGGTACATAATTACTACAAAGTTTTCCCGATATTTTTTCAAATTCCCTGACTTTTCCCTGACTTTTATAGAATTTAAAAATTCCCTGACTTTTCCCGGTTTTCCCGGTCGCTAGTCACCCTGGTATTGTATAAAAAGTTAATGTATAAAAGGTAAGGTATAAAAAAGGTATTGTATAAAAAGGTAAGGTATAAAAAAGGTAAGGTATAAAAAAGGTATTGTATAAAAAGGTAAGGTATAAAAAAGGTATTTTATAAAAAGGTAAGGTATAAAAAGTAAGGTATAAAAGGTAGGGTATAAAAAAAGACATTGTGCTACAGCGTGGTAGCATTCACATAATTCAGAGAAAGGTATTGATGTTTAGGTCTTAAAGTGACCCATAGTCGGAAGGGACTATATAAATATACATACATACAGAAAGGTATAGTGGCAAAAGTAACTTACTGTATACTTTCCAGGTATAATGGAAGTAAGCAGGCCTGAAGTTTCACTATCTAATTTATTCAGCAGTAGGCGATTGAGAAGAGTGTAGACTAGAACACCGGTGGCACCCAGCATCAAAAAGAAGAGCAGATTCACAAGACAACGTACCAGAAGAATATAAACATGTTGCATCGATTTCGATTTCTGGTAAGAAGATTTTAGGTCATCAGTTAACATTTCCTGTAAAGATAAATTGTAAGATAAATTATAGTAAATGGAAGGTGTGGACACAGATATAGAAACAGAGTGTACAAATGTTTAGTGCTTCAAAATATTTTGAAGGCTTCGATGGAACTTGCAATTCACCAAACTATCAAATACAACATAAAACATAATTTCGAATTTCTTTTAGTGCTACCAATTATACTAAAGACTTCCACTATGGCGGATAATGGCAACATCATTATGGAAACGATGTATACGATTATAATACAAAATTATGCACAAGAAGCCATGGAGATTATCACTTGGTGAGTCACAATAGGAGCTTATTCAAACAAAAACCTAGTTACATTGGTAGGACACTCTACAAAAAGCTACCGCACTTTTTAAAGAGTTTTGAAAATATAGAAATATTTAAAAAACAATTGAAAAAATATTTAGTTGATAAAGCCTTTTATAGTGTACAAGAGTTCCTTTCACAACAAAATTAAGCTTACCCCCCCCCCCCCCTCCAACTAATATTGATAAAGTAATTATACTTTGCAAGGGAAGTGATAGCCGCGAGCCGTAGCAGGCATCTGTTCAATCAGAGAGATAATCTGCGTTCTCGTAGGTCCTGTTTGTAACGGTGACCGATTAGATTGGCCAGAAAAAGACACTGTTCTCTGCTGTAAAATCACTTCCCGATAGTGTGGAAGCTAATATCTTCCACAATATCACCTTCACCACTACAAAGAAAGTTAGCATTATCTCAAATTGGAGTGAATAAACAAAAGCTAACAATACTTACTAGCAAATAGACAGAATTTGAAATTCTGTAGTTACAGCTTGTTTTTGTGCTCACCACTCCAGCATATTACTATGTTGCCCTAGCAAGATATAGGTGGATCGCCATGAGAATGGCATCAGCTAAAAGACTCTGTTCGCTGCTGTAAAATCACTTCCCGGTGGTTCGGAATCCACCTAAAACTAGGCCCAACTCATCAATCACCATCATCCAATTCATTACCCACGCACAGGTCTCAGATCTATGTGGGCTTCATCCTCAAAAAAAAAAAAAAAAATACTCCAACAGTCCAATAAATTTTAAAGCAGGGTCTTTTAAGATATTTCATTTATTGCTGTAATTTTGTCATTTCGCAGCTACAGAGTTTCTGCACGTGATTATTTTGTTGTAATAATTATATGACTGTAACTATATGTAATTTATCCTTTGTGATTGCACTGTGTTGTTTATGAAAGAAGAATCAATAATAATAATAATATAGTAATTATGGTAACTAGTGTATTAGTTTGTATAATTGTTAATCTGACTTGTCTTATACTCCTTAACTGGAGTCTCCACGGCATAACCTAAAAAAAAATATGCATTCATAGCTTATAGAGACTCCCATAAGCTATTCAATGCTATTTCCATGAGCTATTAACCATTGCAGAAGTCTTCAGTATGATTGGGAGAACAAGGAATTCGAAATAAATAAAATTATCATGTAAATATTTTGTGTTGATTATCAGGTTTATTTTAATTGTTTTTCAGCTTTCATTCATCCTAGAAGAACGAAATAGAACCTCTAAATTTATCTTTTTAGTTTAAAAACGGACTATAATGATGAACCAATAAAAACCACAATAGATTTAAAAATTGGTTCAAAAGTATTTCAAGTTTTGCGTTCATACGAATTTGATTTAAATTCAGAAGTGATTGGGCTTTCAAATGTGAAAAACATGGAAACCTTGAGAATTTAAGTGTGAAACAACTGTCATTTCATAGATAGGAGGCATGCCAAAATTTTAGCTTGTTTCGGTGGCATTGGCATACTGATGCAACTCTGTTAGCTCAATGAGGAAAGCAATCGCAAACTAAATCACTCCTCGTTTGTTTAGTACGCTCTTTGAACCAAGATGAAGAGCCATACACAGTTGAAATCGGCTGAAGGGACTAAATACAAAATGTCTAGATTTTCTGTAACAAGTTGAGCGTCACCCGTGTTTAATTAAGAATTAATCAAAATTTATTAATTTCGAATTCCTTTAATTGTTATTACTTTATACTGAAGACTTCCGCAATGGCGGATATTGACAACAGCATTGAACAGCTGATGGGAATCGATGAATGCTACTGTACAAAAATATCAGTCACCACCGGGAATCGAACCACGGACCTCTCAATTGCCGGTTGAGCGCCCTTAACCACTAGACCATGGAGACCTTTCTGTACAGCAGCATTCATTTTCAACTTGGCCATATCGGCTCGTATCTCACAAGTTAGTTTGAAGTGACTGACAATTGAATAAACTGACAAATATACATAAACAAAATTTATTAATTTCGAATTCCTTTAATTGCTATTACTTTATACTGAAGACTTCCGCGATGGCGGATATTGACAACAGCATTGAACAGCTGATGGGAATCGATGAATGCTACTGCACAAAAATATCGACCTGAAAAAGGGCGCTCAACCGGCAATTGAGAGGTCCGTGGTTCGATTCCCGGTGGTGACTGATATTTTTGTACAGTAGCATTCATCGATTCCCATCAGCTGTTCAATGCTGTTGTCAATATCCGCCATTGCGGAAGTCTTCAGTATAAAGTAATAGCAATTAAAGGAATTCGAAATTAATAAATTTTGTTTATGTATATTTGTCAGTTTATTCAATTGTCAGTCACTTCAAACTAAATTATTAATCGTTATGTTGAATGTAAATAATAATAATATTGGTTATCTATATTATGTAATAAATTATCACGATAAAATCGAACTCACTTTCAGTTCACGCGCCAGACTCTCTGATTTCAATATAGCAGCATTTTCATCTGCAATACTGAAATCCCATGCACATATTATTTTTAGTGCATAAACGTTTTTCACGCCACCTGAAGTTTCAATGAAACTTTTACGATATGATTTGGCCATCCTGGAAAGAAAATTAATAATATTTAATTAAGGAAATTAATAAAATATCACTCTGATACATGATCAATAAGGGAGAACACCATTTGTACGACTGTAGTTTTGACCGACCTAGTAAACAAAGGTCGTCTTCGTATGAGGTGGTTCAGTCACATCTAGCCAGGTTAGGTTAGGTTTGGTTAGCTAACAGTACGTCGATTAAACTGTTAGGTCGTCCTAAAGGATACCACCTGATCAATAACATTAATACAATATTTTTGCACTTCTTTCCTTCTATCATGGTACACACAACTAAATTGAATCAACAAAATCTTGTTATGGATGAGTTCACATTAAAAATATTACATTTTCTTAACTTGTAGTGCTAAATCCTCTGTTTCCAACTACGTAGATTCAGACAAAAAACGGCGTTGGATAGTGCCGGAATACACTAAAACATTATTTAAGCTTTCTATATAGGTTCGTATACCAAAAACATCAATTATAGTGTATTTCTACCCTGTCCACAATCCGTATTGTCCAAATTCGTGTAGTTGGAAACCAGGGCTTAAAAGAGACACTTTAAAATTGAAGATTTTCAATCCATCTGGGGCTGATCAGTTCACACTGTTGTGACAAATATTGTACACATGATTTTTTACACTTTCACTACAAGTACATTTTGAATAAGTTTCAACTTTTTTGCGCCAATTCAGATTGTTGGCACTAATATTAAGAATACAATATCTTTACTTACCCACCTAATTGATAGTGTGATGAAAACAAATAAGTAGGAGAAAAAGGCAGTGAAAAAGTAGGCCGTCGGAATAGAATAAATGAAAGAACCAATTTTTAAGCTCTGGTCAGTATAAAAGCCATAGTACATTGTCGAGTTAGTGAAGAATCCCTGGAATGAAGAATACACTAATAAAAATGAACAATTTTCACTGAATATCTAAAGAAATAGAATAACCATGTACTGCTTATGTCATCTTTTACATTTCAATCTCATTTCTATCAACTTATTATTGTAAATTTAACGACTTTCAGTCAATTTTAATTGTGAATTAATAATATTCCTAATCACTTTTGGCCTAATTTAATCACAATTAAAATTGACTGCAAGTCGTTAAATTTACAATAATAAGTTAATATTAACAACACAGATCGTTAGGGAACAAGAAATCCAAGAACTCATGTCTATGTTATTAATTGATGTATCTGATACTTAAAAATATATTCTTCTTGAATAAATCTCTCTACAAGACTCATGAATTGAAATTAGTTTTCAATTGTTGAAACTTTATATATCATATCTATCCGTCCAAAACTGTTCCAAATGTTGTGATATAATTCAAAAGCTGTTGATTACCGTAAATCATATGTAATTGCCATATGAAGCAGTTAATAACTCTATTCAATGGAACTACGGTAGTTTTCATATAACTTGGCAGCAGTATGTTGGGTTCAGATGTAGCATGTCCAATCGGTGTCCGGACAGAAGCCACCATAGATATTTGCCACTATTTTTACGTTACAGCTGCTTGTATTCCGTGAACTGCACACCATTTGTACGACTGTCGTTTTGACCGACCTAGTAAACAAAGGTGGTTCAGTCACATCTAGCCAGGTTAGGTTAGGTTTGGTTATGCAGTTATGGCTGCGCTAGCAGTAGGTCGATCAAACTGTCGGTGGGTGGCAAATGTCCTGCTTTTGAAGAAAGTGGCATTTGTCTATAGCGGCTTCTGTCCCAGATTCGTCCAATCTGCTACACGCTGCCAAGTTATATGAATACTAATAGTACAGTATTATCCAACTCAATGTTTTAAGATATTTGAAGTTTGAAAATAATAATTATAACCGGAATATGAATAATTAGATGTAAACAATATTTCAACTGTATTAATAAAGAAACTATTTTGTAATATTATTAGATTAGAACAATAAAAACTGTGAGATTCAACAAATTTTAGAATACAAAGATTGTAATTGAATTCTGTGATGTTTTCCATGACAAAATACTTGAACAATCTAACATCAAAACTGACACTGTATTTCTATTTAATATATGATTTTCGCTCCCTTATACCGGAGATATAGAAGGGATGATTAAAGGCTTCTATTTAGAAGTGAAATGCGCCCCTCCCCTATATCCAGTATAAGTGAGTGAAAATCATATATTAAATAGAAATGCAGTCAGTTTGGATATTAGAAATTGAATTATTAATGGTAAGTATTCAGGGTCTGAGGGAATTCACGGGACATTGAATAGAACCATTTTGAAATGAGTAACAATAATTGTTAACTATTAATATTTTACTGTGTAAATTATTTAACTTTTATACTGAGGCGAAAAAATCTAATTGTCTCGAAAATTATGAAGCTTCCAGAACTTCTTAAACTTACTAATACAAAAAATGAATTTTATTAGGGGCCTTATTTATAAACGTTTTATACATTTATTTATGAACGTTTTTTCATTTTCTTTTGACTCGAGGGACTCTTGAAATATAATGTACTTATATAGGCATTAATGTACTTACATTAATGTGATATAATGTATATATTACATTAATGTACTTACATTAATGTAATATAATGTATATATTACATTAATGTAATATAATCTACTTATACAGGAATTTCAAGAGTCCCTCGAGTAAAGAGACAGTGAAAGAATGTTCATAAATACGGCCCTAACTTATAAAAGACAGTATACGGTTTATTCAAAGAATTAAGCTGCTTACATAAGCATAATTACAGCCTTACCTCTCCGGTAATAAAGTCAGAAAATGAAAATTGTGACATGTTCTTCGATGGAGTATTAATTGAACTGCTCATGACGTCAGATACTGAAGTTAGGATGTTGTCAACGTGCGCGACTCCATTTCTTTTATATTTCTCAACATAAATGCCTTGAGGTATAATAACGAAAAAAACACTGAAAAATAAATATAGAACTATTAGTTGCAACACAAACAACCTACATAAATAGGATAACACCTAAGACAATATTGATATTGACAGTCTTTGAAAAGATATATAATAGTTTGTGAAAATTCTGTATACATTTCAATAAAAATATTATTTATTGAATTAGAAAGTTCATTTGTACATATTGGATACTCATAAAATATATTCACAGTGTCGTTATTTTTATAATCTCTGGATAATTGAAAATTATGGGATTGAAACTCAATTTACTAATGCTTGGAATCAATTTTATCAAATTATAAAAAGCACTCCCCGGTTTATTCATTTATAAATGGAATAAATTTGGGAAGTGATAGCCGAGTGCCATAGCAGGTATCTGTTCAATCAGAGATAAGTAACAAAACTCCTGGGCGCTCTTTGTAAGGGTGACCGATTGGATTGGCCAGCAAAAAAGACTGTTCTCTGCTGTAAAATCACTTCCCGGTGGTTCGGAACCCACCTAAAACTGAGGTCCAACTCAATCACCATCATCCAATTCATTACCCACGCACAGGTCTCAGACCTATGTGGGCTTCATCCTCCGAAAAGAAAAAAATCAGTTAGAGTACTTACCTCATAATAAAAACGAAAAAGTTGTAGAGGAAAAGCCACCGTAGGAACTTAAAATATGAAGCTACATCGTTGCCGAAATGCCCTTCAATGGTTTTGAGGCTGCCATACCATAGTTCATAGCCGTATACTAAATCATGGATCCACACTCTTATCTGAAATCATCAAAATGAAACTCATTGAATAGGCCTAATCATAATGAACTCAGATTAATCAATTTGAAATAATTATCTCATGCGATTTGAATTAATGTACTGCTAACAAAATTCTATTCTATGTAATTTATTCAATTTTTGCTGAGTAGGATGTAAGAAGAAGGCTAAATTACGTACAAAACCTGTATCTATTATTACTAATTATATAGTCTCTCAGTTCGAAGTTATCAAGGTTAAGTTTGAATGGACGAATTTTTATCCAGAATTCGCCCTTATTACGTGAATACTTCACATAAAATCTGATTGTTAATATCCAAACTTTTTCTCATATACAACCTATTGTAATAATATTCTTTTTAATCAGTCACAATGGAATTTTGTAAATTTACGCAAATAAAGTAATTTTATCTTTATCTATTGAGAGAATTACATAGATAGGCTGATTTATTATGGGCTTTCTATGTAAAATAGCTTTCTTTGAAGTGGTGAAGGTGATATTGTGGAAGATATCCATAAAGAATAACCGAAACTAGTAGCTCACTGTTTTCAATAAATGTTGTTGTGACAACTTCAAGTCTTATGATTCAATATGTTAAATATTTCAACAATCAACTTTTAATAATAAAATTAATTTGGCCCATTTTAGTATATATTTTTTAAATATATAATAACATTTGGAATTGTTTAAAAAAACTTCAACGTGAAGTTTTGGAGTTTCTGAATATTGTTTTAGAGTTTTTATTAGAGAACTAATTAATTTGGTCCTAGGCATGATGTTGAACTACCTACTACCACTACCTACTACACCCCTATCAGCTTAGACGCTCAGGGTTGGCGTTAGGAAAGGCCACCGACCACAATTGACATTAGTTAATATGAAGAATGATGATGACGAGAGAGGTAATTAATTTATTTGTTGGTGTGGTTCCATCTCCTTTCCTGCAAATATATTAAGCTAAGAAGAACTGCTTTGAAGTGAGAATAAACACTCACATTTTTATGTGTTACGATCGCTTCACTCTGTTGTTAAAGCATCATCAGACACATCTGGCACCTGACACTGAACTGAAGAAGATACCGTAATACAGTTCACTGTCACGTACAAGCAATGTCTTAAAACGAACGTTACACATAGAAATTTGTTTTTTCTCACTTATATTGCTAATGATGCCCACATAAGTCCGAGACTTGTGCGTGGGTAATGAGGTGAATGATTACACATAGATGCCAGACGGAGGAGCCCACAACTGCTTAAACGACAGCAAGCTAAAGTTGCGACTCCCAAACCAACTGCGCTAAGCTTCAAAGTAGTTCTTCTTGGCTTAACTAATTAACTATGTTCTATGACAACTGACCATTTTGTGCTCCTAAACTCCATTTTTACTGTAGAAAGTAAAAAGAACAAATCTTTTTTATAAGACTTCAATGCAAGTTACTATGAACAATAACACTGTATTGTAATTTAATGTACTTACTCTGGTAAAAGCAATACTCAAACGATACTTGAGTCTCCTGAAAAACCCAATCGGATGAACTTTGTTCTTTTGACTAACGGTTTGAACTAGCTTCGCTTTAACCGTTCTTTTCACGCTCAAACTTTGTGTCAGTTCTTTCAGTGTTTCTCTGCGAAAAAGAAACAAAAATATTATAATTTGCATAAGAATTGACGAGCAATTTTTGTAGAAAGTACCTTGAAGTGCTCCAAATTCGTTCAAGAGAATAACTGCACACAAATACGGACCACTAATAATCGGGAAGTTTAGTTATGAGTTTAGTCTGCACTAATAGGTGACCGAGCTCTGACTTAATGTTTTCCACTTTATTATCTATCACTAACCCAGTAGATTAAAATCCACCTGAATCTTTAGAGTTTAGACTAGTTAGACTGTGGGTGACTATTCAGACCTCAACATTATGCTTTGGTTCAAAGAGTGCACTATGCAAACGATGAGTGAGGTCGTTGCGATTGCTTTCGCCACTGAGTTAGCAGAGTTATATTAGTATGCCAAGCCCCCATCATAACAAATTCTGAACCTAGTTATTTTTTTTAAATAATGTGGGTTGAGTGGAAGATGGAATTTGTTTTTTTTTTTTTTTTTTGAGGATGAAGCCCCCCACATAGGTCTGAGACCTGTGCGTGGGTGATGAATTGGATGATGATGATGATGATGATTGATGAGTTGGACCTACAGTTTTTGGTTCCGAACCACCGGGAAGTGATTTTACAGCAGAGAACAGAGTATTTTGCTGGCCAATCCAATCGGTCACCCTTACAAAGAGCGCCGAGGAGTATCGTAGCTTATCTCTGATTGAACAGATACCTGCTATGGCACTAAGCTATCACTTCCCTAACTAAGCCCACAGCTCAAATACGTAAAGTGGGATGAAGCCCACATAAGTCTGAGTGAGTAATGAGTTGAATGATGATAGTTAGAAGTTGCACCTACAGTTACAGGTGGTCCCAAACCACCGGGAAGTGATTTTACAACAAACCAATCGGTCAACTATAAAAAGGATCTGATTAGACCCTTTAAAAGTCCAAAGGTACTTGAACGAGGGCCCAGGGGCTCGTGACTTATCTGACTGAACGTATACCTGCTACAGCTATCACTTCCCTAATCAATCTTAACCTTTAATCTTTTAACCGTCCACTCCCGCCACAACACAGGATCAATCAGTACTCAGGGTCTGGTTGCAAGATATAGAAAAATGAAAATACTGTCACAGCATAGGCACAGCATATTCGAATAAGTTTTTGGTAGACATTGGTGAGAATGTTTAGAAGCCAATGTTTTTCAAGGTATATTTACAAATCTTGAAGAAAATTATTACAGTGTACTCACATTCTCAGTTGTTCAGCTAACGGGTCATTTGTCATGAGAGTGGAGTTTCTTTCAATTTGACTTATAATACAAGCTGCTCTTTTATCCACATCAGTGTTGGTCTGTGTCTGTGTTTCGGGTTCAACTGTAACATCTTCTATTATCTCCACTTCATCATCATCTTCTCCTTCTCCATCTGTTGTCCCACCAACTGAAAACGGATTTAACTAATAACATACATGTATAGAGGTATGGAGGACATTCCAAAATCAGCTTCCTTGCAATTGCATACAGAAGATGCTGATAAAATGAAGAAAAGGAATGAAAAATGGAGTAAGAGAAATTTGGAGGGAAGATAACAGCTAAGAGCAGATATAACTGAACACGGGTTACGGATAGGGTTGTATCAAGTTCAAGTTTACATTTCACAAAAATTGTTTCTCTTAACCTTGTAAATTTAACGACTTTCAGTCAGGTTGTGAGTACATTTATTATGTATTCACAATCTAAAACTGACTGCAAGTCGTTAATTTACAACAAAAGGTTAATATTAACAACGCAGATCGTTATGGAACAAGAAATCCAAGAATTTAATTGTTTTTCCTTTTATTAATTATATGATCAATGTACTTGCCTGATAACAGCTCCAAACTGATGTCTTGACAAAGGTTGCTCATATCCTTTGAATGAGACGTTGATCTTGTTCTAGGCTGGGAAAGGACCATACCCGAATCCTTCAACAATTTATTAAATCTGCGACTCATCTGAAAAGATGAAATTGGTTACTGTTTCGACAATTTGTCGGTTTTATACTCTAAATAGTAAAAATGGCAGTAACTAACAATCAAAACTAGCGATAGGTCGTGAGTATAGTAGCCGGTGTCTAGGTTCTTATGTCCAACATTGAAAAGTTGAAATTAGTGGAGCATTGCAAGATACTACAAATTAAACACTTCACTATTTGGATGAACTTACTCGTCCGTTTATTATTGCACCAACAAAAATACTTTAGAAATACAACCCTAATCTTATTATGAAGAGATGAATATAAAATAATTTAAATGTTATAAAATATATAGTTATTTGAGATCGGCGATATTGCTTACCGTTGTTCTAAAATCAACATCAATTCATGATTTCATGTCAACGTATTTCACTTTCAGACATTACTGATACAAAAAATGTACAAAGCAAATTGAAAAGAGTATATTCTTAACTAAAATGATGTTTTACATTATGCAGGTATTTCAAACTACAATTTAAAATCTTGCTAACCAAAATAGGTAGTCCAAAAAATACATTGAATTGTTTACGGGTACTTTTTTTAGGAATGATGTAACCGGCCAGCTGTTCAACTTGATCACTAAGTTATGATCATGAGGCAAATGAAACGCAAGCACATCTCAAAAATATATTGTTTTTGAAAATGGATAATATTATTACTGGAATTTTATTAAAGGAAAAATTATTTTATATTTTCCTGATCAATCTGAATGAAATGGAGATCAAATTATCAGTATGAATATTAGATAACAAAACAGATGCTCGGAAGGTCAAACTGAAATTTGTAAACAAAGCTAACCTGTACATTTTTATGTGTGTTATTCTGTTCTAGATGTTTTCATGTCTCGTATTGTTTTACAGAATTATGTGAAGCCACCAGGGTTATCGGTGATTAAAGAAGGGATTTTACTAGCTCTCACTCATGAATTCATAGTCGTTTTAAGAGAGGATAACTGTTAGGATGAATACTTTTCAAGACAGTTACAGCGAGGTAAATACTTGAGGTTATGTAGTATTATGCCATATAAAGGTAATTTTATTTAGAATAATTGTTGCAATTTAACATGCGTATGAATAAAAGAGTCATAAAATATCATTTATTTAATTGGGAGAGATAATTGTTTCCAAGAAAGTGATGTTATTCAATTTAGAAGTTTCTTATTTCACCGGCTTACCGGCTAGATCTAAAAATTGAATTTATAAAAACTTGAATTACATTGAAAAATACAGTAATGAGCTTTAAGTTGAAATGCTGGATTGTAGAATTTCAAAAAATTATAAAACGCCTTGAAAGGGAAGAAATGAATTAGTCAATCATGGCGCATTAATCTTAATTGTTTGAAATTGTAGTAGGCATTGGTATGAATTGAGAGAGCAATACGAACTTTTCTCCGAATGAATATAAATGATCATTGTAAGGAACTATTCATTAGACTAAACATCCTCACAGTACCATATCTATCTCAATACCTGCATGAATCAATAATCCTGGCAACAATGAAGAGTCCAGCTTTGAGAAAAGCACAACATGCGTATAACACCCAACACGGGAACAACATAGACCTCACACAGCACAATATAAAAAAATGTAGTAATTCGCCGAAATATTCAGGATCGTATTACTACAAGCCTGCAGCAGCCTGTCTTTCGAGAGACTATCACAGATAGAGGCACATTCATTAAAACTAAATACTTCCTCTCTCTACCTTACTACTCTATTTTGGAATACAAAGAAGAACATAGCCTACATATAAGCCTGAAATGAAATTCCGGACATTTATCTGACTTAATCAAACTAAACATATACAGATTTATTAAAAATATATATACAAAGGAAAACTAATCCGGGCTCACCAGCGCGTATCCCGAAAAATCAAGGACGATTCCCCGGTCTTCTGACCGTCTGGAGAAGACTTCAAAACTTGAACTTGAATATCTTTTGGAATTATTGAAGAAACAAACTCTACCCTTCAATTTACGTGGGTGCTTATTTAAATTCAGGCTCAATTCAATTCAATTAGTCAATCCTTGACCAGCCGTCATGCTGGATAGATTTCGTCATGTAGTAAAACCGTAATACATTCAAACATTAAAACACTTATCGAGATGGCACTAAAAGATGTGGTCTCAAAACATTGCAAGGAACACGTTCATCTCGTCATCACTCAAAGAATAGAGTGGCACACTAATAAGTTTGACACGCAGTGTTTTTTTAAATCCTCCCATTTGTAGGTTGCAAACATACTGAGGCAGTCTGTTGAAGATTTTTAGTGCATGAATCGGATA
This sequence comes from Conomelus anceps, assembly GCA_948455865.1. Taxonomy (NCBI): domain Eukaryota; kingdom Metazoa; phylum Arthropoda; class Insecta; order Hemiptera; family Delphacidae; genus Conomelus; species Conomelus anceps. Next base: position 9,688,970 of record OX418223.1, on the reverse strand, counting down.
ACTGTTGTGCGATCTGGAGAGTCTGGAGTAAGGCAGGTCGATATCTGTGCGCCTCTTGGTGTTATGGTGGTGGAATTGACCTCTCTCCTGGAATCTGTGGAGTTCCCCCCTCAGGCGAAGCAGCGAGCTATAGATATACTGGCTGTAAACAGTCAGTATTTGTAGTTGTTTGAAGATTGGCCTACAGTGTTCAAGGCGATGTGCTCCAGTGATGATGCGGAGGACTTTTTTCTGCAGCAGGAGAATCCTCTCACAACCTCCCACATGGCCCCAGATTACAATACCATAGTTGATATGGCTGTGGAAGAGGCCATGATAAGCTGTTATTAGGTACTTGGTTGGTACGTGATTCCTCAGCTTCCGCATCAAATAGGTCACCTTTGAAAGTCGACTGCAGACCATGCTCACATGCTGTTCCCATGATAAAGAAGAGTCCACCACAAATCCAAGAAGTTTGACTTTTGCTCCACCAAAGGATGGCGGATTGCGTCTCAAGGTGCACAGCAGGTTCTGGGTCTTCAGGCTACTAATAAGAAGAGTATATGTTATTCAATATAGTTATTTTTTACAGATAGATCTATAACTGTTATGCCTTCTTTTAGCCTGCTGCTCATAAAGTGATCATAATACATCCTGGATCACTGTACGTTCAGATTGGCCGAACATCTGACTTGAATCCACACACAGAACTACATGCTATTGCGAGGAAACGCCTAATAGGTGGGCAAACACATCATGACCTTTTCCTACCAGCAACAGTTAAGAGGGTAGGTTGTACAGAAGTAGAGATATTTATAATAATGTAAGGGCACTTGCACAGTGCTATTGATATTCCAGAGTGCAAGCATCCTTACTTTTTCATAAGATTGTGCTTAATCATTGAAACAAGGTTTTAATAGCATTTGGGCTCTTCAGTTTATGGTCTTATTTTTTCTAACAATAGTTCTTCCTAGATTTCTTGTTCCATAACGATCTGCATTGTTAATATAAACTTTTTATGGTAAATTCAACGACTTGTCGCAGGTAATCGTGATTGTGACAATTGATGATATTACAAAAAAAAGATAAGAAATCAAGTGAGAAATGTAAATGATGAGTTTGTATTACATTCATGCCTCTTCATGTTTTATTTGTTTTGTTTTTTATGCAAGTCGTTGAATTTACAAGAAAAAGTTAATAGTTCTTCATTGCTTTAGATCTTTTCAGTTTTTCTGTGTTCTAAACCAACTACTTTTTCCTTTTGTATTTGATATTCTAATTTTACTGGTTTTTTTAAGCTCTGTATTTTCCTGAATTGGTTTTGTGGTTTGCTATTGTAGTGATTAGTTCTTCTATATCTGTGCTGCCATCTTGTCTCAATTTTTGTTCTAAAATTTAAATTTCACATCAATATATACGCAACCTATCTGGTTCTGCTGGTTTTAGTGAAAAGTAAGGTAATTTAGATATTCCTTTTCTTTATCATTTACTCTTAACTTGATTATTATCAATTACATTTTCTTATTATAAATTTTTTATATTACATATTACTTTTTTATTATAATTTATTATTAATTAAAAACTCAAGAAGTTGTCGAATTCCACTTTATTTGTTACACAAATTACAGTACCATGGTTTCAGGGTACCTACCCCATCCTCAGCAAGACTGATTTGAAACTAAAGGAAGAAGCAAGGAAGCCTCTGAAGAAAAATGTATACAAGAGCTACTTGATCATGGAGATAGCAGAAACAATAATAATAATTTATAACAAGGATGACTTAATTCTAGCTTAAAATTATATTTGGTATTTTTGGTATTTAATTATTGAACAAATTTGACCGAAATGGTAAACATGCCAAAATAAGCTGCCAACCCAACAACTTGAACAGGTGGCTAATTTAAAATCATATTTTAACATCCTAACCTAATGCACTAGATTAAAGGTATTACTAAATTGACCAAAACTATGACTATATGACTATTCTTGACCAAAACTCATTAATTACATTAAATTCAACATTGATAATAAAAATGATTCCTAATCTAAGGCACAAGATTAAATAAATAAATAATGAGGCCCTATTTAGCCCATAAACTCTAGGATGTCTGGCCTAATCTGTTTTGTCCAGGGTGTCTTTGGCTAACCTGGTTATAAGGTGATAATAATTACAACCTAAACTTAATAATATTCTCAGCTCAAAAAAGTGCCTCATCCTCTGAAATATGAAGTTTTAGTTAACATTAAAAATTTACATTAAATTACTAAACTTAATTTACATTAAATTAACCTGGTTATAAGGTGATAGTAATTACAACCTAAACTTAATAATATTCCCAACTCAAAAAGGTGCCTCATCCTCTGAAATAACCTATTTTGTATCCACTGAACCAAATTTACCCATTTCAATCTAAAAAGTTAAGTTATTCACTAATAAGTTATTCTCACTTCAAAGATAACAAATATCCTAATCTAAAGCTCTAGATTAAAGGTATTATTAAAAATAAAAGTATGGGGTCTTAATTAACCCACACTCTAGTATATTTAGCCTACTCTTATTGTTCTAGATGATCTTGAACTAACCTGCTTATATTGCTGTTAATGAAGTCATTATGGTCATTCAAACTAATGATTGAAATGTCCTTTTCTATTTTATGAATCTCTATTGCCTCTAAAACGTTCATTAATCTGCTCTTTTGGCAAAAGTGAAGTATTTCCATGTTGTTTTTTGGGTCGAAATTATGTCCACTTTCTATTAGATGGTCTGCAAAGTTGGAATTCTTGTTGCCCATTCTCCAAGCTGTGGTGTGTTCCTTGATTCTTGTGTTGAAAGGTCTCCCAGTCTGCCCCACATAACAGGAATTGCAGTCAGCACAGTTCAGCTTATACACTCCACTTTTTTCACCATCATTTATGGGGTCCTTGGAGGAGTTCATCAAGTGATTGAGGATTGGAGTGGATTTGAAGGCCACTTGTAGTCCTTCTTTTCTGATGATGTTTCCAAGTTGTTGTGAAATGTTTCCAATATAGGGAAGTGTGATCCAGTTGCCTTTGGGGTCCCCTTCTTTTTGTGAATAGACTAGATGGATGGCGTCCTTCTTTTTTATATTGTTTAGAAGATTCATTATAGTATTTGAGTGGTATCCATTGTTTTTAGCTATTTGAAGGATGATTCCGAGTTCTTTGTTGTAGTTTTCAGAAGACATTGGGATTCTGGTCAATCTGTTGAGGAGGGAATAGAAGGCTGCCAGTTTGTGATGAAATGGGTGGGAAGAGTTCATTGGAATTACTGTGTCAGTAGTTGTAGATTTCCTGTAGATGCTGAAGTGGTGTTTGTTGTCCTTTATGACTATTGTGAGGTCTAGGAAGTTCAACTGATGATTCTCTTCAATTTCTTTAGTAAATTTCAAGTTTGGATGTGTATTGTTCAGCTCCTGGAAGAAATTATCTAACTGTCTTGTTGAACCTTCCCAAAGACAAAGAATGTCATCTACATATCTAAACCAGTACTTAATATTTTTCTTAAACCCAGAAGTTCCAATTAATTTCTCTTCAAAGTTATCCATGAAAATTTCAGCCAGAAGAGGTGAGAGGGGGGATCCCATGGCTAGGCCATCTTTCTGCCTGTAGAACTTCCCATTGAATTTAAAGAAATTCTGTTCGGTGCACAGTTCCAATAAAGTTTTGAGTTCCTCTTTTTCTTTTTCATTATTGTCTTGAAATGTTGTAGATTCATCTAGGATGTGATTGGCCAGTTGAAGACTCTCCTGAATGGGGACACTGGTGAAGAGGTTGGAAACATCAAATGAAACTAGTTTGCTATTGTTGGGTACATCTATTTTGCTGAGTCTTTCCACTAAGTCCATAGAGTTTTTCACACTAAATTTGGGGTTGAAAGAAGTGTAGTTTCTGAATAAGCTATTGATTTTATAGGCTAATTTGTGGGCTGGAGCATTTATTGAAGAGACAACAGGTCTAATGGGTATGCCTTCTTTATGTAATTTGGGTAGTCCGCAGAGCCTGGGGGTTTGTGGGTTCATCTGTACTATATATTTCTTCTCTTGTTCTGAAAGTAGTTTTTTGACATCTTTGACTTTTTTCTTTACAATGGAATGGAATTTTGGTGTTGGATCTTTGCAAGTTGTCTCAAAATTATTTTCACTAATGAAGTTGTCAACTTTGGTAATATATTCTTTCCTGTCTAGGATCACTGTGGTATTCCCTTTGTCTGCTTTAGTAATGATCAGGTCATTATTCTTCACCTTGTCATTGATTGTTTTTAGTGATTTGGTCATGATTGAATTTAACTTGTCTTGATACTTGGCTTGTAAATTTTTTCCAGGTCCCTCTATGAGAATAGAGGCTAATTTATTGCCTAACAATCTGTTATTATGGATATCTCTACTCTTGTCCAGGTGTGCTGCTAACATTAGAAAGTCTTTTCTCTGGGATTTCCTACAAGCTATTTTATTTCCCATTCCTAGGAGAGAGGTCTCCTGGTTATTGAACTCAGTGTCTGACAGATTCATCACTCTGTTTGGAAAAGTAAATTCAGGTACTTCCACTGTTGAGTTGTTTCTGTTGTTCCTTACCTTGGCCATTTGTAACCTCCACAATTTGTTCTTCAGTTTTTCAGTTTTAATTTGTGTAACAAATAAAGTGGAATTCGACAACTTCTTGAGTTTTTAATTATGGATAAGTTCCACAACATCAATATTCACTCTACTAATTATATTAAGGATGCTAGTCAAGCAGTGCAAGTGAAATTATATTTGAAGTTGAAGGAGAAGTATGGGATAGCAGAAAGGAACATCTGGTTTAACAGACAGTGTCTCAATAAGGATTTAGTGCCCAAATATGTATCAATAAGGACAAAAAACAACTCGAAATCAGCTAAAAAAGCCATAAAAAGTGCAGAAATAACTTGGATTAGTTTAGAGATCAAAAAGTGGTTCAAGGTTAGGGACAGCCTAGGCTTTTACCTATATGAACTCCATATACAACTCACTAACAAATTAAGTACAACAGAATGGGACTTTCTAGCTTCCAAGGTAAGAGACATTTGTGACCAGAGTTTAAGTAAGAAAACTGAAAAACTGAAGAACAAATTGTAGAGGTTACAAATGGCCAAGGTAAGGAACAACAGAAACAACTCAACAGTGGAAGTACCTGAATTTACTTTTCCAAACAGAGTGATGAATCTGTCAGACACTGAGTTCAATAACCAGGAGACCTCTCTCCTAGGAATGGGAAATAAAATAGCTTGTAGGAAATCCCAGAGAAAAGACTTTCTAATGTTAGCAGCACACCTGGACAAGAGTAGAGATATCCATAATAACAGATTGTTAGGCAATAAATTAGCCTCTATTCTCATAGAGGGACCTGGAAAAAATTTACAAGCCAAGTATCAAGACAAGTTAAATTCAATCATGACCAAATCACTAAAAACAATCAATGACAAGGTGAAGAATAATGACCTGATCATTACTAAAGCAGACAAAGGGAATACCACAGTGATCCTAGACAGGAAAGAATATATTACCAAAGTTGACAACTTCATTAGTGAAAATAATTTTGAGACAACTTGCAAAGATCCAACACCAAAATTCCATTCCATTGTAAAGAAAAAAGTCAAAGATGTCAAAAAACTACTTTCAGAACAAGAGAAGAAATATATAGTACAGATGAACCCACAAACCCCCAGGCTCTGCGGACTACCCAAATTACATAAAGAAGGCATACCCATTAGACCTGTTGTCTCTTCAATAAATGCTCCAGCCCACAAATTAGCCTATAAAATCAATAGCTTATTCAGAAACTACACTTCTTTCAACCCCAAATTTAGTGTGAAAAACTCTATGGACTTAGTGGAAAGACTCAGCAAAATAGATGTACCCAACAATAGCAAACTAGTTTCATTTGATGTTTCCAACCTCTTCACCAGTGTCCCCATTCAGGAGAGTCTTCAACTGGCCAATCACATCCTAGATGAATCTACAACATTTCAAGACAATAATGAAAAAGAAAAAGAGGAACTCAAAACTTTATTGGAACTGTGCACCGAACAGAATTTCTTTAAATTCAATGGGAAGTTCTACAGGCAGAAAGATGGCCTAGCCATGGGATCCCCCCTCTCACCTCTTCTGGCTGAAATTTTCATGGATAACTTTGAAGAGAAATTAATTGGAACTTCTGGGTTTAAGAAAAATATTAAGTACTGGTTTAGATATGTAGATGACATTCTTTGTCTTTGGGAAGGTTCAACAAGACAGTTAGATAATTTCTTCCAGGAGCTGAACAATACACATCCAAACTTGAAATTTACTAAAGAAATTGAAGAGAATCATCAGTTGAACTTCCTAGACCTCACAATAGTCATAAAGGACAACAAACACCACTTCAGCATCTACAGGAAATCTACAACTACTGACACAGTAATTCCAATGAACTCTTCCCACCCATTTCATCACAAACTGGCAGCCTTCTATTCCCTCCTCAACAGATTGACCAGAATCCCAATGTCTTCTGAAAACTACAACAAAGAACTCGGAATCATCCTTCAAATAGCTAAAAACAATGGATACCACTCAAATACTATAATGAATCTTCTAAACAATATAAAAAAGAAGGACGCCATCCATCTAGTCTATTCACAAAAAGAAGGGGACCCCAAAGGCAACTGGATCACACTTCCCTATATTGGAAACATTTCACAACAACTTGGAAACATCATCAGAAAAGAAGGACTACAAGTGGCCTTCAAATCCACTCCAATCCTCAATCACTTGATGAACTCCTCCAAGGACCCCATAAATGATGGTGAAAAAAGTGGAGTGTATAAGCTGAACTGTGCTGACTGCAATTCCTGTTATGTGGGGCAGACTGGGAGACCTTTCAACACAAGAATCAAGGAACACACCACAGCTTGGAGAATGGGCAACAAGAATTCCAACTTTGCAGACCATCTAATAGAAAGTGGACATAATTTCGACCCAAAAAACAACATGGAAATACTTCACTTTTGCCAAAAGAGCAGATTAATGAACGTTTTAGAGGCAATAGAGATTCATAAAATAGAAAAGGACATTTCAATCATTAGTTTGAATGACCATAATGACTTCATTAACAGCAATATAAGCAGGTTAGTTCAAGATCATCTAGAACAATAAGAGTAGGCTAAATATACTAGAGTGTGGGTTAATTAAGACCCCATACTTTTATTTTTAATAATACCTTTAATCTAGAGCTTTAGATTAGGATATTTGTTATCTTTGAAGTGAGAATAACTTATTAGTGAATAACTTAACTTTTTAGATTGAAATGGGTAAATTTGGTTCAGTGGATACAAAATAGGTTATTTCAGAGGATGAGGCACCTTTTTGAGTTGGGAATATTATTAAGTTTAGGTTGTAATTACTATCACCTTATAACCAGGTTAATTTAATGTAAATTAAGTTTAGTAATTTAATGTAAATTTTTAATGTTAACTAAAACTTCATATTTCAGAGGATGAGGCACTTTTTTGAGCTGAGAATATTATTAAGTTTAGGTTGTAATTATTATCACCTTATAACCAGGTTAGCCAAAGACACCCTGGACAAAACAGATTAGGCCAGACATCCTAGAGTTTATGGGCTAAATAGGGCCTCATTATTTATTTATTTAATCTTGTGCCTTAGATTAGGAATCATTTTTATTATCAATGTTGAATTTAATGTAATTAATGAGTTTTGGTCAAGAATAGTCATATAGTCATAGTTTTGGTCAATTTAGTAATACCTTTAATCTAGTGCATTAGGTTAGGATGTTAAAATATGATTTTAAATTAGCCACCTGTTCAAGTTGTTGGGTTGGCAGCTTATTTTGGCATGTTTACCATTTCGGTCAAATTTGTTCAATAATTAAATACCAAAAATACCAAATATAATTTTAAGCTAGAATTAAGTCATCCTTGTTATAAATTATTATTATTGTTTCTGCTATCTCCATGATCAAGTAGCTCTTGTATACATTTTTCTTCAGAGGCTTCCTTGCTTCTTCCTTTAGTTTCAAATCAGTCTTGCTGATGATGGGGTAGGTACCCTGAAACCATGGTACTGTAATTTGTGTAACAAATAAAGTGGAATTCGACAACTTCTTGAGTTTTTAATTATGGATAAGTTCCACAACATCAATATTCACTCTACTAATTATATTATAATTTATTGTCTGTGATTTTTTCCAATTTTAATTTTGCTTATGCATATGATTGATTGATTGCCTATTTGTTGTATTATTTTTGAATGCTCTGTCATCATTTTACAACGAGGTCCATTCATTTTTATATTTTATTTTGCAATGTATTTGATTTTACCCTGGTTATGAAACCAGAAATAGGTTGAATTTGGGTTTTAAATTTCCCAGATTCAGTCATTCCCTCGACTCAACAAACTCGTTTTACTTAGCTCACTCATTACCGTAGTCTCACCCTTGGGATATCTTACAAACCGAGGGTGCCAGCAATGCTGGCTTCAAGCGTAGGTTGGGGGTGTGGTTGTTCAGCATTGGACATGTCGCCTGCGAGGAACTAATCTGGTTGAAAAACATATAGCCAAGTATTATATAGTTATATTTTTTCTCTCTTCTTGTTCCTGAATAGTTTCTGGTTTTCAAATTTTCATGTTTCTTGATAGCTGCTGTTTTCTTGTTTTTTTCTTCTTATTCTGCTGGTTAAACTCAGATTGCATTTCACACGAAATAATTATTATGAATAAACTTAGATAGTACAGAAATAATCAAACTAATAATCAAGTTAAGAGTTTTTTTGTTTATGTAATGATGAGAATGACTTATTGAGTATATATAAAAATTTATTTAATTTTTATTGTGTATGATTTGATTTTTATTACCCATGTAAAAAAGTTATTATGCCATAAGACAATACTTGAACTATCATGAAAACGACCCTCCTCACACACAGACCTATGTCTAGGTGAGGAGTATATTCATAGTTTGTCTTTTTATTTCTCACTTGTATCCTTAGGAAAGTGATAGCCGTGAGCCGTAGCAGGCATCTGTTCAATCAGATTGATAAGTTGCGTTCTCCTGGGCACTCTTTGCAAGGGTGACCGATTAGATTGGCCAGCAAAAAAGACACTGTTCTCTGCTGTAAAATCACTTCCCGGTGGTTCGGAACCCACCTAAAACTGTAGGTCCACTCATCAATCATCATCATGCAACTCATTAACCATGCACAGGTCTCAGACCTAAAAAAAAGACCTTCATCCTCGAAAAAAAGAAAAGAAAATTATCAATCAGTTATCCTGTTTTCTTGAGAATAATAAATATATTTCATTTTTATTTTTTGCCCAATAAAATCTATTCTTGTCATTGTTGTTTTTGCAGAGTGCAGAAGTGGCGCAAGAAATGGACGAAGTGCGGTTGCAGATTTCGCACACTCTGCAGTCGTGTCTCCAGTCGGACGGCAGCCGCCGCTACGCCACTCCGCCGCAACAGATAGCCGCCTTCAACCGGCGCACCACCGCCGAAACTATAACGCCTTCCGCCAACAACTGGATCAAACCCGAGAAAAATGTCGTCGTTGGCAATGAGGTGATGATGACAATGTTGATAGTACAACTTGCTATTATTATAACAATAATCCTTTATAATACCCAGCTAATTGCTGTTATCTGTCGACGAAACTCTAACGCTGGAGAGTAAGTGGTCGATGTAGGAGAGAAAGAAGAGAAAATGAAGGAGAAGAAGGGTTAGAGAAGGAGGAGCAAAAATAGAAGAAAATGGGAAAAACAGAGAAGAATAATGAGGTCAAGAAAAAGGAGAAAAAAAGAGGAAAAGAGAAAAAGGATGAAAATATAAGAAAAAGGAGGAAATAAGAGAAGAAAACGGAGGAAAAAGAGAAGAAGGGTAAGAAACAGGAGGGAAAGAGACAGAAAAAGGAGGAAATAAGAGAAGAAAACGGAGGAAAAGGAGAAAAAAGAGTAGAAAAAAGACGAAAATGGTAAAGAAGATGATGGAGGTGGAGTAGGATGAGAAGAAGAAATAGAAGAGGAAGGAGATGATGAAGAAGGTGTAGATAAAGATGAAGATGTAGGAGGTGTTGACGGAGAAGGAGGAGAATAAGAAATAGAAGAGGAAGGAAATGGTGAGGAAGGTGTAGATGAAGATGACGAAGGAGGAGTAGACGGAGAAGGAGAAACAGGAGAAGGAGAAGAGGGACAAGAAAAAAGAGACGATTGAATTAAATTTGTAGATAGGTTATCACACATACTAGAAATCCAGATTCAATTGAATCAGGCAATCTGCTAGTACATATAATTGAGAATATATAATGAGCATACTATTTGTACCAAGGTACGGAGTGGCCGTAGCCGAGTGGGTTAAGTGCTGGTTTGCTAGCCCAAAGGTCCCGGGTTCGATCCCAGTTCTGACCGAAAGTTTTTACCTCGGGCCACTCCCGTGTTTCGGAGGACACGTTAAGCTGTCGGTCCCGGCTGCCTAAAAAAACAGTCGTTAAGTCACGTCAGAGGCCTGAACTTATTCAGGTGCGACCTGATAACTCTGACACCAGACCTGAGCCAGCCAGGTCACACGATATTATTATTATTTATTTACCAAGGTACAATACTCTCGTGTATTTTAGTAAATGTTTAAGAAGTGTATAAGAAGGTGAAGTGGAGGAGGAGGAGAAAATGATGAAGAAGGGGGAGGAGAGAGAGAGAGAGTTCTTTATTTAGGTCTGGGCGAGGCTGTATATAGCCCCATATCCAAACCCATTACAAACAGTTTACAAAGAAATTATACAATTGAGAGATATGAGATAACCTATAGAAATAGAAAGTTACATAGCAAATTAAAAAGTCAGTTACATCAATAAATAAACATCAATACATCAATAAAGTAAACGGAGTACGTTTGCAAGAAAAGAAAAAAAAACAATTCACACTACAAGTATATACCTTTCTAAGAGTTCTACAAGTTTCAATATAAAACTAATAAGATTTACGTAACATTAATTGAGGTAGAAGTTGAAAGAAAAAAAAAATGTATATATATATATATAAAACAAACAAAAACACCTCGGTGCGCACTACATAAAATTATTGAAATGCAGGTAAGACTGATAAACAGAGAAAAAAAAATTCACATCTTGAAAATGATAAACCAATGACTGTAACGCCTCAAAAAATGACAGATAATAGCATAACAAAGAAAAGGAAGATAATCAAGTCACAAGAAAAAGAGAAGAAAAATAAAACGATTTTACTGAAGGTTTCCTTCCAACAAAAACAAGTAGACCCTTGATTTAAAAGAATATTTTGATCGACAGCCTTGAATGTTTACCGGTAGCTCATTCCACAGTCTGCAGCCAGACACAGTAAAAGACTTATTGAAAAATGAGGTTCTGTGCCGCGGGATTTGAAGTGTTGACTGCGAGAAACGCATTGACCTATTATGGACTTGAGACATGAACTTGAATGAATTGGAGAAATAAGCTGGTAATTTCGAATTTAGTATACTATATACCATGACAGCAAGGAGAAGTTTTCTACGTTGTTCTAGTTTCAAGATCTTGGTCCTCTCATAGTAATGGGAAACATGATCAGACAGCCTCAAGTCAAACACAAAGCGAAAACAAGCATTTTGTGCCCTCTGAAGTTTCAGAGCTAGTTCACCAGTCATATCATGAAAAACTAAAGAACCGTAGTCGAAAAAAGGAAAGATGAGGGACTGAACTAAAAATAATCTGACTTTTACAGGTAATAGGTCGCTGTACCTCCGTAATTGTCGCAAAGAAGAAAACACCTTGTTACAAATATTGAATATATGATCAGTCCAAGTTAGATCTTGATTCATTATCACACCTAAATTTTTAACACTATCAAGGTACGGTATGGAAATATTATTGACCTTGATCTCTGGAATCACAGAGCGTTCAGAAGGCTTAAGAAGTTTACTATAACCAATGACGATTGACTGAGTTTTACTTTCGTTAACCTTCAAGCCATGTTTAACAGACCAATCCATCAACCTACCAATGTCCTCATTTATTTTATCCACAGTTGGTGCAATACTCTGAATCTTACAGTGTTGATATATTTGGAGATCATCCGCATACACATGATATTTACAGAAATTGAAGCACGATGAAATGTCATACATATACAAGGAAAACAATAGCGGTCCCAAGAGGAACACCAGAATCTATACTCAACCACCTTGAAGCCTGTCCATTGTCGTCAATAACTTGCTGTCTTCGTCCATAAAGATATTCTTTGAACCAGAGCAGTGATGGCTCAGAGAAATTCAAACTTCGCAACTTAGATATTAGGATCTCATGTACAACAGAATTGAACGCTTTCGTGAAGTCAAACAGGATCAAAAATGTAACCTCCCTTCCATCCATTGCTAAACGAATGTCATCTGTCACCCGAAGTAAAGCAGTAGTTGTGCTATGATCTGCCCTAAAACCGGACTGATAATGATCAAATAAATTGAAACTTGACAAGTAATGAACCATCTGTTGATAAACAATCCTTTCAAGAACCTTTGATAGTACACATAATAAGTTTATAGGTCTAAAGTCACTAGGACCTATTGGCCCCTGCTTTTTTGGCAAAGGCCTTACAAGAGCGCGACGCCATAGATCAGGAAAAACACCATTTTGCAACAAAAAATTGAAAATATCAGTTACAACTGGGGTGATAATATCAGTGATACATTTCAAAAGAAATACCTCCATCTGATCAACGCCTTTAGCATGAGAAGAGATTCTACTTATACCTAAAGACACCTCAACCTCAGTGATGAATTGGAAATAGAATGGATCAAAATCATGATAACCTGCTCGATGATCATACTGTGCACACAAGTCAGCTCGATCAACACCACTTCCAGTGTCAGGACTTTGTACAAAGAATTCATTCAAGTCATCTGGTGAAATAACAGGCCCAGTATTACCACTTTGGTTTTTTGGAGCACGTATATTGAGCTGATTGACAGCACGCCATTTCTCCTTACTAGAGACAGCAGTGTTAAATAGATTATGTGCATATCGCAATTTAGCATTTCTAACTACCTGTTTAACTCTATTTCTAATTCGCTTATAGAGAATGAAATCAGCTGGTGATTTTGTTCTGCTATACTTCCGCCCTGCAAAATCACGCTCTTTCATTAACTGACGAATTTCGTTAGTGAGCCAGGGTGTAGGACGCTGAGAAACTTGAACAGTTTTTATTGGAGCATGTTTATTGAATAAATCAATGAGAATTTCATTGAGTAGAGTTACCTTTTCATCAATATTATTCGAAGCGTAAACTTTATACCACTCACACTCATAGGCATCATTGTAAAAAGAATCTTTATTAAAATTTTTCAAATCTCTGTAGCTCACAGTTCTTGGAACAGAAACTGGAATTTTAGTCTCATAAATGAGAAATATCAAATCATGACAAGAAATTCCCGGAACTGGTATCTGACCATTTTTCAAGACTTTATCAACATTAGATACTATTAATAAATCCAATGTTGTATGCGAATTCGCTGTATGATGGGTTTCACTGCTTGGGAGCAGATTCAACGATATTCCGTGAATCAAGTTCAACAACTGCGACTTATTAAAAGATCTTACTGGAGGAGAGACGTCCGTATTAAAATCGCCACAAAGAATGACATGATCAAAACCAGGCAAGAGTTTAACCAAAATACGTTCCACATCAGACATATATCCACTCTTGGGAGGCCTATAGACGGACACTAACAAACATTTAAAACTTCCACATTGTAAATTTAGACAAATAAATTCTGGTTTCTTTGAGTATAGTTCATCAGATTTATGCAGAATTGTCACTTTAAATACACTTCTGACATAAACAAGTACCCCGCCGCCACCCTTCCCCAACCGATCACATCTGAAGATATTGTAACCAGGCAAAACTATTTCGTGATTGGAATTGTGAGGTTTCAACCACGATTCAGAAACAGCAATCACGTCTACAGAGCTTTTCAGAAAAATATTACGAAACTCATCAAAATGGGCAAGAAGTGATTGAGCATTTATATGAGCTACAGAGAGGCAGCCAGGGAAAGTTGACATAGAGTTAATAAGAGAGTCAGCGGCTGAGGCAGATACAACACTCACATCATCCATCATTCATACTTGGAAAGTCGAAACAAACAGAATATATAATTATGCATAGATCGAGCATATACATAATTCTAAATGATAATGTTAGTCTATATATATTATAAAATTGACAAGCTAAACTTATTAATAAAACTATTCCGTTAGGAGTGTATATTACTGAACTACATTGAGTATGGTTAGTGCGTGGCTTGATAACGTCATCAAGAGATACAAGTAATGATAGTGAAACAACTCTAGCAATAACATCTGAAAATGGAAATGAGCACAATAAAATATTGAAAAGTATGCCACAGGTATAAAAAGCATTGAGGCCAACAAAATAATATGCATTATTACATAGATGATTCACATAAATTAAAATAGGTCTACTAATGGAAAACGGTTTCAATAACGCAGATAAATTATTGGAAAATTTTTTTAAAACGTTCAGAAAACCTTTTCTGATCAAAATTTTCAGCGAAATTCAGAAATTTATCAACACGAAATAAACTGGAACTACTATGAATGAGAAAACAAGAATATAAAGGGTGAAAAATCGGGGCAATGAAAATTAAATGATAATTGATACGAGTACTTTTAGATTGACAAGACATAATTACTGGAATTGAAGTAAATCGTTTTTTGACTTGATATCCGAAACTGGTCCATTATCAATTTGACGAATTTTAATATTACCATTCCGGACCCACAGATATTTAAACTTATTTTGTCGTTTCAAGAGTCTAGCTTCAGCAAGAAGACGTCGCCTATTAGGAGATAAAGAGTCATTTATGTAAATAGGGCTAGACTCATTGTCCTTTAATCCAAGATCGCGTGTAGAAAAGTCTGGTTTTTTTCGTCGCTTGGCAAGAAGTTCATCGCGATGAAATCGCTGAACAAACTTGACAATGATGGGCCGGTGTTTCATATTAGGACCCTTTCTTAATCGATGACAAGCGTCCAGCATAGATTCTCCAATAGGAAAGCCAAGGGACTCACCCACTCGCTGAACTGTAGCTACAACGTTTTCATCTTTCTCCTCCGGAACCCCCTGTATCTCCAAAGTGTTACGGCGAGAATACTGTTGAAGATCGTCCAGTTGAATTTCTAAACTCGTCACTCTGGCCTTCAGAGACGTATTTTCACAAGTGAGCTTTTCGACGGTATCGAGCAAAGAGTTTATACGTTCAGCTTGATTAACTAATTGAGCCTTATGATCATCCAGTTTATTATGTGTCAACTCGAGGGAGCCCCCAAGATCAGCTTCAACACGTGCCAATCCAGAACGAAAATCTGCAAAGTCCGATTTAAGGCCCTGCATAAGGGTAGCAAGACTTTCCAGGGTGACTGTCTCACTGGTAACTGGTGAAGAGAGGACGATCGCTTCCGCTCCACTTGAACGCCGCGCGGCAGTACAAGATGGACACCGCCACGCTGTCTTGCTACTTTTGAGATAAGCAAGATCGTCTTTACTGAGTTTAACGCACTTCAGGTGATAAAGAGAACTGCATTCAGAGCAGCCAACTCCATTCTTATCGGATCGCTCGAGCGACTGCTTGCAGGCTGAACAGCTTATCGGCATTATGACACAAAAATTTACTGGCTTAATCCAAACGACACGACACAAGTTAGAAAATCGTTACTCACACACTCCACACAAGGAATTATCACTTGAAATTTCACACACTTGAGGATCAACCTCAGATGCACCACTCTACCAAATTTGAACTCATAATTCGAGAAAAAACCTAACAAAATTGACTATCAATGAAGAGCACGACAAGAACGTGACTGATTCAAACCATTATCTCATTCCCTCATACCGGTATCAATAGCAACAAACTTCAATGTAAAAAAAGGCTTTGCCAACTATAAAAGCAGTTATCTATCAGCCATTCCTTTATTCTACTCTTGAACAAATTGAGTGATTGAGCATTTCTAACATGACGCGGCAATGAATTAATTACTGATGTAATTGGGATTCAGTTCATAAAAATTTGTCCTGTGCTGTTCCACTCTAATTAAATTTCTATGCCTAGTATTGATGAATGTCTGCACCCGTTGTCCAGTTATCCGTCAATCTGAATGCAAAAACTCCTAGACTCACTTGAATGTGAAGCGTTCAGTGTTCTACATTTTATTTATTTAACAATCTTTGGTGTAGTCGGCTGGCAGTTCAGGGAACCTGCCGACACACAACACTGCAAAATGAGAGTTAAAAAATGATAAAAACATGCATTTAATAGTAAAAACACACATTATGAATCATTTAAAAAGGCAAACAGGAAGGATCAAATCAAATCATCTTCATTTCCATAAAATATACACTTTACAATATGCAGAAAGAAAATAACCAATGAATTACCAGTAAATAAAGAAAAAAGCATAAACATACATTAGATCCTTTCCCTTCTATATACTGTATATGAAATATATCATGAAGAACAGTTGAAAGTGTCAGACTAAGCTATGGCTTGACTACTACTTCTTCATCATCATCATCATTTTTGTCTCTTCCTCCTGCTTCGTCTTCTTCTTTATTATCTCCTCATTCTTCTTCATCATTTTTTCCTCATTCTTCTTCCCCTCCTCTTTCTATCATTTACTCTTCAGCCAGCGTTATTATCGTTGACAGATAACAGAAAGTAGCTGTTTATTATAAACTATAGCTGTAATGGTTTCTCAATTGCAGGTACTCTTCTTAGACCCAGCATTGGACTTTAATATACACTTTCCGATTCGCCGCGGTGATTTGAATGTTCACAGTGGAGTTGGTGGATCATTGACAGCCGTGCTAGCTGATCTACAAGCCATTTGGAGCTTTATTCTCGAGTTCAAATTCGGCATACCGCAGAAAGATCTAAAAGTAAGGTACTTCAACATTCACTCACTCTTGTTGTATCACACTATATTTGTAATTTTTTTTATTGCTGATGATGCCCACATGAGTCCGAGACTTGTGCGTGGGTAATGAGGTGAATGATTACACATAAATGCCTGACGGTGGAGCGGGATTCGAACCCACGACCACTTAATTTTGTACAAGTAAAGCTAGAATATTTTACTATTTTTCCAATTTAGTACTAGTAAAACTAAAATATCCATCAATTCCTACTATATATTATTTTCGGATGATGCCCACATGAATCTGGAGACTTGTGCGTAGGTTACTTGTCCCTAGGTGAATGATGAGAAACATCCATGGCTGGATGAGATTCGAACCCAAGGCTGCAGGAAACGTAGCCAGCCAGAGTAGGTCTATCTAATCACTGACAAGTGCTCCAACCAACTGCGCTACCAGAGCCGCCACTATTTACATATTTACACTATTCTTATTTTATTAAAGTAGAACTAGATTATTAGTTAATTTTTCTTGTGTTGCAGAGTTACCGAGCTATTCTCATTATACCTGATATATACAATCGTCTTTACCTGAGGGAATTGATGACTCTACTGTTGAATAATATGGGATTTGGAGCTTGTTTTCTATTACAGGTATGTCAATTCATTCAACAATATATTAGCATCATCAAGTTTACATAATAATTTGTGCCAATTCAGCACACCTGAGTGTACAAATAACATACAAAAACAATTCGAAGAAAACTAAACAATAATTTCAATATTGCAACACTCTATTGCAAGCACAGACACACAAAAACTGAACCCAATCAGAAGAAAGAGATCAAACCACATTTAGCTTCTATTCGACTCATCATCAGTTCACTGGAAATTGCTGACTAGTCTCATTATTCTCTTCTTCCAACATAACTATTGCCCCATCCACAAAATTATCCACACTAGCAATTGTTTGCAAAGTTCTTTATTAAAGAGTTTTTCATGTTTTTAAATGTATTAAAGAATATCTTCATGTAAAATGAGTAAATACTAATTTTAAGTATGTAACAGAAATTCAAGTTAGGGTGCGTACACATAGAAAACTGGTTTTTGGGGCCTCCGGAAAACAAGCGGCTGGAAGCGCCTCCAAGCGTGAGAAGAAATTTGTATGGTTTCAAGTGTGTCCGTACACAGTAAAAGCTGGTGCCGGCTTAAGCGCAACAATCGGGATCTGCTAGTGCTAACTGGCTTACAAGAATGAAGGAAACATTGTTATCGGCGCTTGTTCAAGCTTGAGTTTGTGCGAGCTGTTCTGTGCAATTTGTTATATTAGTAGTGGCAATAATTAAATAGGAAGTTGACTACTGTCGGCCTTATCTGTCTGATAAGATCTTTTGATGTTTTTGTTGCAATCATTCGGATTTATTCACCCATTATTGGGATAGATAGACTTAATGCTTATAACTTAAATTACTTATTCAATTTATTTATTTATGACACGAAACGCAATCAAGTGAAGATACAACAGGTACTGTCCACTACTGCTTTCTCTACAAATTTTCAACTAAAAAATCTAAATTTTAGGTTATGTCCAAGTTAAACTAAATCACTGTGAAAAAATTATTAATACTGTAATAAAAATTATTACTGATTCTTTCCAAAACAAAAATATTAAGTCTTTAAAAACGTAGCACTAAAACAATCCAACAGTCAAAAGAAATTGGACATAATTTTGAATTTTGTTTGATATTTTATAGCCGAAAGCATAGAATCAAACCATGTTGTAGATGACAAAAAGCTATGTTGTAGATTCGTCATCCCGTCAGTCACATTCAGTACATTTTTTAAAAATACTTGGTAAAGTTTTCTGCTATTCATTAACTACTTTGGTAATTTTATTTTTGTAAAGATATTTTTTTTAGTTTGTTTTCTTAGTTTATTGAGTTATATTTTAGTTTGTTGAAAGATATTTTCAGTCCAGGGTAAAATTATTTGGTTAAGCGACTCACCCCTCAGCACAAGCTTGGCTTAGAGAGGGGTGAACCATCTTGTTTTTACATTCTAAAATCATTATTAGTTTATTCTATATTTATTTAGTCTTGAATATTCCATAATTTTATTTTATTTATTTTTATTTTTTCAGTTATTTGTGGAATGCTTTATTTGCTTATTTAAAAATTGAAGTTTATTTATTTTATTGTATAGGGTGCTTATATATTTTGCATATTGAAATTTCATTGTATTATATGAAAATGTATTGTACATTTTGATTGGTTGAATAAAAATTTATTTATTTATTTATAATTTTGAATTTCTACTTTTTAATACTTTTTAGGACCATGTTGCTGCCACATTTGGTGCAGGTCTCGGCTGTGCTTGTGTAGTTGATGTTGGACATCAGAAAACGTCAGTGTCATGTGTAGAAGACGGAATCTCCCATCCTGCTACGCGTGTAAGGCTAGGCTATGGAGGAGGTAAAGAAAATATTGAATTCAATCAAATTTCCACTTGAAAATTAATAAAATAATTGCTTTTATTGGTGGGTAGGTTCTTACAGACAGTACCATCACGTCAAACAAATAACATTATCTATGTTCAGCGTTTTACATATACGTTTTACATATTGTCAATGTATATATATATATTTTTTTTTTTTGGAGGATGAAGCCCACATAGGTCTGAGACCTGTGCGTGGGTAATGAGTTGGATGATGGTGATTGATGAGTTGGACCTACAGTTTTAGGTGGGTTCCGAACCACCGGGAAGTGATTTTACAGCAGAGAACAATGTATTTTTTGCTGGCCAATCTAATCGGTCACCGTTACGAACAGGACCTACGAGAACGCAGCTTATCTATCTGATTGAACAGATACCTGCTACGGCTCGCGGCTATCACTTCCCAAAAAAACTAAACATTTTACCTAACTCCCCCAAAAAACTAAGCAATCTCCAAAATGAAAAAAGTAAAAACAAATCTCAAAACAGGGATTTGATTTATTTAGGCTATATTATATTTGTCATCAATTTGTTTAGTAGGCATGGCCCACTGTAATATTGCAGATTTGGAATCTCTAAATCATTCTTTAGCCTAGTCTCGTTGTAGTTGGCACTGCCTAGTAAACTACATGATGACAAATATAAATGTAACCTAAATAAGGTGTGTAATTTGTTTTTACTTTTTCATTCTTGGAGATTACTTAGTTTTTTTGGTGGGGGGGGGGGGGGGGTTAGGTAAAACATATTTACCATTAATATTCAGAATTTATTTATTTTCTTTTACGGCCTCCTTGGACCACTTAGTCAATTATTTCCTGGTCCTCCTTGATAAGTTCTCTTTCCGCCTTGTCCAGTAATTTTTCGTTTGTTCTGATATTCTCTGTCGTTTTTCATCTGTAAATAAACCCTTATACATTCTGTCGGTTGTCTATTTTTGGTTTGAATCTTGTTTTTATTTCTTTAAGTCTCTGTAGATTTTTATTTTTGATTTTCAAATCGTCCAGGGTTCGTTGTATACAGAATTATAATAGATGAAAATCAGAATAGTAATGAATGAATTTATCGATTTCAGGTGATATAACCCATGCCTTCCATTGGCTACTGCAAAAGTGTGCGTTTCCTTACAAAACCTGCGATCCGAATAAGAACACAAACGATGCCGTACTGTTGCAACAGTTGAAGCACGACTACTGCCACATTAATCTCGATGTATGTGGATCATCGGAAAAGTCATTCGTTGTTCAGCACCCCAATTCTCCCAGCATCAAATACACTATTCAGGTAATACTTTAATTTTAAAGTTATAAATTGATTTAAATTGTATAATTCTACTCGTATACAAAATGCTGTTCCCCAAATGAGTCTCAGACTTGTGCGTAGGCAATGAGGTGAATATGCCATGCTGAACGGGAGTCGAACTCGTGACCGCAGGAGTAAGCTGTCAGTCTTATCTCATTAGAGATAAGCGCCCTAACCATATACCCCACTGCTCCTGCCAAAACAGTTAGAGCTTGTCAACGTGCTCAGAATGAGGTAAATGCAATTTTACTGATAAAAATTAGAAGAAAAATAACCGAGTGTTACTTTTTACGAGCGTTACTTGTCAATAGTGATACATGTATTGAGAGTTACTTGTCACGAGTTTTCCTAACACTTGTGATAAGTAACACTTGTGGCAAGTTACACTGGTGACAAGTTACACTAGTGACAAGTAACACTTGATTATTTTTTCTAATTTTTTTCTTACTTCTCATGCTTTATTTTTTGTTACTTATTTTTTCTAATTTTTTTTACTTCTCATGCTTTATTTTTTGTTACATGTTGTCGTCTCAGTAATAAGATAATCTCTGGTAAACCCTTGCATCCAAGAATTTGTCTATACTACCTAACTGTCTAAACTGTCTATACTTGTACTGTCCACCGCTCATAACTTGGCCTGTAGAAGGAATGCAGTCAATCTATTTTTAAATGGCAATCAATAGCGCTGGAGGCCCAGGCAGCGAGAATACAAACATGAAAAACAGCGAACGAAACTAGAGGTAGTAGCATAATACTAATGAGCAGGTTTGTTGTCACACTACCGAGTCATCGAAAGCACATCTCGCCATTCGAATTTTTAAAGGAAGTCCTATTAAAGAAAGCACCATACACAATGGATGAATGTGTGGAGGTTTTATGGGAAGAGAACTAGTTTTATTGCTTTTTATTTATTATTTGATTAAATTCTCAGCATAAGGTATGATCAATTTATCCACTAGGTGTTGTTTGACGTCTCCTCTTCGCAATACTTTTTATTTATTATTGACGATTCAATGTTGCTAAGCCTTGCTTATATTATGTGCAACTAACTGAATAAATATGATTTGATTTGATTCATGCATCTCCCTCCCCCGTCACAATGTGCAGAGGCTGTGCGCAGGGTTTTTGGTCATATTTTTCCCCCGAAGTTTCTTGTATTGGATATTATTAGGACGTTGAAATGTTATCAACTCATTGCTGAGAAAAAAATTTTTTCTTCAATTATTTTGTGAAATATGAGGGTTAGAAGTTAAAAATATTGGTTTTTGGGTGCAATATTGATCTCACCTATGAGTGATTTAAAACTTTTGATGAATTTTCAATAACTAAAAGACATTTCCAGGAATAAATGACATATTTTTTATTTTAATCTAACAAATATTTTTTTCAAAATACATTTTTGTAAAACTGAAAATTTTTACAGATTTTTAAATTTTATTTTGAAAAAACTATTTGTTAGATTAAATTAAAAATTATGTAATTTTATTCCTTGAAATGTCTTTTGGTTATAAAAAATTTATCAAGAGTTTAATATAACTCATAGTTGAGATCAATTGCCCCCAGAAAACCCCCCCAAAAAAATTTATTTTTGAACCCCCATATTTCACAAAATAATTAAAGAAGAAAACTTTTCCTCACAGCAATAGATAACATTTCGAAGTCCTAAAAATATCCAATACAAGAAACTTCGAAAAAATATTGTGACCAAAAACCCTGCGCACAACTTTAAATACCAGTGGTAGACAGTATATGCTTGTAACTGTCTATAATAAATTATTGTATGTGTTATACTTGAAAGCTTATCAAATTGAATTTTTATTGATTAATTGATATTTTTTGGATCACTGAGTATTTTTTCTAGATTCCTTTGAATTTCAGATGGCCGATGAATGTCTGATTGCTCCTCTGAGCCTTTTCCAACCTGAGCTGTTGGGTGTTACCGGACCCAAGTCTCTTACCACACAGAAACGTTCCACTGGTGATCCTCAAGATCCTCACGATGGAGACTATCTCAGAGAAACAAGTGTATGTTTTTAAATTTATAATACTCAGTAATTTTCAACTAGAAAATTTATGACAATAGCAGCTAATTTGTTATTGCTTTCCTTTTACTATTTGCCTATTATGCAATAGGTTTTTCAATTACCCCCGGTCGCGCAAACGTCCTATCATGATGATGGTTCATTATTCGTAACACTTTTATACCAAGCTATGTCCTATATACATGCTAGCATCTGTATGCTCTGTATATCTTGAATGGTGGAGCACATACCTAGTATAAAATGTATAAAAGTGGTACCATCATTCACGCACATGCGCCATCTTGTTATAACTCAACATAACCTACAACAAGCCTCATATTAATGGCAAATACTAGTTACTAATGCATGTATTTTATAATTTTAAAAACAAATTTACTATCTTAACCATATAATGAAATGATTTATTCATATTATTCAATTTATAGCGAATTATTTAACTACTTTATATACTATATTACATGCTCAGCTAATCTCGGAATTAGACATTTTAGGTAGTGAAATTAAGGGAAGTGATAGCCGTGAGCCGTAGCAGGTATCTGTTCAATTAGATAGAGATAAGCTGCGTTCTTGTAGGACCTGTTTGTAACGGTGACCGATTAGATTGGCCAGCAAAAAAGACACTGTTCTCTGCTGTAAAATCACTTCCCGGTGGTTCGGAACCCACCTAGAACTGTAGGTCCAACTCATCAATCACCATCATCCAACTCTTTACCCACGCACAGGTCTCAGACCTATGTGGGCTTCATCCTCAAAAAAAAGGTTGGTTGGCTCTGTTCGCTCGAATAATAGAACATTTTTATGCCAAATAGTGACTCACTTCTATGCTGAATAATGTGATGGATAGTAGCCTGATATAAGGTGGAATCATCATTATGATAGCACGTTTGTGCGAACTAAAGGTTAGTGTACAAGTACGTTATAAAGTAATGAATAATAATACGAAATTGTCAGGACCACATTTATTAAAAATAGTGAGATACTAGTTTCGGTTGTTATACCATTATCAATCTCAAACAAACTGAAACTAAAGTACAGAGTAGCCTAATATGTACTAAACACGGAATACTGAACATATATACTAAACAAGTCCTTGTTTAATATTAAGCTAATCTGTACTTTAGTTATAGTTTATTTGAGATTGATAATGGTATAACAACCGAAACTAGTATCTCACTATTTTTAATAAATGTGGTTGTGACAACTACGTCTTATTATTCATTATGGATATCTTCCACAATATCACCTTCACCACTACAAAGAACGTTATAAAGTAGTTATTGAAGTTTAAAAAGTAACATCATAACAGTTCACTCTATTCATGCCCGTTGCGTAATGAAGCTATTATAATTTTATTTAAAAAAATATCATTTATTACAACAGATTACCATGTACCCATAACATGGGTACATGGCGAGGTATAACGACCTGAAAAGGGTATCCCCACCATAAAAAATATTACTATTAACAACACTGCAGTCTTTTCAATACGGGCTATAGACCAGCCAGAACTCAGCATTTCTTCAATTCGGTGTCAAAATGAATATTATGCAAGACACATTAGCTGATTTAAACATTTAAAATAGAATTGAGTTTGAAATTGATATATTTTATGCTCACCAGGGTTTAATGTAAAGCCCGGTTTCTCTGTCATTCAATAGCTGTAAGCTCAATAAATTTATACATTCGATAAATATTATAAACTGCATTATTCTTAAGTTATAGATTCGATATAATTCATAGTGCTCTAGAATAGTAGTTTATGCAACGATTTTATTTTGACCCTTATTAAAGCACGAGTTAGATGTAAGTTATAACACGAGCGAATGCGAGTGTTATAAATATCTCAAGAGTGCTTTAATGGCCAAATAAAATCGTTGCATACACTATTTTTATCTACGACCACTAGTATACATTTAATTAAAACAATTTCATTTTACCTGTGACTGTCAGAGATACCTATAACCTCTCATCTCAAATACGAAAAGTTATAGTAGATTGTTAGGTTAGCAGCTTAGTTAGCAATTTGATCAAATCAGCTGATAGTTTCACAATATTGAATTACGATATTGATTCCATCAAAAATGCTTCTGATTGGTCCAGAACCCGTGTTATAATGTAGAACCTGTACTATAATGAGCTCATTATGCAACGGGTCTCAAAAAGCAATTCGAAAAGACAGCTGTTTTGGCATCAATTGTGAAACTGTAATGTATACATTATGACATGGTCGTAGATAAACGCAATTATGATGTGATGAACGTTATTGAACGAATTCAATTCAATTCAATTTATTTACATCAAGTATAAACCACATAAGCATAGCTTGGTAGTATTTGACAAGTCACGATTTTCAAACTGTTTGATTTGAATATTATAAAAGTTAGTTGGCCTTTAAATCAAAATGAGAGACCGGGCATATTGAAGTTATTCATTTTTCATTGTGAATATGTATTTTTTTAATGGAATTACAGAGACGAGGCCTGAAAGAAGCCACAATGGAAGCTAACTCGGAAGGTTTGGCCGACGGTGGAGGAGGAGCGGGGGAGGAGGACATAGTGGTTGACACAATGCTGGAGGGGGGGCCGGGGGGTGCAGTGGCTGACAGGGAGTTCACAGTCAACTCCAACCAACTTCTCGGGCTGGATCAAGCTATACTTCAATCAATCGACAGATGTGGTAATTTCAGTACATATTTTTTAGCCTCAACTAATTGAAAAATCTCAACATTATTTTTTTGTTACTAGAATTTTACCCGGTCTTGCCCGGGAATCCAGTTTAATTTTTTTCTTTTCGAGTAGATAAAGCTGGGCATTCACGTTCCGATTTGCAGTACGACTTAGTAGGACTGCTAGTTGGATAGTCGACTCCACTCACGCTCCGACTTGCTATCCAACTTTAGTCCTAGTCGATTTTAACAGCTGTGAACATCGCTCTCGAGCCGAAAAATGTAAACGAAGTTGCCCGAAGGTCAAACACTGACTGAGGTAAGTTGGACGACTTTGATCCGACTCCCCCACTCACGCTCCAACTCTGTCGAGAGTCGGACCTTCCAGTCGTCCCTCTAGATGTTCCAACTCGTCCATCTACACTTCCAACTATCCAACAAGCCCATTCACGTTCCAATATCGGATCCAACTTTGTAGGTTGGACCACAAGTAGTTCTGCAAATCGGAACGTGAATGCCCTGCTTTACTTATTACAGTGGTCGCAAAATTAAGAAGGTTTTTTTTGTTGTACTGATGACGTGAATTTTTAGGGTTTTTAAAAGTAAACTACATTTTTAGCAATTTTGCAGCTCTATCATCTGCCTAGTTTTGTGTTCAGTTTAGATTATTGTATTACAGAAAATGCTCAATACACACAATAAGTATGCTCACATGACGCTGGGTAATTAGCAGCTGCAATATTGATGTAAAACTGATCTGTTGCTTTGGCTTACGACATATCAGCGTATCATCTATATCAGCATAATAGTGACGTATCACGTTATTAGCTGCTGTCAGCTTCCTGCATCCATCACATTTTACAATGGCGGAATTTCAACATTATTTTTGAAAGATTTAAATAGAAAATGAGGAGCTGCAATATTGATACGGAACAAATGATTTGCTTGTGACTTGAATGCTTATTTGCATCATAGAGACGTATCACGTATCAGCTGTTCTATGAGCTTTCTTCATCAGAACACATTTTAAAACAGTAATAGTGGCCAAAAGTAAAATTCAAACATTAATTTTGAAAAAGAAGAAATAGGGCTTCGAGGTTCCAAATTGTTGCCGTTTGTGTGAAATACGTAAGACTGACATACACACACACACATCTACACACTCTCTCTCTCTCTCTCTATCTCTCTCTTATATAGATTTTTATCATGGCTCCATTTATTCCATTCCATTTTTCCTCCAGCACACGTTTTTTTGTACCCTATGAATACAAGCTAATGAATGTATACCTGAATTGTTTGAATTTGTTTTTGTTGTAATAAGAATGGAAATAACTTCGAATTCGAATTAGTTCTGATACTCACTGGTTATCTAAATTCTGCAAGTATTATAATTTATTCTGTTATTGTTGCTGATAATTTTTCCAATAAATATTATTGGTGAGAGGGAATTCGGTGGAACGGAAATAACTTTTATTTAAAAAGATATATATTATGTAAGTTTTAATAATTCAAAATATGTTCTACGTGTAAGTATAGCTTATTTAGTTTATGTTATGTCAAGGAATTATATAACAGCATACCTTCTATCTTTTTTGCTTCAATGGCTTCCTTTTTTCTTCCATAATAACCTCGGTAGAAAGTATCTCAGCTACTGGTTGAGTCCCGGTAAATGTCACCGTTGGCTTCTGATTGGTCTGTTCAAATTAGTAGACAATAAAAAATTTGAATTGACCAATCAGACGCAACCGGTAACATTTAGCGGTACCAGTAAGGCTCCCATGAACTCAACCATTGAATAAAATTATAGCTACTGTACTCAGCAAATTAGAAATGAGAAAATAAAATTTTATCAATGATTTAATGACCACTAGTTAGCAGTGCTAGCCACTCTGAATGAATATTACACGATTATCATACATACAATTTTTAAATTTGACAAATATTTTATTACATTTTTTATATTTGAATTGGTAATTTTGTTATTGTTTGTTTCATTCATTTGTTTATTTAGGTTCAGATGATCTAAAACGGAAGATGTATGCTTGTATATTGGTCGTTGGCGGAGGTTTGAAATTTAATGGAATCAATACTTGGCTGCATAACAAATTGTCTCTTCAAGTCCCTTATATGTTTAGGCCAGGTGAGTTGTTCTATTGGAGTATTTATTTGACATTTCACTTAAATTGAGATTATTCGTTCAAAATTGAATTCGGAGACAAGCGCACTCACGCGTCCATTGATCTATCACGAACTGCAATGTTATTACTATATAATATATTTTTACTCTAATATGAAGAATTTTATTATTTACAAGAGCAAATTGTAAATTTACTCATTGAACTGGAGCATGCTTTCCGATTGGTTTGTATTGCTGGCTAGTCAATGTATTTATCACATAACTACAAATACTGTAATAGTACTGTAAACGAAGTTAATGTACCAACTTTCAATAATTTTAATAAGAAAAGTCAATAGGGCCGTCGCATTGTCTTTTGGCGCCCGAGACAAAATTTTGTGGCCCCCCCTCAACATTATGTGACACTACATTCTAACCTATGAGCCACGTGCTACCAATCATTTTTGTTGGAACTATGACTTCAAAAATCAATCAAAATACCGCAGCAAACTAAAAAAGGTAAAGCCTAGAATCAAGCCGAATATGATTCTTTTGAAATAAACATCCAAGGGCCGTATTTAGGAAGGTTCCTTCAGTATCTCTTGACTCACTCGAGTCGAGACACTGGATGTACGTTCATAAATCCGGGCACAAGTGTTTTATCAGTGGGTTTTTATACAAATACAATAATTGGTAAAATGCCTGTTGAAGGGAGTTTTTCATTTATTGTTAAACTTTTAGGGAAAAATTTAGCAAGATTTTGCAATATTATTTAATGATTGTGCTGCTATTTCAGTATCAGCTCTAACCATGTGGCAGGGTTTTCAGATGAAGCTAAACAAACAGAATGTTTGTTCAACCTTGAACCCTGAAATTGGAATAAAATGTTTCATCCTGGTTTTATCTTTCAAATCTTCAATACATATAGGAAGAACGTCAATTTTCCCTTTGTTCCTTGAGAAAGAGTACTACTTGGTTAGTCGTCTAAAGCAACTCTTTTTTGGGGGGGAACCAGTTACTGACCCCCTCAAGTGACTTTTCCCCCTCACTGACCCGTTTCACAAGTAAACGGAAAGGTTCCTACCCCAGAGTTTTAGCACGTTTTTGAATTTTTGAAGAATGAATATGAATGTTTAGATATTTATTCATTATATTTCTGAAATACATAAAAATTTGAGTGATCTAGAACTATCCAAACCTCTGCGGAGGCCGCTGATGGCATAGTATGACATGACGTTCCGCTGCTGAGATTGGAAATGAAATATTTATTTACAAATGCAACTTTGAACAAGTATTTTAAACTTAGGTGTATTAAAAAACATTAAGTATTGATATTTTGACAAAAAAGTTCCTGCGCTGATTGACTTTCCTCATTTGATTGTCTTATCTTTTGATTTCATTAGGGGAGGGCCCCAAGGGTTTAAGAACTTCTGTAGGTCCTTAGCTCGAGCAGATTTGGCAGGCCGCTTAGCGCAGTTGGTTGGGGCATCACAACTTCAGTCTTTTAAGTGGTCGTGGGTTCGAATCCCGCTCCACCGTCAGGCATTTATGTGTAATCATTCACCTCATTACCCGCGTACAAGTGGGCATCATCAGCAATAAAAAAAGATAGACCCCCTAAATGCTTTTTCGGGAAGGCTCCAGAATGCCACCACTGACCTGCTCTATAAACAATACAATACCTGCTGAATTTTGAGCCAATTTTCATAGTGTAATTAACTTAGCCTACTTTTGAAACTTTGTTCTCTAATAAAATAAGTAATGAATTTTTAAAAAAATTGGGAAATCAAGCTGATAGGATAGGAACTAGCATTTATTTTTGAATTTTTTTCATATTCAGTCATTTTTACCCTTGCCGTGGCGCCCAAGGCGACCATCTTGCTCGCCCCATCCACGCAACGGCCCTGACCAAGCTTGTGCGCTGGTAAAAATGAATCTATCTTCATCATTTTTATTGTAACTCTATCCCACGCTCAGACTCAAGTCTTTGTGGGATATTCCGCGAATTTATTTTTGTACCTTATCAAACATTTGTATTTGCTTTTTCTGTGGAAATAAAGTTTCATTTCATTTGTCTCAAATTCAGTGACTATTCTCTGAATATTGACCGACTATTCAGAAAGTATGTTTCAGTACAATGAGAAAATTATCGATTTTCTCATTTAAATAATGATTGCTAGTTGTTAATATTAGTGTAAAAGTAAAATAATTTCTATTTGAAGCTATAAATGAGTCCAATCCTGCTGCAAATGCAGCCCTGCAATCGTTTTCGCTAATGCTACATAACTTAAAATTTATTTTTCAGAACAAATGGATATAGTAACAAATCCCAAGGACATGGACCCACAGATAACAGCCTGGAAAGGAGCATCAGTGCTCTGCTGTTTAGAATCTGTGCACGAGCTATGGATTAAGCCTAGTGAATGGGAAAAGTATAGTGTAAAACTACTAAGAGAAAGAGCTCCTTTCATGTGGTAAACAAATTAGATATTTATTTGAAAAATGCAGTTTTTGTACAAAATATAATAATTTTTATAGTATTACGTTCAATTGCAAAACATATTTCCTTTTCATTTGTCTAATATGTTGTATTTTCCTCAAGGTTGTATTAATCGTCCCCCTTGTTTATTCTAATTTCCCCCCCCCCCCTAAAAACAACTAACATGGAGTTTTTGTCAAGCGTGGAGTCTACTCCATGCTTCAATTAACTGGCTGAGTCGGCACAATCTAGCGCCAATAACAGCCATTTATTTGAAGCTTGGAGTCGACTCCACGCTTGGCAAACTCTCTGTCTGTGGACTGCATGTCCCCACTGACTGCGCTTTTCCATGGAGAATTAGCCTACAATCTTTTCTTTTATTACATTTTTTCAATACCAATCCAACATCTTGTAAAATTGTTGAGTTCAATGCAGCACTGTTGCATTCATTCGTACATTATAGACACACATTTACGATAACATTAGAAATACACGCGTTCTATCTATACTTGAGTTGATAAAAAAAAAATGTAAATTCAATCAGGACTTGAGTAAGCGAAATTGATCTTCATCATTCATCTGGATAATATTAGCGCTCAATAAGCATTGAACAAGGGCGTAGTCCTCATCTCCAAGATCTATCCATCTGTCGTCATTGTCATCGGGTTTTCCATCATTAAATAATTTCTGCAAAATTAAAATCATTCATTAATGATTTTGTTTTGGAATAACGGTTCTAGTGACAGAATATTCTCCTATTACAATAATATTCATTATTCTGGATCAATCGAGAAAAACAACATAAGTTTGTGGGGAAGTGATAGCCGTATCTGGTATCTGTTCAATCAGATAGAGATAAGCTGCGTTCTCCTAGGCACTCTTTGTAAGGGTGATATATGAGATTGGCCATCAAAAACGACACTGTTCTCTGCTGTAATATCACTTCCCGGTGGTTCGGAACCATCCTAAAACTGTAGGTCCAGCTCTTCAATCAACATCATCCAACTCATTACCCACGCACAGGTCTCAGACTTATGGGGGCTTCATCCTCCAAAAAAATGTAGATCTAGAATCATCATTAGGAAGGAGTTTAGTATCATTATGTTGCTGGTCTACAACATTGAGGTGTAGAACATAGTATGTAGGTCTAGAATCAGCCGTGCCAGTTTGTAATGTAAATTGGAATGAATTAATATACAGTTCTCTAGGTCTTTCACTGAAATTAAAAAATTGTTACTTTAATGATAAAATTGTACTATAATACAGCTACGGCCGCTTTTATACAACGCTTTCAGACGTAAGATGTCTAAAACACACTATTTGGCATTACGTGTCCCTGGAAGAAAGCAAGAAACTTTTTCCCGTATCAGCCAAAGGCCGTCGTTAGACGCAATGTACGTCTATAAAATGCTAGTAGTAATCATAATGAAAAATGTATATTAACACCGGTAGCTAAAATTTATAAGGGAAGATATTATAGAATTATAGGATAGACTAACAGGAAATGAAGATACTTTGAGAAGAACTGAAATGCGTCATCATTCCAGTTAGAGGATGACGCAATTTTTTTCCAGTTAGTTATTGTTTAGAGGTTTTATAGGTTTCCAAAAAATAGCAGCTGAAGCAGCCTTGTCATTTTCTATTAAAAGATCAGTGAGTGTGCACTGTTCATCAAGCCGGGAACACAAGAGCAGATGATCAGGGACGTCAAGTACTTTCCCCTTCCCCACAATCATTCAGTACATTTTCATTGTCTGGCAGGAAACCCCACTTCCTCAAGTTTGTATAGATAATGGGTAGTGTAAATATAGTTGAGTACATAGAGAAGCACTTCAAAATAACAGACCTGAATATAGGTGTACTGTAGATGTATTAATTGCATTGAAAATGGCGCCCCCCGTTGCTCTGATATACAGATATATTTACAACATAAAAACAGCAGTTATAATTATCTATGGTAAAAATATATCTGTATATCAGGGCGGCGATGGGCGCCGAATTTAATGTAATTAGTACCTATATCTATAGAAACCTGTATTAAGGAATGTGTAGAATCGGTATTGCATTCACATCAAATAACAAGAATCCCAAGCGCTGAGTCAAACGTATGAGTAAAAATACTCAAAATACTCAAATTTATTCTCACCACATCACACATTGAAATATAAATTGAATATTAATCAACCTAGCTATTCTCAAATTAATAGTAAATTCTAACTCAGTTATGAAAGTTTATGCTTCTCAACTGATTTTCACTGCTTGGAGTACTTTGAAACACAATATGTAAAATAATTTTCCTACAACTCGTAAAGTAGTTCTTTACATACTGAAAACTGATTGTAAAATACCCCTTTACTGCCGGCTCGCCAGCTGTTTTTGATATCTTCTCATTGGTGGATCATGAAATCCGTGAAATTCTCATAACCTCATTCTCATAAAAATGGCACATGTTAACCCATGCATCTGTGATGTTTTAAACTAACAGCTTTTATTGTGTTGGATTCCAGAACTGCAGTTGTAGGAAAAATGTATGTAATTTGCGCGTAAAGCTTCTTCATCACTCGCAAAATTACTGCGCTCTGCTATGCATTGCGCAGTAACTGTTTTGGCTCAAACGATAAAGTTGCGCTTCACGCTCTTAATACATAAATAACTATTTTTTCTTGTGGTAGCTGTTCTCTATGTTCTTTTTTTAATGGCATGTTCAATTAAAAGAATGATCTATTGGTTTCAAACATCAAAATTTGAAAATCTTACTTTTTAGAATGTTCAATATATCTATTACAACCATTAAATAGAAATCGCAGTTTAATCAATTCAGTAAAATAAACTTCAACTTGTATGTTAGCTTTTACTTACCTCCAAGAGGTTACTGACAGCAACATGCTCCTCAGGAAATGCAGTCGTTAGGATGTAACTCTGAGAATAAAAAAATAATTATGTTTATTGGATAAATTAAAACTTTGAAAATTGTTTATTACAATGATAGTGAAAGGCAAAGTGATTAAAAAATGGATGGAATAAGAAAAATAAAATATACTTCAAGTTTGACAATAAACAAATTTTTGGCCGTCCTATCTTACTTCATCCACGATAAAGAATTTCTTATATACTATTCCTTCGCATAAAATCTAATAGTATGGTCCAGAATGATCATTGCCTTATCATTTTTTTAGGACACCTTACTTTTCCAATGCTTTTAGAACTTTATATTTTCTTCACCTAAGAAGATGCTGGAACCAATGCACTAAAACAAATAAAGTATTTATTTTATACAACAATGTTTAGATATTACAGTTATTTCACGTTTTAACGAGAAAAATATCAACCTGTAGGTTTAAGGTTGAAGGTTAAAAAATAAAAAACCATTAATGCAACATCAAAAGATGCATGTATCTCATTTTCTATCTTCGTTGTTGATTTTATATTGGGTTGTTATATCTAAGGTTTTGAAATTAAATATCAGGTTTAGAATTAAGGTTTTAATTCTGTAACAGAAAACCTGTATTCTATGGAGTACCGCTACATCAATCAATATCTACTGATGAGTTTAAAACAATACTGTAGGCTATACAATCATATTCAATGTTACATACCAATTTATTTTTCGAATCTTTGAACTTCAAATCCAAAAGCTTCCTTTCAATTGCGTCGATTGTTTCTTCTTCCTCTTTTTTGGATTCAGCTTCATCAACCACCTTATTTATTTCATCCGTCTTTCTTGCGAAACTGTAAATGCGAATTTGTGAAGAAAGATGAGATTGATTAAAATTTTGAATTGCTTCAAAGATTGCTGTGCGTGGCAAGTTGTTATTGTTATTTCATGTTCAATCGAAGATTGATGAACAAAAAAAAAAAAAATAATAATAATAATTCTGATTCCGTACATTGATTTTTTCTTAAACTTTTTTGATTTCATTACATCGTTAGAAATAATATTCCTATATGCGAGGTTGAAATTTGGTTAAATATAATTTACATGGTACTTTTCAGAGCTTATTTAAATATTATATTTAAAACTTATCCTTAGAAAAGTGACTGTTCTTATGTTCTTACCACTTACCCTCTTTGTAATTTCTTTAAAATGAGGTTTTCTTTCTTCCTTAGTTCAATCATTTTCGTCAGTTCTGTCAATTCATTTTCTAAGGAAATCTTGTACTGTTCATTGGCTTCGACAGGAAATTTTGCATAAGCTGAAATCATACATTTAATTAAAAGTACAAAATGAATTTACTTTAATCTTGAACAATATTGTATAACTTAGTTTTCCTTTAGGTAAATTAGGTAATATTATTCTAGTACAAACACATAGCTAAAAATTTATTTTAATTATAAAATGAGAATTTTTTCTTAATTGAACTGCTTCTTTTTAGTACATTTAATAAAGTTTTTATAATGCTCTTCACAATTGATCATTACTTATAGATTTCAATTTCAATTATGAGACACTTTTACTCTTCACTAGCTAAATCTTGGTGACTCGGGGCAGGTCAGGAGGCAAGGGTGCTTGTACAGTTTTTATTGATTCATTTTCATATTATAATATTTTATAATTAATTATTAAAATTTTTATTTTAATTAATTAAATATTTTTAATATTTTAATCTCTATCTATAAAAGTATGATACCCTGACTCACTCATCAACGCAGAGCCAAAACTACTAGGCCTATGAACTTGAAATTTCGTATGAACAATCCTTATAGGATTTCACCGTGCAATAAGAAAGGATTTTTCAAAATTCGCAATTTTAGGGGTGTTTTTAGGGGGTTAAAATTTTGCCTATGCAAAGCACGGGTACATGGCTAGCTAGCTTACTGGGATCTTTTAATCATATGGAAAATAATTTGAAATTTTTCGATCTGCTGTACACGCTGTTTCGATGGGCAAGCTGTTTGTGTGTTTTGCAGATCATCATTCACCTAACCTACTGAACTTGCCGGCCAAACAGCTTAAAGGAACAGCTGATAGAAGTCAACAGTTTTTAATTATATGGCAGGCCCCTTAGCGGCGTTATTTACGCTGTCTGGAACGCAAAGACTTTGCATGTAGGATACCATGCAGTCGGAGCCTTGCAGTATGTAGGAACTACATAAGGGTCTACATAAAGCTGGGCATTCACGTTCCAACTTGCAGTACCACTTGCAGTACTGCTAGTAGTACTGCTAGATGGGTAGTCGACTCCACTCACGCTCCTACTTACAATCCAACTTTATTCCTAATCAGCTGTGAACGTCGCTCTTGAACCGAAAAATGTAACCGAAGTTGCCCGAAGGTCATGCACTGACTGAGATAAGATGGACGACTTTGATCCGACTGCCCCACACACGCTCCAACACCGTCGACATTCGTAAGTCGTCCCTCTAGTGGTCCATCTAGTCGTCCATCTACAATTCCAACCATCCAACAAGCCCATTCACGTTCCGTTTTCGGATACAACCTTGAAGGTTGGACTGCAAGTGGTACTGCAAATCGGAACGTGAATGCCCAGCTTAAGGGACGTAAGGGTCTCCCCACCACGAAAAGCCATACGAATTTACTTTAGCATGTAGGAAACATATGGCTGGGTATGATGAAATGTAATTATGCCGGGTTGATGGCATCTGTTAACCAATGCAGCTAGAAATTTGAAATGTATTCTTAGTTGGAGGTGGCGAATAATAAAATAAAAAACCTAGCTTCTACCCTAATAGTCGTGGAAGGTTGAAATTTGAAATTTAACCTGTGGGAGGTGACAAATAATAAAATCAAGAATTTTTTATAAGAACGCAGCAACGCGTGTCGGGCCAGCTAGTAATTAATATTTTAATCATATAAATAGGTAAAAGTGATCCCGTTTGGATTCAGTTAAAACTGGATTCAGTACAAACAACATTGGATTCAGTTAAATTACGAATATTTATTATTTTTTTTTGAAAAATCTATGAATTCATTTATTATAATGATTAGAATGAAAATAATCGTTTCTCTTATAAAACAGAATTCTGAACAAACTATGAGAAACAAATTAAATAATTTCAACTAAAGTGGTTTTGAAAATACTGTACAAAACTAATTTGGTACAGTTGACTTCTCATCAAAAAGGTTTGCAAGAACCGAAATTTAAGCTCTAGTTCTCAAGCTAGATGAGCAGCTGCCCTACTATGCCCATGGAAAAATGTGGTATTAAAAGCTCTCTTGAAGCTGGGAAAGACAATAATAGTTATGACTACCATTATGGTCTATGATTAAAGGGCAATAACAACATGTAGAATTTCGAAGTTTTAAATATTAATTTTGAAAATTCTGAAAGAAAAATAAATAATCGGGCTTGGTGCACAGGATTGAGTTTAGAGGAAGATTTGTGCCAAATTTAGTGTTCCAAATCGTTGCCGTTCTTGTGAAATGCGTAAGACAAAAAAAGCACCCCTACTCCTCTTATTATATAGATATAGATAATAAAAGATAATACGCTATTACTTACTCACTGGCGATCTTTCTTTTATTTCTACAGTCAAGCTCTTTATATAATCACTATTGTTTTTTATGTATCTAGTGAAATCCAAGAATGTTTCATTCCTTACTCCGTTATCAACCTCAACCATATTATTGAATTCTCGCCATAGATCTTTTGCGTGTTCCAGTTTGTATCTTAGAACATCATTAATAGAATTTCTTCCACGAGATGAATAATCGTGGCGGCTGACGGATGACATGTTGGAAAACCTTGATTCCTCCTGTAAATCAAAAGTAGATATTTCTATAAAGATTACGTCTTGCCAATTTTCAGTGTCACAAATGCTATCTTCCTCAGGTCACATCAATAAATTATTATGAAACTCCCATTGAAGAGGTAAACAAAGAATACAGAAATAATTAATTTTTCAATGAAACACAATCTTTTTGAATGAATACTTTTCATAAGTCAAAAGTACAAAAAATTTCTTACATAATAAAAAATCTCTTGCAACTAATATAAAGGTTTGCATCCCGAGGCTACGTAGGGATGGTGCACATGAAGATGTTATAATAAAAGCTCTAGAAGGGCTGAGAGCCGGCACGGTCAATAGGACATAATAACTTTGTAAGAAAGAGATTGTATAAACAAGCATAAAAACTCTATAGCGAAAACAACACAGAATATTTACAATAGATTCACGGTTACACATTATAATATTCTCAACATAATTAAACAAGAAAATCATAAAATACATTGGGTGTCAAGAGGAAGGAGGCATGATTTTAAAGTTTTCAAAAAAGTGGTTTCCCTCTGTATGACTAAGTTATTAGGAAGGCTATTATAAAATTTGGGTGCAAGCAATGTGAAGAATTTTTGAAAAGAGTAAGCTTGGGTCCCGGAACATGAAGGTTCAATCTACTTCTCAGACTTATACTATACCTTATTGTCTATGCGTTTCTTTATTCTGCAATAATACCTTTTTCAATTACGTAAGAGGCTATCACTTCACCATCTATCTTGTTGTCGTGCATTGTAATAGCAGAGAACAATCTTTTTTGCTGGCTAATCCAATCGGTAACCCTTACAAAGAGGGCTCAGGAGAGCGTTGCTTATGTTTATCTGATTGAACAGATACCTGTCACGGCTCACTTCCCCAATTGACAGTTCCACACGAGAATTTCTTACAATATAAATGATTACTTGGAAACTTCCAACTTGTTTCAATATACTGGCGTTGTTTTGTTTGAAAGAGCATAAATATTAAGTTATGACATGACCGATAAAGAGGTTAGAAATACTGACTATGTTATGGAATACATTATTGTACTTACCATTATTCAAAAGCAATTGATGCTATGGTGTAGAAAATTACAGATCTTTTATTCCCACAACTTGAAAGTAAATCAAAGTTCAGCCTAACTAAATTATTTTACAATTGACACAAAAATCATGACAGAATTCGACGGCAACAGAAAAGAGGAAATGTTCGCGGGAAAATGAGAGTCAAACGTTTGAAACTGAAACTATCATGTTTGCCAACAAAATATTGCAATCAAAATATAGCAAACATACATTATTGAAATAGTTTTTTCATGGAATTTAGTTGTTCAGAAGACTAAATCCAGGAAGTAGTTTCCTAATTCTCTTATCTATTCCATTTTTTGAATTTCTAAGCATAGTGAATAGAATTTATGAGCGTTTTTTATGTCTGGCATTTTGGGGTGTTTGTGTGTGCGTGTCATTTGCTGTGTAGTTGACGTTGTTGTCTTTTCTCTGTCGTGCTTGTTTGCTTGTTTCTTGTCTTGTGTGAAATGTTCTGCTTTCAAATGTTGAAGGGTCGGAATTATCTGTAATTCTATGTTAAATATAATATATTCAATCTCGCGGGTGTGGCTTTTGCTTACTTCACAATGGATTATGAATTTAAAATAAAAACTGCTAATGAAAGAGCCAAAGTCGAAGATTTGTTCGATTACGAAGGTTGCAAAGTCGGCCGGGGAACGTATGGACATGTCTACAAAGCGAGAAGAAAAGATGGGTAGGTGATAGAATAGGCGTATTTTATTATAGGCATAAATTTTTTTATTATATTTTGTAAATTCAATAACTAAATACATTTTTTTAAATTTCTACTTTAATGAATGTCATGAAATTCCGATGACTGCTGGTCTAACCTTAAAATTTTTGTTAAGTGCTTTTTCATCACTCCAATAAATAATTATTTAATTAGTATTTTATTGATATCGGAGTTTGCCAGTAGATTCTGTGCAAATCTCATCAATTTCCTCTCTCTTTCCTTTTAGCTTGACTAAGATATTCTGATTTTTGTTGTTGATTAGCCCTTTCTGTCCAGAACTTCAAATAACAATGTTCAAAATTATTATTTACTGTTCGTTCATCATTACTATCATTCGAAAATGAAGATTATAAGGGTTCCCAATTGTTGAGGAACCCTTATCCTTGCTTCTCACGTGCAAAACCGTGTACGGTATAATAATGTAAGTTACTTATTGTAGGCTAGTAACAACTTGAATTTACAATACCATTCAGATTAATGTGAGTCTTACCGATATCGTGCTAATATGTAAGATTAATGATAGTTGATGTGATTTGGTAATGTACAAGAAGCGTAACCGGTGGTTTCGCTAGACTGATTCAACTTCATTCATGGATGTGGTTTTATACGGTATTATGTCTCCAATTATTTCGAGTTAGTAACTTGTGAATGAAATACTTCTTTTTCAGATCAGACAATAAAGACTATGCCTTGAAACAAATAGAAGGAACTGGCTTGTCCATGTCAGCATGTAGAGAAATAGCTGTGAGTAGGATTTTTCAGCTTAATTAAATTATATATAATCGTATAGCTTGTTATTTAATTTAAAAACATGGCTGAATAGTATATTTCACTCTCAACAGTTTGGCTTGAAATGTGCTTCACAACTGAGGACACTTGACGCATCATTATTTTTGTGGCATCCGGGCGATCGTGATAAGCACTGAACTCTTCGATGGGTGACCCCATCTGAAATTGTAGGTCTAGTGTAGAGATGGGTCGTACTAGGTTTTTCTGATACTAAGTATTCCGAGTACTAGTACGTTCTAATACCTATTCCAAATACCTGTTCCAAAATACTAGGTAGTATTTTATATTAGCCAGTTTGCCAGAGTAGACGTACAAGAGTACACGTACAAGAGAGTATCGTACTGCGGTACTGGTACTGTTTCTCACATTAAATACAGCGCGAATCTTTATTACTCGTGTTAAATACAGCACGAATCTAATTATTGAGTTGCTCTCAAATGTGCTGTAGCGAAATGAGACGCGGACGGCAAGACCTTGAGACGCTTGAGTAACAAACTACTTTTTAGTACCCGTACTCAAGTACTCAAGAAGTATTTGTACTGGAAAAGTACGCGCGTACGCCATACGCAACCAAAGACAATCTAGACGCATGCGCCTACAATCGAGTATAGTGAATAGAGAGAGAGCGTGAGAGTGAGCGAGAAAGAGTGAGTGAGTAGTTGAATAGTTCTATAACTAGAAATGAGCTATTAATAGCTACTGTACAACTGCAAATTACAAAGCTCCACTCCCACTCCGTAAATTGGAGTGGGGACTTTCAGGAAGTCGCGTAGTTTACTAGTTTCTAGAAATACTCACAGATATCTGAGTATTTTGTACTTCGAATACTAGGTGCTAGTCCGTACGTTCAAATACTCAGTAAAAATACCTGTTCCAGTAAATACACCTCATCTCTAGTCTAGTGTTTCCCTTAACATGGTTCCTGAAAGGAACTAACTGCAAGGGTCTCTCAATAATAAAAGCCACATGCTTATTTATTATATTTATTCGAGCTTTCGCAATCCTATTAATAGATTGGCAAGTTAGTTATTAGGTGAATTCTCCTAATAGGTCTCTGAATTATTTCTTGAATTGATATTAGTACTTTTGTGAAAGTCGCATAGCCTATTACCAGCATCTTTTCAGAGTCTTGTTTACAGTTACTCTCATTTGTGACAAATTAGCACCCAAACGTTGCAGAGCTTACACCTCGTAAGATCACATTCTTATATTACACAATCATGTCATAAATATTAACTATTTTGCATGGACGGCTCCCTATAGTCAGTCATCTGTTTTTTGTAGTGGGTATTTAAAGTAGGTAAAGTGTCTAATATTAATTGAATCTTTCCTGTGCCAAAACTTACATATTTTATAGAAAAAGATCATACTTGTTAATATTGTTGGTATTTAGTAACATATCACATTAAACGCGTAATATTTTATGAAATATTATAAAAAAATAGTTTAATTGCATGCCGCAGTAATATTGAATAAACAATAAACCAATACAACGGAGTATCCAAGATGAATTTACATAAAATAATAATAATTATTATTATTATTATTATAATCAGTTGTGCTGATGGGCTTATGCACCATTTAATTGCTTTGATTTCTATTAACATCATATGCTTACCAATTCACAAAAAAGTGAATATCGGCAGTTCTTGAAAAAGAGCTTTTTTTCTCCTTCTTCTTGTTCAACATCTCATAATATATCATGCCTCAACATTTTCTGTTTTTTTTTTTTTTAATTTGACGATTTAAAATATTTAAACACAATTATAAAAAATGATAACGTTTGCTCTTTAAAAAAATAAAATGGATAATTGGGCTTAGTCCAATTATAAAAGCCATACGCTTATTTATTATATTTATTGAATTTTTGCAGTCTTTTTAATTGATCAGCAAGTTATTAGCTGAATTCTCGTAATAGGTCTCTGAATTATTTCTAAAATTTAAGTTAGTACGTTTGTGTTTAATGTCCAATGTTTTGATTTTCAAATGTAAACAGCGACTGCACCAGCTGCCAATGCTTCGATTTTCACTAGCCAAAACTAATTTAGAGCCTATAGTGACGATCTGTTTTGCATCATAATTATTTCTATATTTGACCCCAAACTCCAAAATCAACAGCGGTCTCACTTGGACTATGAGGAAGATATTATACCAAGTTTCAAGAGTCTATAATCTTCCTTCCAAGCACTAGAGCACAGACGGACGGACAACGGCATAATTTTGATAAGGCCCTGTCGGGTCCTTAATAATTTATCGATTGGGTAATGCAGAGAGCAGCCCGGGAAACTTTACTCCAGGTATTGTGTTTGAACTGATGCTGCAGTCAGAGGGTAATTTAGAGACGGCTATAGTCACCTATGTTAAGACAGTCCTCAGATGAAAAAAAATATATAGGTTGCCTTGTAGATAGCCAGCAATGAAAATTAGTGTATGAAATGAGGCAAAGGCTTGTTGGCCAATTAGAGCACCCCGGTTCAATGATTTATTTTAGCCAAAAATACAATATTACCGTAAACAGGCCAAGTCAAATTTACAAATACATGTCACAATCATTATACATATTATGGTAAGTCACAAAATCATAAATACACAACAATAAAAGAGCATAAGATAAAGATGTCAGATATACTTATATAAAGCTGCCACATTATATTAACAATAAAATCACACATAGGAAAAAGGCCTAGGCCTACATCAATATAATCTATTATAGTTATTTATAAAAATTTCTATGTTATTATGGAGTTGATATTGGATTCTTCAAACTCTCTTATAAAGTAAAAGGGGTTGGGAACAAACCATGATTTTATTTGGGTTTTAAATCTTACCAGGGGTAATTCTTTAACTTTTTGTGGTAACATATTGAAGAATTTTATACCAGATATGAGGAAACCTTTAATGGTCTCTCTAGTCTAACCCTGGGCAAGAATAAATTCTGATGAGCTCTTGTGGCATGGTGATGGACTCCATTAACCAAGGTGTATAAATAAAGGTTCTCCCTAACAGTACTTCAAGCACTGGTGCACGTACATGTTAAACACTGTCATGATTTTTAACTGAATAAAAAGTGACTTGCAGTGATCAATCCAGCCAGCCGTTGCCACAACCCTAAATAAATAAATAAGAATATTTTATTGTCATTAAACTTGAACAAGCAATAGACAACGTCACAATAATAATTTGCTATATGTCAATAGGTAGCCTACGTAACTACGCGTCATTACAACTACTCCTAAACTTAAAAAAAGATTGATCCATCATTTAATGCCAAAAACATAGAAAGGATGCCCAACCAACCACTCCTCAAGCTTACGCCTGAGTATGCCGGAGGGGTAATCCTTCACATACCTCGATAACTTGTTGTAACATTTGATACCAACAACCTCATAGCTCTTTGTTGATTTTGTCAATCTGTTAAAAGGTACATTGATCATATCACGGTGCCGAGTATAATGATTATGTATGTTCTGCCTACGCTCAAGGTGAGGCATATGGTCAATAGTATACAGTATAACCTTAAATATATATAGATTTATTACTGTCATTATTTTCAAACAATGGTCTACAGTGGGCATGGAAGTCTGCACTAGAAATTATTCTGATAGCTTTTTTTTGCAGTAGTAGCACACTCTGCACATCACTACAGTTTCCCCATAATAGAATCCCATATGAAAGCAAACTATGGAAAAAAGCAAAGTAAGCTGATCTCAAAT
The DNA here is from genome assembly GCA_948455865.1 of Conomelus anceps. NCBI lineage: Eukaryota > Metazoa > Arthropoda > Insecta > Hemiptera > Delphacidae > Conomelus > Conomelus anceps. The sequence continues at coordinate 9,645,915 of OX418223.1, read as the reverse complement.
ACCTGTCAGTCACATGCTCCTTTAAATTATTTAAAAGATATATAACTCTGGAGAGTTTACTAGACAAATACCCAATATGCGGCCCCCACGACAGCTTCTCATCTAAATGAATACCCAAAAATGTTATGCTTACAGAGGTGTTTAACAAGCTAGCCTCCCTCAAATCAAGCAGCAGTGACTGGGTCTTGCTGTCATTCAACAGAAAACCATTTGCACTAAACCAAGCCGACGCTTTAGACATTGATGTTGCCGTCAAAGTTTCAAGTTGGTCAATGTCAACATTTTCATTTACAAAAGTAGTGTCATCAGCATACAATATTGTTTGATTTTTCACAAAACTTGGTAGGTGATTGATCATGAGGATAAATAGGAGCGGCCCGAGCACCGAACCTTGGGGCACACCGTATTTGATTTCAGATACATTGGATTTTAATCCCTTTATACACACAATTTGTTTGCGCTTTTCCAGATAAGATTTCAGTAATCCAATAGGATTGAATCCCAATATTGCTAACTTATCCAGAAGGACAGCATGGTCAATACAATCGAAAGCCTTGCTCAGGTCACAGAAGGTAGCCTGTACAAAACATCTACTCTCAAACGCCTGAAGGACCTTCTTGATTAGTGAATCAACCGCCTGTGTGGTTGACCTATTCTTTATAAAACCAAACTGTTCACTACAGATAATTTTATGCTGTTCTAAATATTTACACATTTGCTCGTGTATTATAATTTCAAAAACTTTAGCAAAAATTGGAATTAATGAGATCGGACGATAACTGGAAGGGCAGTTCTTGTCCCCTTTTTTATAAACAGGTATGACTCTGGACAGTTTGAATGTATCAGGAAAAATACCCTGCTGTATACATTTATTTATACAATATGCTAGTGGGTTGGCTATACAGTCACCTAGTTCTAAGAAGATTATTTGTAAGACCATATAATTATATCAACACTGTCAGAGGATTTCAATTTATTGAGAGCATCTAAGATGTCATCTATGGTTACTTCAGAAAACTGAATACTTTGTCTTTCTTCACTACTCAGATAATTTTGCATCATTTTAGTTGTGGTTTCTATGGGTTTAGTAATCTTACTATTTATATCAGCAACTGCGCTAATACAGAAATTATTGAGTTTTTTAGGTGAGATAGAAATCTCGTCTCTGCGCTTACTACCGTTTACTGAACCTATTATTTTCCAGGCTATCTTACATTTGTTCTGTGCTGTCTCAATACTACTAATGGTGCATGCTTTCTTAGCATTCATAATTTTTTATACTTACTTTCAGCGTCTATGTATATTAGCCTAGTTACCTCTGTATTAAGTTCCTTATTTAAATCATAAAATATCATCATCCTGTTTTTCAGATTAGTCAATTCAGTTGTGTACCACTCATTCCTATGTTTATTTACTTTGTATTTACTGAGCTGTCTATTTACTTTACATTTCCTTTGTGGTATAGTACTATTCAGAATTTTCTTAAATAAGTTGACAAAATTATCAAATATCTGACCTGCTGGACAGTGCTCTATACCACTAAAAAACCTCACCTAATTATAATTTACAAGAGATTCTCTGCATATGGCAAATTTTAAGCTATCTATTGGTCTAGAAGTTACAACTCTAGCCTGGTTAGTGTTGGATTCATCCAGATAAAAATTCTTAGCGATAAGACATACAGAGTCATGGTCAGAAAAAGTACACTTAATAACTTTGCATAGCTGATTCAATTCTGTGATACAAGCATTTGTAAGTATATTGTCTAGACATGCTTTCCCTCGAGTAGGCATATTATTCTGTGGTTTAAAATTATATTGCCTAAGTAGGTTCTTGAATTCAGCTACATACCTCTTATTGACAGTAACATCGAAATGAGCATTAAGATCTCCGCCAATTACAATTTTATAGTTTGTCCACTTATGATTACAGAAAAATTCAAAGAGAGCTTCCAAACTCTCCAAGAATTTTAATGGATCGCCATTAGGAGACCTATACAGAGATATAATTATTACTACCTTGCTCTTTTCTATGCAAACGCCAGCTATTTCGAAGTCAAGTTCATGACACCTTAATTTAAGTTCTAACTTCTCAACATGGCCTGAAAGTGCTCTCTTCACATAGATTGCAACTCCCCCACGTATGCGGGAATCCCTACAATAAAATTGGATCAATTCAAAATCTTCAATCAGCTTAAATGGTAATTCAGACTCTCTACACCAATGCTCACATATACATAATACATCAAAATCATTGTCTACTGCATATTCATTAACTAATAGGTTTTTACCCTCAAGGCCTTGTACATTTAAGTACCCTATCCTAAATTCATTATTATTAGCTAACTTATTTTTAGGCTGTCTATTTTTATCAGAAACACTTGTTGATCTGCCTTGAGAGCTCACTGTGTTAAGGTAAAGATAAAGATGCAGTCTGAAGTATTGCGGAAGCTGTTGCAGATCAAATGTTGAGGTGATGTCTTAGTGCGGTCGTTATAAGCCAATCCCACATTATTAGATGTTCTCACAATCACCTGGTGCCTTAAAGGTTTTCCATACCTCAAAAAAGAAGAAGAAAAAAGAAATAGGACAAAATGCTGTACTGAAAAAATTTGATGGAAGTCAAAAATATAACCACTATTGCGTAGGTGCGTAATAGTGGGTAGGTACCCCATTTATTTATTTTTTTAACATTTATTTTTTCTTACAGCTCTTGCGTGAGTTGAAACATCCGAATGTGATTAACTTGATACGCGTTTTCCTATCTCACAATGATAGAAAAGTATGGCTCTTATTCGACTATGCTGAACATGATCTTTGGGTAAGTCCATTTGCTGATTTATTCATTCAATTTATGATTTATTATTCTTATTTTATGCTCCAAACTTTGTTACCCGCATATCTATGTTTATATGTACTTACATATAATTTGGAATTTGTTTAAATTTTTTAACCAGTCCCTTCATTTTCCTTTATTATTATTATTATTATTATTATTCATTTTCCTATATGTTTTAATTAAAAATTGGTACTTTCTGATTATGCATATGACAATCATGGCTAACCATGGCTGTTATGATTAGACGAATTTATTTCAATTTTGTATAATGTTATCATAGAGTGATTGGATATTTCAATTTTGTATAATGTTATCATAGAGTGATTGCATATTACAATAACTATGCTAGTGCAAAGTATCATCAACTAGATTAGTTTCCGAAATTAATTAGTTGAAATATGATCGCCTATAACAATATGGCGATTCGTTTATGTGACTATTTTCATTGTATTTTGAGTTTTATTTAAAAAATGCCGTAAGTTATATTTCAAAAAGTCCTAAATTAATGAAAAAAAAAAATTGGAATAAGTTCAAATTTAATATCGGAAATTTAAACGTAGCAGGTATCTGTTCAATCAGAGAGATAAGCTGCGTTCTCGTAGGTCCTGTTCGTAACGGTGACCGATTAGATTGGCCAGCAAAAAAGACACTGTTCTCTGCTGTAAAATCACTTTCCGGTGGTTCGGAACCCACCTGAAACTGTAGGTCCAACTCATCAATCACCATCATCCATCATTACCCACGCACAGGTCTCAGACCTATGTGGGCTTCAACCTCAAAAAAAAAAAAAAAATGTAAGTTCAGTAAACTTACGGTACATGACGTTTTTATTTCATGTAATTAGTTGTTAATAGAAGATTATAGAATTATAGATTAAGAAAATATTGGAATGAAGTTTTATGAATTGAAAAGTTTTTTTACAGCATATAATTAAATTCCATCGTGCAGCCAAAGCTAACAAGAAACCGGTCATGGTTCCTAAAGGAATGGTCAAGTCATTATTGTATCAAATTTTAGATGGAATTCACTATCTACATTCGAATTGGGTCCTGCATAGAGATTTGGTGAGTTATCACGCGTTATTTCTCCATTTGTATTCATTTTAGGATAGGAGGGCGAATGATATGTTTGAATTTCTGGTTTATGGGCTGAAAAATTGAAGTTTATTTGCTTAGAATATTATTACAAGAAATAAGAACATCTGAAACACGATACAATAATAATGTACTACGCTTAGTAAATCTTTCTTCATTCTATTTATAGTACCAACCATTTTTCTCTTGTACTCATTAATTGTTCAATCAATCGTAAACTGACTAGATTGTGAAACAAGCAAAACAAAATTTGTCCTCCAAAAAAAGAATTTGGTGCTGAGAAGTATTACTTGTATAGCCTACTACTGTTTTCTGAAATAGCACTTTGAACTTAGAATCTATTAAATAAACTTAAATAACACTGAATCTATTACTAGTGGTGGTGATTATGATTATTTATTAATATAATTATAAATTATTTGTTTATAGTAGATTGATCATTGCTGGACTACCGTAGTCATTTTCAGTTCTTCGGGTGGAAATTTTAATTCTTGAATTTTTTTTTCAAAATTTGTAATTAAAAAAATAAATTGTATATTTTCATTTAAATTGTAAGTTTAATAATAACTCATTTAGTATCTCGTACATTGGTAGATAAGAATTCTTTTCTTACACACGTATCTGAAGTCTATATTTCATTCTGTTGGTAAATATATTTCTTTCTGTTGTCATTGTACTTCTATTATGATTACAATATGTTGTGTGGAAATAAATAAAATTAAAATTAAAATTATCCTCGAGTATTGGATTATTGTAACAGGTATTGCAAGGCACTGAGCTTGCAAATGTGCAACTTTAATAATTGTTTTTTACAACAGATTGATTTCTACTCGTAAATTAGACATCTAGTGAGATTCGACTCGTTGGTTGAAGCGCTTGTCTATGATTAGATAGGACTCTGGTTGGCTTCGTTTCTTGCAGTCTTGAGTTCGAATCTCATTCAGCCATGGATGTTTCTCATCATTCACTCCATTACCTACGGCCAAGTCTCAAGACTAGAGTAGGCATCTAAAAAAACTCTTCTGTTCGTGTCATTTACTGTATAATTTAAAGTGTGTAATTACCAAAGTTTTGTATTTCTGATTTCAGAAACCTGCCAATATTTTGGTAATGGGCGAAGGCCCTGAACGAGGTAGAGTGAAAATTGCCGACATGGGCTTTGCAAGACTGTTCAATGCACCTTTGAAGCCGTTGGCTGATCTGGATCCAGTGGTTGTCACGTTTTGGTATCGGGCGCCCGAACTGCTTCTAGGTGCTAGGCATTATACAAAAGCGATAGGTCAGTGGATTCTATACTTCTCTATATCTATACTATTTTGTTAGATTTGTCGAAATATCGCCAAAATTTTAGAACATAATAAGGGTAAACGCGCACTAGCACGGCCAAGACCACGACCAGGGACATGCAGCCAGGACAACTTGGAATGATGTGGAGTAGCGCGCACTAGTCAGACCATGACACGACAGACGCACGACCACAGCTGTACGCTCTGGTCGCACAGACCAAGCGCCAGACCAGCGTATTGCGACCAGGCTACCACCAACCGTATGGGACAACGCGCACTGCCTCCGGCCAGTCTGTGAACGGATTATTGTTTTCAGATTGTTGTTTTTCTCGACATTATACTGTCTTGGTCGAGGTTCTGGTCGTGCTGTGCTAGACCAGTACTGGCCAAGCCAATACAACGGAGTATCCATTGACCCGACAAATTCACATAAAATATTAATTATCATTAGTTGTGCTGATAATATGTGCACAATTTGACTTCTGTGATTTCTAGAAACATCATTCACAAAATTTGGATGTACCGATTTTGTGAAAAATAAGGAAAAGCAAATTCAGAATTCCCGATTCACTAAAAAGCACTTTGGCAACTCTTGAAAAAGCTTTTTGTTTCGTCTTCTTTTTCTTCTTGTTCAACAGATCTCTCAAATAATATACTATGCTTCAATATTTTATCTTTTTTTTTATTTGACGATTTAAAGTAATTTAAGAAATATTTGAACACAGTCAAAAATTAAACGTCAACGCTTGCACTGTAAAGTTAAAGTGGATAATCGGGCTCATCATCAACTTTCGTAATATTCTTTTTTTATATTCTAAATGAACCAGCTGTTCAATGTTTTGATTTTAAGTAGCCAAAACTATCCCAAATTATATAGTGGTAATCTGTTTTGTATCATAATTATTTCTATATTCGAACCCCAAACTTCAAAATCAATAGCGATCTCACTTGGACTATAAGGAAGCTATATACCAAGTTACAAGAATAGAATTTTTCTTTCAAGAGCTAGAGCACGGACGGACAATAGTACGATTTCAATAAAGCCCTGTCGAGTCCTTAATAATCTAGCTCTAATAAGAATCTATACAGAGTGATTTTAAAGTACGCAAATAGAGAGTTTAAAAATATTGATGTTTATTCTTACTTGGACATTATATGTCTCAGGCTGTTCTGCATCTTCTTGCATGTATACTTCACTACATCAAATTGGTAGGTCAGAACAAATTGCGTTGCTGCCAAATTTGGGACCATGGCATCGAAAATCACCAACCTCAATGCACGAATTGGCAACAATCTAGCTCTAATGAGAATCTATATAGAGTGATTTTGAAGTAACACTAGCCGTGCCGTGTTGCCTAGTCTACAAGTCTGGCGCAGTCAGACAGTTGGTTTGTCGCCGTGCTTTTTGCTAAACCGCAATTTTTTCTAGCTGCCTAATTTGAGAAGTGTAGAGCAAGCAGAGACATGGAGTAGTCAGATTTTTAGAATTTAACGTCATGGTTAAAATAGTTTTGTTCAAAATCTCTATTATTATCATCAAATTATTAAGTCCCCTTATTTCCCTTGATCTTCTTATATAAAGCTTCTTAAACTATATTGTGCGGACATGTTCCAGTGATGCTAGTATGAAAATATTTGTTCTTATAGTTTTAAGATTTTATAGAGTAAGATTTCTTCATCAATGGGAAGATATTCATGTGTTATATTAGTTCGATGTATAATTATTTAGAGAGAATAGCAACAACGAATCTCTTTTACAATCGCTGCAAATGGCTGCTAAAATACCAATCAATTGTGCTTCCTATTTTGTCATTCTTTTTGGGTTCAAAATAGAAAGAACTTTCAAACGATATGCCACGCAACATGTCAATATTTGGAGGTATTTGGTAAAACCGATCTGAATCAATTTTTATAAATATCAGAATCGTTGAAAATATTCTTTTATAATAAACACAGAAGCATACGGGATGTCCCCCATTATTTGCTCCCTTAACACAATTTCAATAACTTCAATACAATACAATGTAGAAAAAATAAGTAGACAATACTACAACTACAGTAGTGCTACTACATCTGCGATGAAATAAAGTAAAAATAAATACAATGACACATTTGAATAGAAATATAAACTAAAATAGTAAAGAACACATTAAAAGGTGATAGAGACGAGTTAAAGGCTTTCTGTCTATCAATGAAATAAGAATATCAATAAGATATAAGATTATTCAAGTAAATTGAAAGGAACATTAATTGATTTGAAGAAAAGAGAAAAAATATTTGATAAATATTAAATAATTGGATTATAAATTGAAATGATTAAAAGAAAGAGAAAAAACTACAGTAGACTCCCACTAGTTCGGCCACCTCGGGACCGGACCACCGGCCGGACTACCAAATGGCTGGACTAACCATTGTTAATTGAATTTGTTTTTAGTCATGTTGAATGCAACATCTAATGATTTATTAAAATGTTTTATATTTCAGATATATGGGCGATAGGATGTATATTTGCTGAACTATTAACTTCAGAACCTATATTTCACTGTAGACAAGAAGATATCAAAACTAGTAATCCATATCATCACGATCAACTCGATAGGTAGCTATTAATTTTATAATAAAGTTTTTTTTTTAGAAAATAATAATTATTATTATAATTGAAGATACTCGGACCAAGGAACACCGCAGAAGGCTACCGGTTGCAGAAAAACTCAGAAGTCGAAAAACACACAAAAGTCACAAACGAAATCCGAAAAAGACGTTTGAAATTTTATGGACACATTATGAGACTCCCCAACGATCGAATTTCCAGACAAATTCTTGTACATACGCAAAATTTGAAAAACGGCGGGTTTTTATTTTTTTTTTTTGAGGATGAAGCCCACATAGGTCTGAGACCTGTGCGTGGGTTATCAGTTGGATGATGGTGATTGATGAGTTGGATTCAAAATGTCCAAACTGACCTAAAGCTTGCAAAAATCGAAAACCTAGAAACAATTATGAATAGAAATGTATATAGAAAGTGTGTGGAGTCATGGGAAATAGCCCCGGTACCAATAAAGAGGAGAAAGGTGGAATTTTCATAGGAAAGAAGAGAGCTCTGTCTCTTAGAATGAAAAAAATATTGGGAAAACCGAAAAAATATTAAATTTAATAAATCAGTTCAGCCTTCCTCATAAACATTTACTTAGCGTTTTCCAATTTGAACGGAAAATTGACGACTGATAATAATAATACTGTAGTTTTCATATAACTTGGCAGCAGCAGTTGGGTTCAGATGCAGCACTTCCCATCTACTACACGCTGCCAAGTTATATGAATACTACAGTAATTATGTAGCCTTCAATGTTCAAATTCACAAACATCTCTTGTAGTAGTAATCTATTACTATTTATTATTATTATTATTATTATTATTATTACTATTTATTATTATCTATTATTATCTATTATTATTTATCATTATGACTATATATTATATTAATAAATGAATTGATTCTATGTTGTTATTTGAGTAGCAACTATTATTATATACCTTATGTAAAGTAAGTATTACTGTTTGACTAGTTTGACTACTGTTTGACTAGTGCCCCCGGCGAAGTGAAGCAGTTGCAGGCTCGACTGGCTTTATCGTGCATTCCCACAAACATCAGCCATAACTTTAAATGTGTTTCCAATTATTTCTGAAATAGTGAATTATGGATGATAAGAAGGTTAGGAACCATGATTGAACAGTAACAATTTTTCAAAGTAGATATTTAAAGTAGGGTACCCTGTTTATTGTTTCATATTTGGTTTGTAATTTAGTAACTTCTAAATTTGTTGTTGTAAACACTGTTTTTTCAAAGAATAAGCCAACCTTTTCTGCGCATTCTATTAGAGTCTATCTGTTTTAAAACTATTATTATTATAATTATTATTATCCTTATTGTAATAATAATTATTAAAAATAGAAGTAGTATCAGTTTTGCCTGGAAATATATTTACATAGACCGTTTGAATGCAACATTCATTGCTGAAAATATGAAATTTATTGTTATTTTCATTTATTTTTTGCAGGATATTTAACGTTATGGGATTTCCGTTAGAAAAAGACTGGGAAGATATTAAAAAGATGCCTGAGCATCCGACTCTATTGAAAGATTTCAAGAGATCGAAGTAAGTTAGTGCCGTCACCAAATATTCGATAAGCTTTTCAATCTTCTTTGATTACACATTTCCAATTTATAAATATTTTTTTAGTTTATTAAAGTAGTAAAATAATAATAATATTATTGTCAAACGTTCTAATAGTTCTATAAAAAGGTTGATAGATTCATTTAAAGATATTTCATAAAAGTTTCAATTTAATTAAATTTAAAATAAATAATTAATCAATCTTAAGTTTGTTACCTTGAATTGGAGACTGCTTTACTATTTTTAGTTTGCATAAACATATCAAGTTGGAAAGTCTGTTGATGAATCTATGTGTCTTTGTGAGATTCCAATTTCTAACAGATATAAAATTAACTATTTGGAGATAAATCGATTCATATTGTGTATGGGGACATTTATTTTTGTTATATGTTTCTGATTCATTATTTCTAGGGTCTATTCCATGTAAAACTAAAAGATAAATTTTTTCATACACATTGTGGTAACTTTTATAATATTCATGTTTGTATTACTATTAGTTTGTACTTCAATACAAATAATTACTAATAATTCTATTGGTCTCTGTTTTATCAATGAACAGGCATTTGGTTGTGTTGTACTTCTAGTACATTATCAATATATTGTTAATTGTATCATATTGGTCACTATTCATTAATCGTTATTTATTTTGTTCTAGCTATTCAAACTGCTCCTTGGTGAAGTATATGGATCGACATAAAATCAAGCCTGATAGTAAAGCATTCCATCTGGTAAAACGAATTCCAATTCAGATAGTTTTTAAATACAAACTCTTGATTTTAAACATTGAAATAGTTATTTGTGCATCTAGAGACTAAAGTGCAACTTTTTCTCCCTGAGGGTGACAATTTCCCTGAGGGAGAAAAAGTACTTTAGTCCCGTGATGCACACAAAACTTTTCCTCCACCTACACCAATAACTATAACAATTTGTTTATTTTTCTGTGCAGACGCTCAGTCGTCAGTCATAGATGAACGCTCTCATAGATGAACGTTCGACCTCACAATCGAAATACAGCTACTCCTTTTCCTAGATCGAAATACAGCTCTCTTAAATTTTCCTCGACAGTGTACGACAATTCGACAGTGTTGCCATATTGCTTTCTCTTCAATCGCGGCGTTGTCTTCCCATGTTATTCTTATGGGTTTACCTTTACTCCTTAGGGACTAAAAGTAATTACTTTTACTCCCTAGGGAGAAAAATTAAGTAGTTTAGTCCCATGGGGTATAAAGTAGTAATTAAGTATTCGATTCCAGGTAGTAAAATGCGACTTTAGATAGTAGGTGGAGAAAAAGTTATTTTTTAAATACAAACTCCTTGTTTTCTATTTGTAAGATATAACAAAGATTGGTGGTTAATTTTGGTGGTTGAAATCTAGTTAAAAATATAATCTACGGTAATGTTATAAAAAATCGAAATAATTTGAAAATATTTATAGTACTATAGAATTATCTGAGTGATAGAAATTATGCCGAACAAAGCATAGGAGATTGCATACTCATGCTGTTGATCGTTTGATAATTCCTTACTGAGTTAAGTTCAGCTCAACTGTGCTTGACAAAGTTCTATGCTTGACTAAATCAAGCTGTTTCTTCGTGACCGTAGATATGACTTTGTTGGATTAGAAAAGATAAAATCTGAATCAATCTGTCGTTCCCAATAACACTATAAATATCTCCTTTTCGAAATGATGATTTCATCTTTCAAATTGCCTTGGTAACTCCATAATATTTTTGTATATTGGTTTCTCCTTTTATTTTATAGTTACTCTTACTTAATTAATTGCTTATACATTTATTTATTTATAAAATACAAAACATACATATTCAAATTATTATATAGTGGGAGCCACATAGTTCAGTATTGCTATACTTATATTACATTTAAGACTTTATACATACAGTATTTTCTGCAATGTTAATTTTTTTAAATTGTGCATAAACTCCTCTGGTAGTGCTGTACAAGTCATGCAAAAAATGAAAAATATTAAAATACAATAACTGAAATCCAATATTACACAAAAGTAAAATCTATAAACTATTTAAAAATATATACAGTACCACTATATGTGGAGATGGAATAATGCATAATGTTTTTTTCAGCTTCAAAAGTTGTTGCTAATGGATCCAAATAAGAGGATTACATCTGAACAGGCAATGCAAGACTCGTATTTCCAAGAAGATCCGTTACCTACTCAAGAGTAAGTTGGTTTTTATTTTAAAAGATATTATTTTGAGAAAGTAATTGTTTACAATCACCAATCTCGTTTATATGTTTCATGCTTCATTTTCCTCTGCTAAATTATCAAGATCAAGTTTTTTTTGGAGGATGAAGCCCACATAGGTCTGAGACCTGTGCTTGGATAATGAATTGGACGATGGTGATTTGATGAGTTGGACCTACAGTTTCAGGTGAGTTCCGAACCACCGGAATGGACGAATGTTTGTCCAGACTGCGCCCTTATTACGTAAATGCTTCACATAGAATCTCATTGTTAATATCCAAACTTTTTACCAATTAATCTATTGTGTTGTTGATAATATACCGCATGCTTTTTAATCAGTCTCAATTTTGTAAATTTACGTAAATAAAGTAATTTTATCTTATCTTTATCTTTCAAAAACTATTAATACCATACTAATAATATTTATTCATTCAAGTGTTTTAGTTTTTTTTTTAATTTTCAAGACTTATTTTAGTTTGATGATTGTAGCTGTCATTAAATTTCTCACTTTGCAATTTCTATGAGTGTTATCGCTAGCTAAAGCAGCTGCCATGGAATTAATGATTAATTATACTCAGTTACTTCAATGTCGAGTCCAATAAGCAACTTTTATTCATCCTGTATTACTAAAACGTGACTTGAATTGAAGAAATACTTATTAGGGTTGCTAATTAATTCCTTTTTCAATGCTATGAATCATGCTGAATAGCTCTACTACTGCGGAGTCCAAGAATGGACGAACAATTTTGTTCAAACTTCGCCGTTCATGTAAATGAATCTCTTAGAATCTCTTACCATTAAATCTACCGATAACATCACAACATATTTTTTTATTGCGGAGGATGCTCACATGAGTACGGGACTTTTACGTGGGGTGAAAGATGAGAAACATCCATGGCTAATGAGATTCGAACCCAAAGCTGCAGGAAACGAAGCCAGCCAGAGCCTTATCTTATCACAGACAAGAGCTCCAACCAACTGCGCTACCAGAACGTAGATCATCGATGAGTTCATATTTCTAACACTTGATCTAAGTTTACAATCGATGTAATGTTAATAATATAATTTTTAAGAACTCTTATGCAATATTTTAAAATTGGCATAATCAATCTAATCTAATCTACTGCGGACATTGACTACTGCATTAGATAGCTTATGGAAATCAGGTGGATCGATTCACTTATTACTAGATACACACATGTAGTATAAATTGAACAGTGAAAATTCTAGTTGGATGTGCGAGAACAGCTATCGTTTTCACAGTTTTCTAGCTAGAATCTACACTGCTACGCAATTAATATCGCTCTAGCTCTCGCCGTTTGCACGGACCTTAACATTTTGATCTACCCAGTTGAAGTTCACTCATTTAGTAGACAATTGATTTAAATTTTTTTTTCTCTGAGTTTCGGTTTCATTAAGTTTCAATAGAGAAACTTCCAGGCTCAAAGAAAATTCATAACCGTGTCATGTTAATAAATAATTATTAATTAATAATTTTTTCTTTTAGTGCCAGCATGTCATTATTTTGTTTCATATTCTGTAATCTATTGTCTTTTTTTTTGTGCAGAAATAAAGTTTTATTATTATTATAATTTTTCGGACTCTTGTTTGTCCGATCACCAATGAAATTTCTAAATTTTTCAATGAAAGATCTACCAATGAAATGAATTTGAATTTAGTATTCAAATTCATATTTCACTTTCAAATTTTTATTTTCCAGTGTTTTCGCCGGCTGTGCAATTCCTTACCCAAAAAGAGAGTTCCTCACAGATGATGATCAAGATGATAAATCTGATAAAGCAAGACAAAACCAAAATAATGTGAGTAGAAAATTATTATATTCGAACCTTTTTCTTCAATAAAAAAGGTTGGACTATATTGTTGTTATACTACTGTAGACAATTCGTTTTCAGTTTTATCTATTACATTTAATGATAATTTTGTCTTTCAATAAAAATCTTTAAAACTAAAATAATTTTTAATAGATGATTATTCAGTTTTGGTTATGGTTTATAGTTTTTTTTTTAAAGGGTGGACCATGTTGTTGCAATTCCACACTGTTGTGTTCTATTGCTCTTAATAATATTTTTTCTTTCAAAGCAAATCTTGTAAACCAAAGTGATGTGTAGAATAGTTTTCTTTGATGGAAAGAAATCTTCAACTATAGCTGGACTATATTGCAGCAATACTATAGGTGGATTGCCACGAGAATGGCATTGGCTTCCCATAAGAATACATGCTATTCTTATCGACCAATGCCATTCTCGTGGCGATTTACCTATACCATAAATATGTTTATTCATTACACTCGATAATATCAATTTAATACGTTTTTTTTTTCGGAAAATAAAGTGATTGTGCTGTTCAGAACTGGTCGTATTTTTTTTTTTATTGTATGACATGTTCATGTACGATGTAAAATTAGACTCCATTCATATTAAACAACAAATTTTCTCTATGATTTCATATTTTTTTTAAATTTATCTCAAATTATTAAAATATTTAAATTCATTCAATTTTTTCCATGGTTCCATTTTATGCATTTTTTATAATTTAAAATTATCATTATTATTGCTTAGTACACAAAAAATCGACTTCACTCATCGTATTGGAATCAAATAATACAAAAATGAAAATACAAGAACAATTTATGGTGAGTATAGATACCTAATTTTGCAATAATTTGATTCTTACATTTAAATGATGAAAAATTATCAACGTCTATGGTAAACGCTGGAGGTAGCTCAGAGGTGTGCTGGATAGTATACGTACTCAATTATGCAGCCTGTTTAGTGGTGAGAGTGGACTATCAAGCAGAGCTTCAGACTTTGTTTCGGTGGGCTTTGCATACTGATTAAAAACTGTAAGCTCAGTGAGGAAAGTCACAAGCTACATCACTCCTCGTTTGTCTAGTACGCTTTTGGGACTACAACACAATGTTGATTACAGTCGTAATCTACTATGGTACTATACATACATAGTAAATGTCTGTCCATAATGTATAACCTATTTATCTATATTTTTTATTACCTTTTATTAATCCTTCATTGTTATAATTATTATTATTTATAATCGTCCTCCTTTTCTTTTCTACTACAAAGCATGATTCTTTATCAATTTATCTTTTCCTCCCCGTGACCTTTACCTTGATGTGATTTCAATATTAATTATCAGCTCTAAAAATTTGTCTATTCTATTTTTTTTCACTCCTTCAAACCAACTCTTCATTCACTCCTTCAAACCAACTCTTCCGATTGCTGTTACTATTGACAAAAGTGTCTTCGATTATTGATGAAGTACTTGTATTTCCAATGACCCTTAGAAATGTTAAACACTTGTTTTAATGCTCTAGGGAGGCCAAGGTGGTCAATCAGATCAGGGAAATCACAATCACGGTCCGAATGCAGCTAAACGAATGCATCTGACCGGTCCTCCCCACCCCGTCAACCAGGGTCCTGCCATGACCCAGCCTCCGCAGGACTTCCACCATGTTTCTCAGCAGAACATCATTTTCACGTCTGCCAACACTCAGCAAGGAAATTTCCCTCAACGTTTCTAGTTTTGACATCTGGGTCTACTGTGTGCGAAGACCATGTGTGCAATTTTCTCTATAAATTGACAGGGGTTTCATAGGTTTCGAAAAAATGGTGTCTAACCGTTGCATGATCGAATTTAGAACAAGGTATTGTCGAATTCCATTTGACAAGTTGATAGAATTCAATGACTGGTTACCGTTTAGTAATCGTAATAGTGGTGGTGGTGGTGGTAATCGTACGAAGGCCCTAAAACCGGGCCTTACCAATCTTTCCTAAACAACTCCAAATATCCCTTAAAATTAGGTACCTACCTTGTGTTCCCCCCCCCCCCGCCATAAACCCTATGGTACCCTCCTACACCCAATAAATGCATTATTCTCCACTGTTTTTTACTCTTCCACTTACCCCTTCCTCCACTCCAACAACCTTCTCCCCCCCCCCCCCCCCCCCTACAATAAGTAAATTGAAAAAGGCTTTCAACTGCAAAAAATTGTTCAAGTGTAGCTTGTAAATGCATGTTTGAAAAAACAAAATTCGCATATATGCTAAAATTTGGCAAAAGATTTCGTGATTAATTACAATGAAATGTTGTCTCTAGAATTCTTAATTACTCTGTTCTATTCAGTGAAAAAACTTGAGTGTCAACGTTTTAATAAGGTCAAAAATTGTCGGTAAAGCTGAATAAATTAGAAGACCGAACGTCATGTACAGAGCAGTACACAGGGCAAATTATTGTCTCATTTTTGTTGATTTCTTAGATATTTAAATATATTTTCAGGGCTATGTTTTGTGACGCATCATCTCACTTTTGTTGATTGTTTAGATATATATATATATTTCCAGGTGTTTGTTTTTGTGACGCACTATCTATGGTAGTAGTATTTGGGGGACCTGTCGCACCTAAAACTAGGGTGCGCTATCACCGCCATACATTTGAAACAGACTTTTTAATACAAGAAAAGAAATGAAGTTTCTGTACTTTAGCCTTGTACTAGTTAAAATTATTGACACAAACCGTTTCATGGTTCAGATTTCTCCAGGGTTATGGGTTTTTTGACGGACTATCTATCATAGTAGTATTTGGGGGACCTCTCGCACCTAACTCATGGGTGCGAACCTCTCGCACCTAACTCATGGGTGCGAAATTGTCATAGGTTTAAAACAGGTTCCTAATCTAAGAAAAGAAATGAAGTTTCTGTTATTCAGAATCTATGAAGAAGCCTTTTAGAAGTGTAGGTAAAAGAGAAACTAAACATCTCGACATAAAACTAAATTGAAGAGGCAAAAGGTAAACATGTGGGGGACCTCTTACAAGTAACAAAATACTGTGTTAGGTTAAGTTTTGCGCAATAGGCAGTATACAATTTCTTTACTTCAAAATATAAGGCCTTCTAGCATTTTGGGATATCAACTATAGTCGTAATTATGTCATATCGCTGATATGCTGTCTCCTGGATGTACTAACTCTATTTTTCTGGAACCCCATGTTGAAGAATACAAGATACCAGATTTATAAATTCCAATTCTGTAGCTAAAATCTATTCGAGTAAGCAATAATATGTTTTAACGATCAGAGCTCATATACAGATGACTAAAATGTTCCATTGAATTATTATTTACAAATGAGCTCTAGTTCTCGGGCTGAAGAAATTATGTGTAATATGATTGAAAGATTGGAAAAAGGCAGTGAGTCCTTATCTAAGAAAAGAAGTAGAACTAAACCAAGGCGTTTGGAATAGAGGATGTGTTTTGAACGCCTTGGAACTAAACATCAACATCCAAACAAAATACCCTGTAAGAAAGGAATTCCTTGAATGAAGTAGAGAATATTGATGTACGTTTTTAACTTATAAATTTATACGAGATTTAACTTATTTATTGAGATATTTAATTTAGATTAAAAGATGTCTGATGTGATGCGCGTGTTTTTAATTAAAAGGATTGAATATTGGCTTGTCTATTGTATTTTACTCCTATGGAACGTACAAACATTGGTAGCCGTTAATAAGAGAGTTTGAGAAAAACTACGTTAACCATAACGCTAATACTAATCTGAACAGAAAAACTACGTTAACCATTAAGCTAATACTAACCTGAACACTCTATTTATTTGAAGCATCTCGCTTTTAGAGCAGGCAGATACATATAGTGTTCAGGTTAGCATAAGCGTTAACTTTAACGTAGTTTTGCCCAAACACCCTATCATGAACGATCCGTAGTTGTCCATTCATTTACGCAGGTTAACAATGTCTTTCATTATTATAGCGTGACTACAACTCGATCGTATAATTGTGAATTGCGCAGAAATCGTGATTGCGCAGTGGATCATCCAGTACTCGATAATGAGTCACCATTGCAAAATTAAACACATGCTGTGCAATGGTGGTATTCACGCATTTTTAATGCATCAATCAATTTTTACCATTCCACAGCATGTGTTGAATTTTGTGATGGTGATTGAAATTGAAATTTATTGTTCACAAAATACTATAAAATAATAACATTACATCCATCATTAAAAATTATTGTACAGTAGTATCATTGATCAGGGATAGTAAGATGATGGTTCGTCTATGGTAGTATACACTACCTTTAAAGTTAATTGACAGTTTTTAAGAGCAAAATGAAACGAAATGGAAATATGTTTTCGACAACTGTGTGAACTAATACCACTCACAAAAAGTAACTAGACTTGTCCGTGAGTGGGAGTCGGAGACGAATCCGTACTCTTTCATGAAAATATTGATGAAAATGAAGATGAAATGAAAATTAATTTACAAATATAATGAAGGCTAAGCCTTCTCCGGTTCTGTAATGATTTCCTATTGTAACTCTATCTTAGACTTGAAAAAGTATCGATAAAATGGAAAATGAATAACTTTTATTATATCTCATTATATTATAACTTTTATTATAACATTATATTAAAACTAGAAAGAAATTGTCTACTTCAATTGGTGCAAAGCCTCGTTTTTCGTATAAAATTGTTGTAGGATTTTGTTTTTGTTTTTTGATTGGTAGCTGCACTCTGCAAGCACCCAAGTTATTACATATAGAAATACATTGTTGATGTTTTCTGTCATAAAATGATTCTGTATTATGTGGTCCATATAATGCTGAATTCAAACTTTATGTTTTATTTAATTTGATTAATTTTAACTTTAAAAATTATTATTTTTCTCAGAGGGTGTAGGTTTGTTCAAACGCAAACAGTTATTGTGAAGAGCCTTCTCGTTGAGAATCTTATGAAGATAGACTCGTGTAGCAAGAGCCTAGACTGCTCTAGGAGATCTCCGTTGGGAAACATTTTTCACCATAATAGAGCTACGTTAATGTTACGTACTGGGGGAAACGTTTATTTATATTTTTATAAAGTATTGAATAAGTTGAGTAGCTTATTTCTATTTTCTTTTTTCAAGATTTATGTCCCAGGGAACTGTTGCATAACATTTTTTTGGTTAGAAGAACCAAACCGACATGCCGATCTAGGACGCCTTTGAAGATGAGTCTCCATGTCTCGAAAACGTTTAGTCTGAGTGAGTAGAAATATTATTTATTCACAATTAAAAGTGACTGCAAGTCGTTAAATTTACAATAAAAAGTCAATAACAAATCAGATCGTTATGGAACAAGAAAACCAAGAATTTGTTATTATTATTATTACTTTTATCTGTAGCTACTGCAATGAAGTTCAATAATAATAAGTACAATAAAAAGTCAATATTAACAAAGCAGATCGTTATGGAACAAGAAGACCAAGAACTTGTTATTATTATTAATTGTATCTGTAGCTACTGCAAATATAGAAGTTATTATTTGTAGTATGAACAGTGATGTTCAGCCACGGGCGCTTTGGAACTACGTTTGGAAGGTTGACCGGCTAAGATGACATGATGTTATCACTTATCCTGTGGTTTGGAAAACTAGACCCACCATTTTTTGTTTCGAGGATGAAGCCCACATAGGTCTGTGACCTGTGCTTGGGTAATGAGTTGGATGCTGGTGATTGATGAGTTGGACCTGCAGTTTTAGGTGGGTTCTGAACCACCGGGAAGTGATTTTACAGCAGAGAACAGTCTTTTGCTGGCCAATCCAATCTGTCACCCTTCAAAGAGTGCCAGGAGTTTCGTAGCTTATCTCTGATTGAACAGATACCTGCTACGGCACTTGGCTACCATAACATCATTCTCCTCATTACCCACTCTTATAAGTAGTTTATTTCTATTTTTTAAAGTCCTGGGGTGACTTGCATAACAATTCAATTGATCTGTAGCTACTGCAAAATATTATAGAAGTAATTACCTGTAGTTTGTATATTGTTACGTTCGCTGAGCGTGGTGTTTGGGCTAACGTGATATTAAGTCACGGGCGCTCGGGTCTACGTTTGGAAGGGTGACCGGCTGAGATGACATGGTGTTATAACTTATCCTGCTGTTTGGAATCCGTAGGTCCTAAAACTTTAGTTACACCATCTATAACATTATTGTTTCATTTACCCCACTACAACATGCACAAGTCTCAGACTCACGTGGACTTGAAATGAAAAAATTCTTTATTAGTACAACTATAAAGTCTTCTCTACCACTGACCCTTAGCCAAATATAAATAATATAAAGTTCACTTCATCAGCAAGAAAATTAAATTATATTTTGATCAGTAGAACTAAAATAAGATATTCTAATGCAATAAATTAACATTGGATGTTCAGTTTCTTTGTGATAATTCTAAAAATAAAAAATAATTGTAGAATTCAGAATCACAACGCTTGATTTACGTTGGCTAACTTTTTGGTATTTTTATAACAGTTTTTTTCTATTTATGGACTTGAAATACGTATTCAATATTCAACATGGCCATCGCTTCACAACACAAACAGCCCTCAAAATGAATGGAAGTCTAATTTTGGTCGCAGGCAGTAATATAGTTGTGAGGATCAATCTATTTACAAACTGGACAGCAATTATTTCACTTTCAACTCCCGTACTAGAGACTCAATTTGCATACAGATGTATAAATTTAGATAGGTAAATCGATAAACCTTGAACTTCGATGACATCAATAAATTACTAGTGATGGGTATTTTTGATTGCACGCTGTTTAAGATTCACAAGAGACAGAAGAGTAGCCTACCTCTCAAAATACCTATCAACTCATTTTGATTACCAATTTTTTTTTAATTGTCCTATTAAATGAATCCAAGGACTTGTACTGATTTAGCTTATCACTATCATTCGTAGCTCTCAATAGATCATAAGTCTATGATTATTAATAATTTAGTTTGAAGTAACTGACAATTTAACAAAAGTATGGCCAATCTTAAAATGAGTGCTGCTGTGATGAAGGGTCACTATAGTTTAGTGGTTAAGGCGCCCGAACGGCAATTGGGAGGTCCGCGGTTCGATTCCCGGCGGTGAATGATATTTTTGTACAGTAGCATTCATCGATTTCCAACAGCTATTCAATACTGTTGTCAATATCCGCCATTGCGGAAGTCTTCAGTATAAATTAATATCACTGATGAATCCGAAATTAATAAATTCTGTTTTTGTATTAATAATTCTATAGATTTTTTTCCTTTTCTTGCTGAAGAAAAATTAATAATTAATAGCACTTTGAGGAATCCTAAATTAATAAATTCTGATGTTGAAGATCCATCTTGTTTCCACTAATATGTAATATAAACTTGAAAAAAACACTTTTAAATGGAAATTAACTCACGTTATGGCGTGACGTCACGAAAACGGCCGTCACGCCATAACGTGAGTTAATTTCCATTTAAAAGTGTTTTTTTCAAGTTTATATTAATAAATTCTGTTTCTTTATTAATAATTCTATAGATTTTTCCCCCCTTTCTTGCTGAAGAAGGCCACATGAGTGAGTCTTGTGCGTGGGCAATGATGATACAATTATGTAATGACTAGTAGACCTACATTTTAAGATGAGTTCCAATCCACCATGTTAGCCTTGATAGGGTGTTTAAGATCCAAAAGAAAGCGGTTAGGTGTATGGAAAGATTAGATTCATGTAGGCCGTTGTACAAGAGAATTGGTATCCTAACTGTACCCTGCTTATATGTGTAAGAAGCTACTTTATATGTAAAAGAGTGATATTAATATTAATAAAAATCTTGAGGTACACAATTATAATACAAGAAGCAGGGGAGATTCTCGCTTGGTGAGTCACAACAGTTGCTTATTGAAACAAGTTATATTAGTAGGAAACTACAGGTTACCGCAGTTTTCAGAGTCTTGAAAATATAGAGATATTTTTAAAAAAGCAATTGAAAAAATATTTAGTTGATAAAGCTTCTTATAGTGTACAAGAGTTCCTTTCACATCAAAATTAAGCCGCACCCCAACAAATTGATATAGTAATTATGGTAAGTAGTGTATAAGAGTATAATTTATTGTTGATATGACTTGTCTTTTACTCCTTAACTGGAGTCTCCAAGACGTAATCTACAAAAAAATATATAGGCCCACACCTTACTATACAGTATATACTTTAACTAAATTGTTTCTTTTTATTTCGAGGATGAAGCCCACAAAGCTATGATACTTGTGCGTGGGTAATAAATTGGGTGATGGTGATTAATGAGTTGCACCTACAGTTTAGGTGGGTTCCGAACCACCGGGAAGTGATTTTACAGCAGAGAATAGAGTATTTTTTGCTAACCAATCCAACCTTACAAAAAGGGCACAGGAGCTCATATGGCTATGCACTGTATACTCCTCTACTGTTATTATTGTATCTTGAGGTACACGATTATAATACTAGTGGCCGAGGAGATTCTCGCTTGGTGAGTCACAATAGTAGCCTATTCAAACAAAAACCTAGTTATGTTGGTAGGAAACTACAACAAGCAACCGCAGTTTTAAAGAGTTAGAATTGTAGAAACATTAAAAAACAATTGAAAAAATATTTAGTTGATAAAGCTTCTTATAGTGTACAAGAGTTCCCTTCACATCAAAATTAAGCCTCACCTCTACTAATTGATGTAGTAATTATGGTAACTAGTGTATACAGAATGTCCCATAAGTAAAGTGCCAGACTCTGGGAAAAGGTTATATGGGTCAAAATTAAGAGAAAATCACGAATAAAATGTTTTCCACAAACGCTTCGTTCACCAGATAAGCGCCATTTTGTATTTTTAACAAAATAATTGTTATCTTCAAATTTTTTCAACCGATCTTTATAAAACTCGGTAAGTATGTTTAAATAAAAGAGACTTACTCTAGAAAAAAATTCAACTTGGTCCAATTTAAAATTTCAAAATGGCGGCCATTTTAAACCTTTAATCTAAAATGGCGGGAAAACGGGAAAAATTACAAAATTTACCAAGAACAATTTTTTTAGAATGTTCTATTTCATGTCAACACCAAAAACATGAAAATCGAACAAAACATAACCGAGATACATTGAAATGTGTGTGGGTCTCTTTTATTTAAACATAGGCTACTTACAGAGTTTTATAAAGATCGGTTGAAAAAATTTGAAGATGACAATTATTTTGTAAAAAATACAAAATGGCGGATATCTGGTAAACGAAGCGTTTGTGGAAAAAATTTTATTCGTGATTTTCTCTTTATTTTGACCCATATAACCTTTTCCCAGAGTTTGGCACTTTACTTATGGGACACTCTGTACAAGATTGTATAATTGTTTATCTGACTTGTCTTATACTCTCCTTAACTGAAGTCTCAAATACGTAATCTTGAAAAAATGCAATATCTATACCAAAAATTAAATTTTCAATACATTCTTGTACAGTATTTTAACTTTATCCAGGCTATTTTCCTATTCTATTCGTTATTCTTTTTTTACTTTTATTTTTTCTTCAACAACAGTACTTCATCTGAAATAAAGTTGAATGTTGAATTCAACTCGAAACGTTAAACGTGTACGTGAGTTACTTTTGCAGGACGCTAGTCTTATCGTTATTTGTATTGCTGGTATTTTTTATCAGATTGACCGATAACTGAAACTTGTAACAATTCTCTCCCAAACCCACCACGCATACTGTACAATGTATATGCTTGGCTATGTTTTCGTGCATGGACTCCCCCACAGCCACAGTTCGCACAGTAATTTGTCTTTCCGTGGCTGTTGAATTCTAGTTCAATAATTTAGCTAAAATGAGCAGTAAAAGAAGTACACGAAGGTCAAAGTCCGCTCTTTGACTTTTGCGGCTATTCTATCACGCGAACTTCTGCAGAATAAATAATGAAGAAATACCTACCTATGTGCGGTAACTTAAACTTGTGACCTGTGTGATGCGAGAGTAGAAGACGTTGAACTCACTTTTTTTGCATGTCTTTCATTAAAGTTAAAGGTGTAGAATATTTACATGCTGTTTTACTCCCATCGCCTCTTTGTATTTTTTGCAATCTAATATCGAAACTGACACTGTATTTCGATTTATTATATGATCTTCAGTCACTTTTACTGGAGGGATGCATTCCAATTCTAAAGAAAAGCTTCATCAACCATAGTAGAGGCCTTAGTGAGGCTGATGAAGCTTCTCTTTAGAAGTGAAATGCATCCCTCCAGTATCTCCAGTAAAAGTGAGTGAAAATTATATACGGAATTAAATAGAAATATAGTGTCAGTTTCTATATACGATATTAGATTGTTCCTCAAATATTTCGTCATGGAAAACATCACAGATTATTTTTGTACTTTTTTTAAACTAAGCCCCTGATTATTACACAGAGCCTCTGCAGTCGCGGACCGCAATTTCAGACTAAATCACACCAGCCGGGTAAATTTGATAAAAAATCAGCTGATGGCTTTAAAAAAGTGTATGCCTCCGTGTACTTTCAAATTGTTCAGTTCGGTCCCGCGGTCAGCTGGTGTAATTGTGACACGCGTCCGCGACTGCAGTGGCTGTGTATAATAAGGCTATAAGTCAGGTGGATTAACCATTACTTAATTATTTTATTATATATTTTCTAAATTGGAATTTAAACTTGAATAAGTACCTATTTTAAAAAAAACTAGTGAATTCAACACTTATTCATTTTTGGGTTATAATGAAGTAAGAGTAAGGCCCTTATTATACAGAGCCACTACAGTCGCGGTCGCGTGCCACAAATTCAAATTCAAATTCATTTATTGGCCATATTCACACAAAATATCAACAAAGAACATACATACTTAAAGTTAATAACAAATCCAAAAACAACTATTTATACATGCAATACGGCACTACTGGCAGAAGTAGGACTTGATCGCCAGCAGTGAGCTCAAAATTTAGGTAAGTTCAGAAAAGCAAGAAAGTGAAAAAATAAGAAAGAAAATTCAGGAAAGGAAAGGAGACATGTTATTAAGAATACATCAAACTATTTTGTAGTAAATGTTAGTTTTTATCCATTCATCTATTTCAGTGCTGAGCTTCTTAGTAAATCTATTATTTATGAAGTGACTGGGGACTATATTGGCAAGGTACTCCATGTAATATGTGAATTGGTGTTTATTTATAGTTAATCTGGTGAATGATCTATTATAAACATTAAATGCAGATGGACGTATATTGTGTAAGTTAGTATTTACTGTGAGAAGATCTTTATTTTTATTAATAAGAGTGATAATTTTTTTAGCAAAGACCTGTCTAAGCGTAGGAACTTTAAATTCAACAAATAGACATTTGCTGGGATATAATCTGGGTCTTCTTAAAGCTGCTCTAATCAAATGTTTCTGTAAATTGAATATCTTATTGAAATGTGTGTCAAAGGTGCCCCCCCACAACTCTATCCCATATTCAAACAAAGATTGGCCATAGGCATGATATATGGTTCTTATAATTTTGATGTCATTTAACCTATTAATTTTATAAAATATGTAGATAAGATACTTTAATTTAGATATTAGATGCTGTAGATGAAAATTCCATTTTAAGTTACTATCAACCATTAATCCCAGATATTTTAGAAAGTGAACTTTTTCTATAGTTTGACAGAGACAATTGTTTTGGTTTCTAGGAGTATCAATATCATGGTTGTGTATTTTTATGTATAAGCCAGGTGGAGGTTCACCACTTATGGTAGGAGAAAATGCAATAAATTTTGTCTTAAGCATGTTTAAAGTGAGCATGTGATTGTCAAACCAAGACTTAGCCATGGCCAATCCTTCATTAGCATTGTCATATGCCTCATTCCATGATTCACCTGTGAATATCAACACAGTATCATCAGCAAATGATATTTTGGTGCAATTTGGAATATCTATCTTGAGTAAATCATTTAAATAAATAAGAAATAATAAGGGAGATAAAACGGTACCTTGGGGGAGGCCAAAATTTGTTAAGTTTCTAGTATCAATTTTATTATTTAAGGACATAGTTTGTATTCTATCATCTAGGTAGTTGGTGATTAATTGTTTAGCTATTCCTCGAATACCACACCCCTCAAGCTTATCTATTAATGATGCATGAGGTATTGTATCGAAAGCCTTGGCCAGGTCCAAGAAAATGGCCAAGGTTTTAATGTTATTATTGAAATTATTACTAACTAGATTAGTAAGTAACATAAGAGCATCCTTAGTCGATTTGCCAGACTGAAAACCAAACTGATTTTCGGAAATGAATTTATTTTTTATTAGAAAGTGTGTTAACCTTTTTTTCAAAATTCTTTCTATTATTTTTGCAAAATTACTAAGTAGGCTAATAGGTCTATAATTTTTGGGGTTATACTTATCACCTGCTTTGTGAATAATTTTTATTTTAGCTATTTTAAAACGTTTTGGGAAGTACCCTTCACTGAAGCATTTATTTATTATTATTTTTAGTGGTTCAACAATGTAAGGAGCTATTTGTTTAAGGCAATGACCAGTGAATTTATCCTCACCTGGAGCAGCATTACTCTTCAGTTCACGTATAGCATTAGAAATTTCCATATTACTTGTAGGATGTAGAAAAAAGCTACTAACTGGAGCAGTATTTGGAGGCTGTGGGATGACTACATTATTATTTATATTATTATTCAAGATATTAGCATAATTTTTTCCAACATTAACAAAATAATTATTGAATATTGAAAAAGTATTATGGAACTTGCCTACAACATCAAACTAAAATTTCTTTTCAATAATCATTTATTTTCTTAAATTAAGTGAAAAAGTTATATGGAACTACAACATCAAACTAGAATTTACTAATTCTTGAGTCTTCCTGTGATGACAATAGCTCTCTATATTTACTCTCTATTATTTTCTTTGTCTAAATCGCTATCTACTATCCCTTGCTTCCAACATGCGCTATTCCAGTACTCTATAAACCAATGTTTAAACCCTGATTTTTTGAAATGCTTAGAGTCTGCAAACTGTCTTTCCTTTGTGCGAAACCTTAAGGATTCTGTTATTGTCTCTCCGTTTAAAGGGGAAGTCTCCCATCCATGTCTGACATATGATAACGATTTTCCATTTCCAAGATGGTGTAAACTATGGAACTGTTGTATTCATATGAATGAATAAATAATAAATAAATTTGAAAATCCAGGTCGTCGACGGGAAACCGAATTCTCAGTGAAGTTTGGCTGTTTATTTTTGTTCTGAATAGAACGCAGTTGTAGTCCTATATTCTGCTTGTAATAGCCGGTACAACTTCCACAGGCCCTTATCGTATGAAAGGTCATAGTTGTGACATTTCTATGGCATTTGTTTACCCATCGATTGACGAGCTGTTCCAGTCTTTCTTGTTCCATTTTTCCACGTCGATCCCCTTTACATGCTTTCACAAAAATGACGGGTTTCAAATTAGGTAGATTGTATTCTGTTTCGTCCATATTGATAATTTTGTTGAATTGCTCAATTATGATAAAATCTAATACATTTGGAGTTTAAGAATCATAGAGAATGTTTAATTATGTAAAAAGGCTGCAGGCGCTCATGTATTTCTCTTAAGTCAGTGAAATTAATTTCACTTTGGATGTAATTAAACCTTAATCTGATTGGAATTTGGCGTGCAGTTAATCATGGATAATAAAACTTAAAGTTGTCACAACCACGTGGCATTATTTTATTGAAAACCGTTTTCTCACGGTTTTCAATAAATGTGGCTGTGACAACTTCGTCTTATTATTCATTATGGATATCTTCCACACTATCACCTTTGCCTCTTCAAAGAAAATGAAGTTAATCCCTCACATATTTGTATAAAGGTTGCATTTTGGTACTCACCCCAACAAGAATTTATTAACATAGATATATTAATATACTGTGCATGACATGGAGTCTATAATATGTTACACATCAAGGTTACCGTTACTAGAAAACAATTTAAATTTGTTTTTAATAGCCTTGTAACACATTCTTTAAAGGAAAAATTAATATTAAATCATCTAGAAATTGATGTTTGAGAAATGTAAATTTTAGAAAAGATTAGTGTATTTTTTTATAAAATAATGTGATATAATATACAGGGTGGGGGAAATGTTTGGAAACGGCTTAATATTTCATATACAAAGGTGATTTTGCGGTAGGTATGATTGAGGATCCTACTCAAATTGAAAATACTATTTTACTGTGACTTTAAAAATCTGGTCCGCCATCTTGGAACCGCCATTTTGAATGTAACTTTTTTTTTTAAATAGGAAGGGGGTCATGCGATACATGATTTCAATACGGAATTTTAAGACAAAATGAATGCCGAAAACCGCACATCGATATGTCAACCCGTTTCGGAGATATTTACATTATTAATCGATACCATGAAAAGCAGAAATGAAATAAATAAGTACATTAAAATCTTACCTATCAAATTTTTTGTTAATAGTGTTTGCTAATAAACATTAAAACCCAATTATTTTAATAAATGTTCAAACTGTTTTCCTTCAGCTGTTTGTCAATCTGCTAATCTTAAATAATAGCCATCAAGCACATTTTGAATCATTTCGCGTGATGAACATCTGACTCTGGATATCATAATATCAACAATAATCATGATATCAACCTAAAATCATCTGTAATAATCCAACTGATTTAATGAATTCTTTTTCAATCATGAAGTAGTGAGTGTGTTTAAAGTCGTTCGCAATGGCATTTTTAAATGAAACCGAGAGAATAACTTTGTTAATGATGCGCGGCTATGGAGATAGAGTACGGTCTTACCAAGAAGTTTCTGATTTATTTAACGAAACATTTCCCAACAGAAATCCAATTAGTAAAAGTGTTGTTTTTAAGACAGTAAAGCGGTTTCAAGAAACGGGCAAAGTGACTGATCGTGCTCGCACTGGAAGAACAAATACTGCCACCAACAATGAAAAATCTTTAGAGGTAATGCAATCATTTGTTGAAGATCCGCATACATCAACTAGAAGCGTTGCCAAGGAACATGGTATGTCTACTCGTTCTGTCAGAAAAGTTCTTAAGGAATCTCATTTCCATCCGTTTAAGCTTCATGTATTACAAGAACTGAATGAGGATGATTTCGACCGCCGGGTAGAGTTTTGTGACATAATGATGAACAAGTATGACAATGATCCAAACTTCTTTAATAATGTAGTATTTTCGGATGAAGCTACGTTCATGCTTAACGGCAATGTAAATAAGCAAAACTATCGTTTCTGGACCGATGTCAACCCATACTGGATGAAGGAGGGTCATACACAGTATCCTGAAAAATTAAACGTATGGGCTGGTATGGTAAATGGTCACATTGTAGGACCATTTATTATCGAGAATAATTTAACAGGTGCCATTTACGAGAACATGTTAATAAATTTGATCGTTCCAGCCATCCAGAACATCAACGGACAAGAGTTACATAACTTGTGGTTTCAACAAGATGGGGCGCCCCCTCATTATGCATTAGGAGTGTGGGATATATTGAACCAAACATTTCCCCAACGCTGGATAGGTCGTAGAGGTGCAATAGAGTGGCCCGCTAGGTCACCTGACCTCTCTCCACTTGATTATTTCTTTTGGGGCTACATGAAAGACAATGTGTACAAAAAGAAACCAGCAACAATTAATGAACTGAGAGAATATATAACTGAAGTGGCTAACAGAATTCCACGCGAAATGATTCAAAATGTGCTTGATGGCTATTATTTAAGATTAGCACATTGTCAAACAGCTGAAGGAAAACAGTTTGAACATTTATTAAAATAATTGGGTTTTAATGTTTATTAGCAAACACTATTAACAAAAAATTTGATAGGTAAGATTTTAATGTACTTATTTATTTCATTTCTGCTTTTCATGGTATCGATTAATAATGTAAATATCTCCGAAACGGGTTGACATATCGATGTGCGGTTTTCGGCATTCATTTTGTCTTAAAATTCCGTATTGAAATCATGTATCGCATGACCCCCTTCCTATTTAAAAAAAAAAGTTACATTCAAAATGGCGGTTCCAAGATGGCGGACCAGATTTTTAAAGTCACAGTAAAATAGTATTTTCAATTTGAGTAGGATCCTCAATCATACCTACCGCAAAATCACCTTTGTATATGAAATATTAAGCCGTTTCCAAACATTTCCCCCACCCTGTATATAGTTCTTAAAATATAATATATATAATCACCATATGCAATGCATAGATTATTAGATCAAATTTTTTGTTTTGAATATCATATAAGTTTATTACAAATTTTCACAGTCAAAACCTCATGGTTTGTCTACCGTCTGAGGTGTTGTTGGCAGTGGCGGTCCCAGGATTTCATTTTCTGAAATCCCCGGGGGGGGGATGGTCCCCCCTACCGGAAAAAATGTGGAATTTAAAGCCTAAAAACGTATTTTTATACGTATTTGAGCTCTAAAATATGCTCAAGCTAATAGTATTTATGTTAGCTAATAAAATAGTTTTTCATTTAAAGTTTATTGTACCTGGGTGAAATAGGACCCAACCATAGCAGTATGTGTTTTTCCTTTGATTTCCTTCAGCTAAACAAAGAAAATTGATTAAAAGCCAATGTGATTATTTAATGAGCTAATGAGCATGATGACAAAGTTCAGTTAAATAAACGTATAATGAAATCAAAAATAAATCAAGTGTTCACTGCGATTTTTTTCTTTTTGGTTTGGCACTATTTTCAACATGTAAGTTACGAAGGAATAGCCAAAAAAATACTCAGATTATTGTTACACAACAATGTAATGAATGTACACATCCTTCTTGTTTATTCTTCTAGCTAACAAGTAACAATGACACAGATTAAATTTATTTCTCGCAAAAACGAAACTCATACATAATTATGAATAAAATATTTTTCAGGGGGGATCCATCTTGATATTTCGGGGGGGGGGATATATCCCTCCCATCCGCCCCCTGGGACCGCCACTGGCTGTTGGCAATACTCCTGCACATAAAACAATAGTCTTAAATAATTATTCAATGAGCTCTCTAAATTGATCCACTTTGAACTTGGATAACATATTTCCGAGGTCATTAATTTTGTCAAGAGTACCTCATCATCAAAATTAATGCTGTATCTTGTGTCTGGTATTAAAACTGGCACTTTATGTTTCGTCATTTGAAACCAATTATTATCTTTTTAGATATGTTTCATTAGATTATCAGCTAAATTGCATAGGTAAAATGTCAATTTAATTTACACTTATTAATAAAAGAACATAAAATTTCTTAATCGCCAAATTTTTTGTGAAAAGTTATTTCAAATTACATTATTGATCTAATATCAAAACTGACACTGTATTTCTATTTAATATGTGGTTTTCACTCATACTGGAGATACTAGAGGGATGCATTTCACTTCTAAAGAGTAGCTTCATCAGCCTCTCTAGAGAAGCTTTTCTCTAGAAGTGAAATGCATCCCTCCAGTATCTCCAGTATAAGTGAGTGAAAATCATATATTAAATAGAAGTGCAGTGTCAGTTTTGATATTATAGATTGTTCATCAAGTATTTCGTCATGGAAAACATCGCATACATTATTAAGTTAATAGGTATAAGATTATTCTGTGCTCCTGTTAATGATGTGAAAGCAGAAGCTTTAACAACAATTTTACCACCAATTTTTTAGTTAATTTCAATAACCCGGTTCGATAAAAAACAGGTCAGTTTAGTTACTTAATTGATAAGTGTTCTGATAGATTTCCAAATTGAGATCGAATGATGTAATTGGTTTGGATAGGTGTACGCTATACGATGATTATCTTACTTCCTTCAATGTGCACGGTGAAGCTGGGGTGGAGATACTTGCTTTTTCATCTTCAACCTTCCCCCTGTCAAACCTTATAAAAGCTGCGATGTGCGACATTTCTGAACCCGTCTGACGGACGCGACATGTGATTCTAACAGAAGCTGAAAGTTATCGATCAACCTGTCCTGGAAACTGACGTTTGCTGCCATGCAGAACCCCAAGAAAGTTCTTCATAGGATTTGCAGTGAGATGAATCATTCCTTATGAATCGTGATTTGAGCTTGATTAACCTCGTTAACTTGCTACTGAATGATGTTTCATCAAGATAGATGTTCATTTATGTCTTCCCTAGTGAATTCTGTTGTTCATGCCGATAACTAACTGCTCGCTAAGAGACAAATCAGTTATGTAGACGAATGTTTTTGTTTTCAGCATTTAATGTAGCCCATGTTGCCAATGCTAAAAATAATACTTTTACTAATAATAAACTGTAGTACTGATATGCAGTAAAAATATGATTCAATTATTTCCATGTGGCAAAATATGTTTTTGGGCAGGAAGTACATCATTAGTGTCTGGCTATAGCTGCATTCACACTATATAAGTTAACAAAAAACTGTTATCTAACCATGTTGTACAACTTTTCAGTTATCAATCCTTTCTGATTACAATTAAGCCTCAATCGTTTAGTTTTCTCAGGTGATTTACCGTAATATATGTAAATTTTTTAGTCACTGGCATCTATTTCAATCACCTTCTTTGTTTATATTCAAACAGCGCATAAAAAAGTGGCTGCTTGAGTCACCAATAGAAGAGGCTGACCTTATTATAAAAACAAACTATCAGCTCCAACGTTAATGACTAATTGACTAACTGACTGACTAATTGACTCAATAATCGACTGGCTGACTGACCAACTGACTGACTTTCTTACTGACTGACTCATTGACTGACTTCGTCCAAGCACTGTTCACCCCCCGCTCTGTACCGGCTATCTCAAAAAAAAAAATATCAAAGCACGTGATAAAGTGCTATTGTGTCCTGGAATAACAACACTAGTGGTGTTGTATTTTTGTTGTATTTATTCACTTTTTCAAGTCATTCTTCCTGAAAATTCATTAATG
This sequence comes from Conomelus anceps, assembly GCA_948455865.1. NCBI lineage: Eukaryota > Metazoa > Arthropoda > Insecta > Hemiptera > Delphacidae > Conomelus > Conomelus anceps. Next base: position 9,613,540 of record OX418223.1, on the reverse strand, counting down.
TCTTTGGTCCACAAATGTAATTTAGATATGGCAACCCAGCGAACGCACAGGCAATATAGCCTATGTTTGCTGATTCCATAGGACCAGCTTTATTAATTATATTTCATGTTATAGGCTATTTAAGTGGTTCAAATGAATCTTTATACAGCGTCTGTATTATGTATGTATCATGATTTTTGAATGGAATAAATTTGATTTGATTTGAGTTTAATTATATAATTTCTGGTAACATGGCAACTGGTATATTGTATAATATTGGTATATTGGAAATATTGTATTATTTATGCAAATAGCGAAATATAGACTATTCATATGTATTAACTTGCTGTGCAGAACTGACCTTTTTTGAGTCGCGGCGGACGCGTTTCGAACTATGTCGTTCGTCTTCGGCGCTTGGTTGCAGACACAACAATAACGAAATATAGAGTTTGAACTGGCTTATTTTATTCCCCATGCCTGAAGTCTTCAACAAGTAATTTAAATAAAAACTTCTATTAGGCCTGTTACGGTTTTTCTGTAACTTTTATAGATGGGTAACTTTTACTCTTTTACCTTCTTTACTTTTTCTTTCAAAATCAACTTTTCTCTCTTCTTTCTGTCCCCTCTTGCAGCTTGATATGATATTTTACTAATTTCCGTTCAATAACATGAAACAATTACAACTATTTTAAAAGTAATAATTACTTATTAAACTATAATAAATAATTGAATATTACAACTAATAATTATTAATCTTCTTGGTGTTGGTGATATTGCCATAGTTATCCATAATGAATAAGACTAGTGTTCTCCAAACCACTTTAATTATTAAAACACGAAAGACTAATAAATTTCGACTGTTACATATCATGTTGAATCTCAGTAAAGCAAGTTATAGTGAATAAGACTGATATTGTCCAAACCCCTTCAATTATTAAAACACGAAATACTTTAGTTTTGACTATTACATCATTTTCAATCCCAATAAGTTTAACTTTCATTCCCAATCCTAATAATAAGTTCATTGGTATTGAAAATGATGTAACAGTTGAAAGTATAAAATAGTCTCTCGTGCTCTAATAATTAAAGCTGTTTGGACAACATCAGTCTTATCCATTAAATAATAATTACTAATTACCTATTACTAATAATAATGACAACTTATTCCTATTTCGCGGAATTGTTTGCCAATCAAGTTCCACAAAGCATATATAAGCACTGTTAAGTCGTAATTATTCAAAGTTGAAATGTAACCGAGCTGAATGTGTAGAATCCTTCCAAGATCCAGTTTCAAAGCAAACCTTTAGAAGTTCCAAATCCAGATAACTTTGTTACTCAATAAGACAATCGTACAAATTAACAACTCTTCAGGTGAAACCACGAATGCGTTCTATTATTTCAAGATCTTCTTGAGAGTTTGAGAACTTACCTAAGCTTATGAGTTGTACATTGTTCGAGGCTTGATCTCTTGAAGCATGCTTCAACTCACTACCTCACTAACACAGCCCCAGCGCTTAGCTCATGATATTGAGAAGTCTATAAATTGTAATCTTGCAGTGAAACCTCGAAAACGTTTGGTTGTAGCTTGTTTAGTTAGGTACACATTATTTTGTTTAGGTGGATGTAAATTTTCTTTGTAAGATTAAAATTTGTTCAGTTGGATTTTTCTTGGCTATATCCACAGATTGAAAAGTTTTCTGGTAGCAGAATTTATTAATTTCGAATTTCTTTTGTAGATTACGTCTTGGAGACTCCAGTTAAGGAGTATAAGACAAGTCAGATCAACAATTATACAATCTTATTATACACTAGTTACCATAATTACTATATCAATTAGTTGAGGTGAGACGTCTGTGAGACTTCAGTTAAGGAGAGTATAAGACAAGTCTAAGATTAGATTTCTCATTTAATTGTAATCTACTTATTTTTTAAGGAAAACCATATTCTTTAATTTTTTCCATATTTCTTTCCTACATTCTTCATTCATTCATTCCTCTCAACATTTCCCCCTTTTGTCTTTGGACTTATATTTTCTTCTGTAGAATTACACGGCAAGTTTTCAGTCATCAATAATAAAAATCGAAAAAGGTGGAAAATAGACAAGAAGACAGTTTGTGGAGACCCTGATTGCCATAAAGATTCGGTCGAATCTATAAAATGATTCATAAATTCTTAAAGTGAAGTAGGCGTGAACAGCCTGGCCAATTCAATACCTCTGCTGTAATAGATTCAGTGCTGTTGGTTTATGGGGCTGCAGCCCTTGAATAAATTATGCTTAGTAAACACGAATCATATTTTGAGTTATCAAGCTTACCGTCGTTTCCATGTCAAGGCTTTTTATGTCACAATTCAGCGGAGTTGTAAAATCGATAGCTAATATTATAAGTTTATCTTCTTCCTTGTTCTTATTTTCTGAAAAAATCTATCTTCTAGAATTTAGTTTGCACTGATAATAATTTAACAAACTGACAAATATATAGAAATATCAGCACAATCTAGCATATCAGCACAATATCGAGTAATTTTTAACTATATTGAGAAGTATATAAAATGAAAACGTTTGGTTGTAACTTGTTCAGTTAGGTGTGCATAATTTTGTTTAGGTGGATGTAAATTTTCTTTGTAATATTTAAATTTGTTCAGTTGGATTTTTCTTGGGTATATTCACAAATTGACTTGTTTTCTGAAGGTTTCTGTTTTACGAGTGAATGATGAATCTAATAATCAGCACTTCTAGAATATCAGTACAATATCGTATAATTTGTTAAAAAATAGAATTTTTTTTTTAATGATTACATCTTGAAGACTCCGGTTATGAAGTACAAGACAAGTCAAGTCAGATCAACAATTATATACAATATTATCATTCTTATTCACTAGATACCACAATTGCTGTTTAAGTTACAAGTTAGTTTGAAGCAACTGACAGTTTAACAAACTGACAAATATACAGAATTTATTATTAATTTCGAATTCCTCAAGATGCTATTAATTTAAAATGTATTAGTTTAAAAGGAATGCTGCTGTGCAGAAAGGTCACTATAGTCTAGTAGTTAAGGCACCCGACCAGCAATTGGGAGGTCCGTGGTTCGATTCCCGCTGGTGACTGATATTTTTGTACAGTAGCATCCATCGATTTCCATCAGCTCATATTCAATACTGTTGTCAATATCCGTCAGCTCATGTCAATATCCGTCATTGCGGAAGTCTTCAGTATAAATTAATAGCACCTTTTGAGGGATTCGAAATTATTAATAAATTTAAATTAGTTGAGCTGAGGCTCAATTTTGATATGAAAGGAGGAATTTTTAAATGTATTACCAGTTACTTCGAGTTGTTCTTTTAATTATAAGACTTATCAATCTCCTGAGAGATATTAGTCTAAAAATGCTAATAATCTTTCCTTACTGCATTTTTTTCAAAATTATTTCAGTAAGTTTCTTATATTTATTTTTTTGAGTAACCTATGATATACGGTACATGATTTTAGAGGTTTTGCATTCACACTAATCTAAAACTCCATGATTGGATATAAAAACTGGTATGTAGTACCCGTGTAAAGTAAGTATGATAATGCAAAATGTAAAGTGAATTGAATGTAAAGTGAATTTCATTAAAAATGTAAATGTGACCTAAACGTGTCTAAAAAGAGTAGATTTCGTAAAAATAGGAATAAATGTTCTCCTTTAAAAATGAATTCTAGCCTAGGAATCCAAGGGGAAAGACAGGGAATCACAGAAGCCGATTGAATGTCATTAGGAAAACCACTTTTGTTCTTTTTGCCAGCAGCCATCCGGCCATTGAGCGGACAATGAACGTTGAAAAAAATATAATGTTATATGCAAAGCCTCTTCCCATCTACGTCCTTATTACACAGGGCTTATACAGGGTTTGCATTCTCATACCGCTAATAAATATAAATAGGACTGTCTTTGATTAAAAATTCAGAACTAGAATACAAATGGCCGCTGGAGAGGCATCCCATGAATAATTTACACTGAAATCGATTCTCATTTGCATGTGTCTCGTCTTTTGACCAAATTTCACCCTCATCTAGTCTCTCTCTCTTCAACTTTCTCTTTCTCAAACTTTCTACATTTTTTCCTCTGAATTTCGCTATTTTTCGATTTTGTTTTCCATGCAGCTAATTGTCGTATGCATTTGCATACACTTTCTGCTAATCTTTTTCTCTACCATTTCTTTCTCTTTTCTTCTCTTCTATTTCCTTTCTTTACCGCTCATAAATTCTTTCTCACAAATTTCCTCTTTATTTCTCTCTTTGCTATACTTACTAAATAGACTCAATGGTATTAAACAGGTAGTGGAACCTTTTGGGTTAATTTAAGATATAAATCCAGTATTTTTAGAATTTCAAATTATGATAATATCTTATTTCGTTCATTAAGTTCCTCTAGTGATAAACTCCTAATTTGATGTAGAATCCGTTTATTATTCAATTTGAATAAATTTCATGAATGATATACTTCAAAATAAATGAATTTTTATGATTACTGTGATGTTTTCCATGACGAAATACTTAATGAACAATCTAATATTAAAACGGACACTGTATTTCACTTTTAAATAATGTTTTACTCACATATACTCAGCAGGCTGACGAAGCTTCTTTTCAGAAGTGAAATGCATTCCTCAAGCATCTCCAGTATATGTGAGTAAAACATTATTTAAAAGTGAAATACAGTGTCAGTTTTAATATTAGATTGTTTTTTATGATTACATAATAATTATAATGCTTTTAACAAGGCTAAAATGGCGAGGTAGAAGTACCCGTAAGGTCACCCCACCAATAAAAGCCATACGCTTATTATTATTATTATTTTTATGCTTTTATTCCACTTGATTTTAAATAACTTTCAATAAATCTCATTTCTTTTATCAACTCGCTCTAGTAATAATAAATCATGGTGGAATCCGTTTATAATACGATTTGAATGAATTAAATTTTTTATAAATCATGAATTTCCATGATTATGTCTCACGCTAATCCATCAAACGCCTCTAGTCAACATCAAATTTCTCACATTGAAAAGACCCAAGTTCTGGAAATTTTGTAGAAATAATTCATGGTAGCTTGCAAAGCTAGCTCGTTGTTTCTGGCCTACAAAAGTCAGTGCACTTCATACTGTTATTGTTCAGACAGGAGAACTTTGCGCATTCAATGCCTTAACCTTTCAATGAATAATGGAATCAATGAACTCAGAACACTTCTCTGGGGACAAATTCACTGCTTTCTGTGAATGGAGCCAGATTTTAGCTGGAGAATGACGATTACAAAGACAATAGAATGAGTGGAAGCTGGAAGTGTTGAGTTGAGAGAGTAGGCACAATACTTCGAGTATAGTAAGCAGAACAATGTTCCATCTCAGAAATTATATTTCGCAGACATAGAGTATCATCTATTCAGCAACTAAAAAAAGTTTGTAGATAGAACATTATTTGAGAAGAGTTGTTGAAAATAAACATAACTCCCCAATGTACAGTTGAATCTGACTTATTCCTCACATAACAAATTTCTATTAAATTTGGTGTAATGCTTTTGTGGTGTGCAGTATTGTACCTGACTAATTTCTCTACATGTATGTGTATTCCATAGACGATTTCGACTGTAGGTGACTCGGCAGACCTCAACATTATGTTCTGGTCCAAAGAGCGTACTACCCGTACTACGCAAACGAGGAGTGAGGTAGGTTGTGATTACTTTCCTCACTGAGCTAACAGTGTTGTATCTATGCCAAGCCCACCAAGGGCAAATTATGAAGCTCTTTATTTCTTTATTGAATTTTTTTTCTTTATTTCTTTATTAAAAACACCAAAAAACAAATGTAATAGTACATCACAATCAGATACACTATATTAAACTATGTGTTGGCACAGTAAGATGCATAAAAGAAAAAATATATACTTCAAAATTTCCATCAGCAAAGCCAAGCTTGTCGGATGAAAAATCAAAACAATAACAAAACAATTCATCCTCAAAAAAATAATAACACTTATAAACAACCTTAAAAATAATCTGTGATGTTTTCCATGACGAAATACTTAATGAACAATCTAATATTAAAACTGACACTGTATTTCACTTTTAAATAATATTTTACTCACATATATTGGAGATGCTTGAGGAATGCATTTCACTTCTGAAAAGAAGCTTCGTCAGCCTGCCGCCAGGGGTCATGCTCTGTTTGGTTTAGGATGAGCGGCCATTATGTATTTGAAAATTGCGTTTGATTTGAATTGTGTTTGGTCGTTGAGTAAGTTTGTTCTATCTTGTTTATGGTGTTTGAATATTTCATATTGTTCCAGTGTATTTAGTTTGTGGCTTTTTTGGAATGTGTGTAGAATTTCCAAGTCAGTTTGGATGTTATTGTGTGAGTGCCCAGTGTTGATTAAGTGATCTGCAAATGTTGAGTCAGAGTTGGAATGTAGTGCTTTGATGTGCTCTTTATATCTTATGTTGAATGATCTGCCTGTTTGTCCTATGTAGTACTTGGGGCATGTGTTGCATTTAAGCTTATATATGCCTGGTTTGTTGAATTTGTGAATTGTGCTGTTTGTTAGGTGATCTGGTTTTTGTTGGATCTGGTGTTTCAGGTTGTTTGTTGTTCTGAATGCTGTGTTAAATCCGGATTTTTGGAAGATGTAAGCTATTTTGTGTGATTTTTTGTTGAGATATGTGAGTGTGACAAATCTGTTTTGGTTTGCAGGTTTTGGATTTTTATTTTTCATTTTATTCATGATTTTGTCTACTAGATTGGTGTTGTATCCGTTTTGTTGTGCTAAATATTTGATTGTATTGATTTCTTCTTTGTGGTCAGCTTGTGATAGTGGAACATTAAGGAGTCTATGGATCATGGAGTTGAAAGCAGCAAGTTTGTGTTGATTTGGGTGGTTGGATGAGTTGTGAATGAGTGTGTCTGTGAGAGTTGGTTTTCTGTAGATTTTGAATTTGTGCATGTTATTTAGTTTTTTGATAGTGAGATCTAAGAAGTTCAAGGTGTAGTCTGTTTCATATTCTGCTGTGAATTGTAAGTTTTTATGGGTTTTGTTCAATTGTGTTAGGAGTTGTTCACACTGTCTTTGGTTTCCATTGTAAAGTACAATAATGTCATCAACGTAGCGGTGCCAGTAAATAATTTTGTTTGAGTGTTTGGTGTCTTTTAGTATTTTAGTATTCTCTATGTGCTGTAAAAATATTTCTGCTAGGATGCTGGAGATTGGGGATCCCATTGGTAGTCCTTCTGGTTGGGTGTAATACTTGTAATTACACCCAACCAGAAGGACTACCAATGGGATCCCCAATCTCCAGCATCCTAGCAGAAATATTTTTACAGCACATAGAGAATACTAAAATACTAAAAGACACCAAACACTCAAACAAAATTATTTACTGGCACCGCTACGTTGATGACATTATTGTACTTTACAATGGAAACCAAAGACAGTGTGAACAACTCCTAACACAATTGAACAAAACCCATAAAAACTTACAATTCACAGCAGAATATGAAACAGACTACACCTTGAACTTCTTAGATCTCACTATCAAAAAACTAAATAACATGCACAAATTCAAAATCTACAGAAAACCAACTCTCACAGACACACTCATTCACAACTCATCCAACCACCCAAATCAACACAAACTTGCTGCTTTCAACTCCATGATCCATAGACTCCTTAATGTTCCACTATCACAAGCTGACCACAAAGAAGAAATCAATACAATCAAATATTTAGCACAACAAAACGGATACAACACCAATCTAGTAGACAAAATCATGAATAAAATGAAAAATAAAAATCCAAAACCTGCAAACCAAAACAGATTTGTCACACTCACATATCTCAACAAAAAATCACACAAAATAGCTTACATCTTCCAAAAATCCGGATTTAACACAGCATTCAGAACAACAAACAACCTGAAACACCAGATCCAACAAAAACCAGATCACCTAACAAACAGCACAATTCACAAATTCAACAAACCAGGCATATATAAGCTTAAATGCAACACATGCCCCAAGTACTACATAGGACAAACAGGCAGATCATTCAACATAAGATATAAAGAGCACATCAAAGCACTACATTCCAACTCTGACTCAACATTTGCAGATCACTTAATCAACACTGGGCACTCACACAATAACATCCAAACTGACTTGGAAATTCTACACACATTCCAAAAAAGCCACAAACTAAATACACTGGAACAATATGAAATATTCAAACACCATAAACAAGATAGAACAAACTTACTCAACGACCAAACACAATTCAAATCAAACGCAATTTTCAAATACATAATGGCCGCTCATCCTAAACCAAACAGAGCATGACCCCTGGCGGCAGGCTGACGAAGCTTCTTTTCAGAAGTGAAATGCATTCCTCAAGCATCTCCAATATATGTGAGTAAAATATTATTTAAAAGTGAAATACAGTGTCAGTTTTAATATTAGATTCTTAAAAATAACTTAAATCCAACATTGTAAAAATACAGAGCCTATTTTAAAATAAACATTTGCCTTCACCCAAGTATCTATTCCAAGAGTTTTAGTTTTATTCGTGAATGGTATCAGCTCTATGGGTATCACGTTAAGAAGTTCACAGCAAATATAGAGAGTTTGATATCCGCAAATGCGTTTATTGAGATTTGGAATCAAAACTAGATTTTTTAACGGTCTTATATATTGTAATCAATCTGTCTGAATTTGAATAGTTCTCTATTGCAATAAATTCATGTATACAATAAGTTTCTTCATAAATAATTGTCTTACAGTTAATACTTGGAATTCGTCTACTTGTATGAAGTCTAGGTATACCCGTTATACTCGCCTTAAAGTCTAGCAAGGGGGCTCCGCCCCCTTGACCCCTCACAAAAGAAAAATTAAAAACATTGAGTCAGCAGGCTCTCTTTCCTCGAAGCTGTCTGACTAACCCAAGTGTTTGTATAGAATTTTTTAAATTATCAATTTTTGCCTTTTTGGGGGGAAATTTTGAACGCTATACTTGGTCTTACATAATCCTGGATACCAAGCTTCCTAGGCCACGTTGCCCTAGAAGGACGGTGTTTAACTGAATTTTCAAACATAGTTTATTCTGGGCCCAAACATTGAAAAATAGTTATTTTAAAGAATATTTTGGAAGCCTGTCTCATCACGCGTCTTTTTTAACCCAAGCATGTGTAACAAATTTCAAATTTTTTTGCCAAGTTGTTAGAGAGATAAGTATAAAAAAATCTAAAGCTAAATTATGAAAGAAAGCGAATTCTGGGCATAAACTGTGGTTGTGGGAATAGTGAGGGTTGAAGGGGCAAATCTTACAAAAATAGGTCAGCAGATCGCCTTTGGAGGAAGTCCCCCTCAAACCAAAAGACTGTTGGGTAAGCCTCTTTATTATATTAAACAACTTGAGATCTATGAATATCTTTTTTTATTATTACAGTAGGCCTATAAAAGCATCCTATCCTGATGCTTAAAATTCCAAGCTTATTAATCCCTCTTAATTTTTTCAAATGGAGCAAAAACCTATCCACATTCCGAAAGTTTAGATTCTGCAGAATGATGCAGTAATATTTCATTTGATTGATCGATTGAATTATGTTTATTTTAATAAAAATCATGTACAAGTAGTCTACATTTAAAAGTTTCATACTCTAAAAACCTGAAAAATAAACAAGAAGCACATCTATCAACAAATATAATATTAGAACGTACAACTAATATTGTAATTAACTTTTCAAGTGAATTCAATGACTTGCAGTCAAATTTTTATTAAAAATAAGTAGTATATACCACTTACTTTGTAGGCTGAACGTTTTCGAGTTGTTGAAACCCATCTTCAAGGCCTTGAAGATGGGTTTCAACAACTCGAAAACGTTTGGCCTACAAAGTAAGTGAAATACTACTTATTTTTAATAAAAATTTGACTGCAAGTCGTTGAATTCACTTGAAAAGTTAATATTAACAACGCAGTTCGTCATGGAACAAAAAATCCAGGAATTTAATATTGTAATATTGCAATATCAACAACTAATATTTACTGTAATATTAAAATATCACAACTCAATTAAAAAACACTCTACAATATGCCAATTCCAATAATTACCAAAAATATGCCTTCGATTTTATTTTTAGTTCATCAACCTCTTTAACAACACTGTAACTGTATGTAAAGATGCTGATTTGACCATTCATGTATCATTGTCACAACGTTGACCAAACGAGAGGCTTGATTCTTGACCTTTATGAAATAATTTGAAATTCGAACATCTTTTTTCCATTTGCTCAAACTTCTCATCCTAGAAACAACGATGATAGATCACTATGCAAGCCAAAATCTCAGCGTATTCGCAAAATGGAAATCAAGTCTTCAATTATTCATGAGTTGGTCAATTTTCCCTCCGAAATTATAATAAATGGAAGACTATTGACTTGGACCGAGAAAGTTTTCTACAGTGTTCCACTATGCAAACAAAAAGCCAATTATCTGATAATTTGCTAGGTCAGTAGCCGGGAAAGTGTAGAAGTTTTTTCTGGGCTGGTTTTTCATTGCCTTTTTGAGGCCAATTTCAACTAACTGAATATTCAAGTAAGGTGGCTTTGAATATGCTTGGGGGAAAGCATCATACTCAAACATAATAAATTATGCAGTTCAAAACTACTATACATTGGAAAATCTCTTGTTCTAAATTTATCCCAAACTCCTGGGCGGTATTTGTAAGGGTTTGTTGGATTGGTCAGCAAAAAACTGTTCTCTTCTGTAAAATCACTTCCCGGTGGTTCGGAACCCACCTAAAACTGTAGGTCCAACTCATCAATCACCATCATCCAATTCATTACCTACGCACAGGTCTCAGACCTATGTGGGCTTCATCCTCTGAAAAAAAATTGTCATCTATTCTGATATTTTCTGTGTATTGGTGATATTGCCCATCCCACGTCCTATTCATGGAATAAACTCTATCGACCTTGTTGTTTTCATTATGAAGTTCCAGAACATCAATTAAAATTCTAATAATAAAAACAAATTCCAAGTAAAAGGCTCTCGGTTCTATTCTGGTAAATGAGAGTAGGTCTATTCCGAAAAGTGTACTCCTGAATAATTTTCACTTTTTCCTGCTGGCGATGTCAATGACCTTGGACACTTTTTCCAGAAGAAAATACTCTAGTCAATTAAGCTAGAACAAAAGAAAATTCAATTTAATTATTATCAAACACTTGAAATGTTAAATACACGAGAGTATTATACCCTGTGATGTTTTCCATGACGAAATACTTGATGAACAATCTAATATCAAAACTGGCACTGTATTTCTATTTAATATTTGATTTTCAATCACTTATACTGTAAGGATGCATTTCTCTTCTAAAGCGAAGCTTCATCAGGCTCATGAAGCTCCTCTTTTGTAGTAAAATGCGTCCCTACAGTATCGTTTTGTAATATAATTAAAAAAGATTTTTCATCTCTCATGAAAAAACACAAATACAGCGTTCTTCAGTATATTTTGAAAATTCAGGGAGGATTCATCCTTTATAGCTTTTCCTTTTTACTCTGTGTTGTAGGCCTATAGTGAATCTCGATGTAGAGATATATCGATATATCGATCTCAATATAGAGGTCGACGATATAGGTGGATCAATTGTTACGAGACTAATGGAGTAAGAATCTAATGATGATGAATTTGCTGTATGATAAGCCTAGTTTGGAATAATAATTAAAGTACAATATGAAACTCAAATAAGTCTCAACTTTTCAAGTGAATTCAACGACTTGCAGTCAAATTTTTATTAAAATAAGTAGTATAATACTACTTTTCAATACTTTTATAAGTGAATTCTTTTCACTTATATAATACTATAATACTTTTCAAGTGAATTCAACGACTTGCAGTCAAATTTGACTGCAAGTCGTTGAATTCACTTGAAAAGTTAATATTAACAACGCAGTTCGTCATGGAACAAGAAATCCAGGAATCAAATAAGTCGTTTTATTGAATAAATACATAACACCCTGCTTGTAAAGGCTTCATTTTTATGAATTTCGGTATTATGCAATGATTCACCAGTAATATTCAATTAAACTAAACTGTGCTATGCTGTTATTGTAGACTCATCATTAGCTGCAGTAATTCGAATAGTGTAACTGTCAACAACAATGGTTCTAAGATTGGTTAACACGACTTGATTAATCAACATGGTGGCTGATCTAATGAAAATGCGAGCATTTCGACTTTGTTAACTGTCAACTCACTGCTAAATGGACAGGCGTATGAAGCGGAAGAGGGAACGAAGAGTAGGCAAAGGAGGAGGAAGAGTGTTAGAGGAGTGTGAGGAGGAAGAGGAGGAGTATTACAGAGGGGTGTGACAGGGAAGTATCGTACAAGTAGCAAAGCTATTTCGAGACTCAAAATACATGTACATTTCCATCTGTCATTTCATTGTAATTTCCGGAATGAAATTTGTTGGAACGATTTCATTCTTTAGTGTAGCTCTATACTTGTTTTAATGAATTATTCATTAATGTTTTAGATGTGATACAATTTTATGTAATTTATTGAATTGGATTTAGACAGTAATGAGTTCGTGTTGCTGTAGTAGTGTCCTAAGAAAAAGGACAACATTCGCTAAGTTTTCATTCTATCTCAATTTTCCCAAGTATAACAATTAAAAACTAATTAAACGATGCTTTAGTTTGTTTTCCCTTGGCTACTATTTATTTAATAATACTAGGCCTACCTAGTTCAAATGCTAATAATTAAAATGAAATGAAATATAGCTTTATTCACAAAATGATAAAGAAAAATGTTTACACAATTTTGAAACAATATAATAGATTTACAATATTATAGATTCTTGATTTGTTTTTTTCTTCTTAAAAATGCATATCCTATTTATAGACTATATTTTGAAAGAATCTAAATAAAAGATTTTTGAAATTTTTTTTTTATCAATAATAGTAAGTCTATTTTTATAATATTGAAAACTGCAATAGTTTGCATTTATTTTTGGCAATTATTTTTTAATTGATTCGAAGGGTTTCAAATTTTACAATAACCTTCTGCACAATAACCGCACACAATTCTTCACTTCAATAGCTCGGGCGGTTTTGTTGTGTTGAGCCTCCGGACAACAACGTCAACAACAGGATTGCCTTTATTAGACGTACACGATTATAATACAAGAAGCCGAGGAGATTATCACTTGGTGAGTCACAATAGTAGCTTATTCAAACAAAAACCTAGTTATATTGGTAGGAAACTCTGCAAATAGCTACCGCAGTTTTGAGTCTTGAAAATATAGAATTATTTAAAAAACAATTGAAAAAATATTTAGTTGATAAAACTTTTTATAGTGTACAAGAGTTCCTTTCACATCAAAATTAAGCCTCACATCAACTAATTGATATGGTAATTATGGTATCTAGTGTATAATTGTTGATCTGACTTGTCTTATACTCCTTAACTGGAGTCTCCAACACGTAAATTTTTTAATTGATATAGTAATTATGGTATCTAGTGTATAATTGTTGATCTGACTTGTCTTATACTCCTTAACTGGAGTCTCCAAGACGTAATCTACAAAAAAAATTATGTTCTCATGCTGAAAGTGATAGAAATTGTTATTTAGCTCCATTTCTATATTTATAAAAATCTAGCTCTATTCCTATATTACAACATTATTCAAGCAATAAGCACACGCCAGTTTAGAAATATTAATAAAAAAAATGGAAAAATATTTAGTTGATAAAGCTTTTTATAGTGTACAAGAGTTCCTTTCGCATCAAAATTAAGCCTCACCTCAACTAATTGATATAGTAATTACGGTAACTATTGTATAAAATTGTATAATTATTGTTGATCTGACTTGTCTGATACTCCTGGAGGCTTCAAGACGTAATCTTCAAAAAAATCTTATCTTGGAAAGATAAAACGAATAAACCCTCAAAAAATTTATTGAGACAAGTAACAACAGGAGATTTGGGGATTTACCCCCCAAATTCTCAACCTACACTTAGAGAAAGCTTTATTTGTGTCTTTTTAGACTTTTCTGTATTTAATTTTCTGTCTTGGACTTTTCTGTCTTCTTTAATTTGTGTCTTTATTTAGAACCTTTTTTATGTAATATCCGCCCAATATTCTCACCTGATATTACCCCCCCCAGTAATAATACTGGATTCGCCCCTAAGTAACAATAGACTAATCTGGGTTAAACTAAATTTCAAGAATCAGAGGATGATATTCATTCATGTCTATGTTTGAATTGAGATACAAAGCATACCGAACTCAGAAACACTTCCCGACGAACAAAATATGAAACTCTGTAAAGCGCCTCTCTCAACATTCTGAATATTATTTCTTGAAGTTATGAAGACACCCAGAAAACTTATTCCACCTCATTCCTGATTTAATTCGACTAAATTTATATCAAACGCATCTGTCTGCCGACTGCTGTCCTTCCATTCCACTTCTCCGACAAAAGCTTATAAAAGCCGTCGCAATAATAGCATAAGACAGCTCTCACAAAACTTGCCTTCCCCAAACTTTATCGCATTCACTTACGTTTTCAATTTCTCCATCTTCTTTATTATGTCAATTATTATTCTTCCTAAGTTTCCTTCCGCGTGAAGAGAAATTAATCGGATAAAGTTTAATTATTAATTGGGGCTTAGCCTAAGCCCCAGTTATATGTGTGCCTCAATTTCCTCACATGCGCCATTCAACTAAATACCTGAATCAGATAATCGAGTAGCCCAGTAGCCTGCTACCATATTAAAAATTTGTATGATTAAATTTAGCAAAATGTAAAGCATGGTTATCATAGCTTATAATTGAATTACTTCAGTTGAGTGTCAATTATTTTTCATTAACATTATTATTATTATTATTATTTTCTGTCTTGTTATTCAAGTATAGACAATGGAGGATTGGTGCGGAGACTTAAAAGGAAGAAGCCGTTTGAATTAGTGTAGTGCTTTAGTGCTTATTCAAGTGGTGTCCAGTGAAAAAGCAGAGCAGTGATTGAGTGAAAGCTAGCTTTTAGTGCAGTTAAATAGGTGTACATAATTATCATTAGCAGTAAGAGATTCTAATGAGAGTCTCACAGTATTATTATAAGATTAGTAAGTTAAATTTTTTACCCGTAAAAACGCGGCAGAAATGACGCCGTTGCGTCGTTTACGAGCAGCTTTGACGCGGCAGATCTGCTACCTCAGCAAAACCACCAGTGTTGCCACCTCTAGTATAAGTTTCGCGGCGTCTTTTCTGCTCGTATAACAGCTCCACCATCGAGCGTTTGCGTCGACGACGCGGTGTTTTTTCTGCTCGTATAACAGCTTTGTTTTTTATGATCAGCATCAGCGTTTTATCTGTCGCGTCAAAGCTGTCCGTATAACATGGGCCTTCAAATTTGCTCATTAGTTTCAAGACTAGATAGCAGTAGTATTTTCAGGGGGAAAAATATTTAAGTTACCATTGACTTCTATATGAACTTCATCGTAATAACTGAATTTGAAATAGCACATTCCCATTTTACAACATTGATAATCGATAAAATTGTGAGCTAAACTGTGACTCTTCATATGCAGTGGTTTATATTAATCAATACCAACATGAGATTTATATTAATCGGGCGCTTATCTGACTTAGCTGACTGTTCACGGCTCCTGTTGCCAACTCCTCGGAGAAAAACCTTTGTAACGTTTTTTCTTTTGGAACGTTCATGTGAGAAGCTTGCAAAGAAGATTATTTACTGTGGGGGAATTGGTAGTTAAATTATTTATTTCAACAAAGCACACAACAAACAGAAATTATAAAATGCAATACAACTTTTGTCAAGTGACTTTGTCCCAGTGCAGCAGAACAGCAGGAAGCCTTGGTATGCAGCACGGGGGGTGGATGTCAGTGATAATTCATTTTCGGGCAGTGCCCTCAATTGTCTTCTGAAATTAGCAGCAATCTTATTTGAATAGTAATAATAATTGCATACTTAATGGTCCAATTACATAATTTTATTAGTCCATTACATGGAATGATTGTAACAGTAGTCTACCATATATATAAATTTATGTAGTCTACTGTATTAGGAATCCAACGTTATTCTATTCAAATAATTTAACTACCAAATCTCCCACGGTAAATCTTCTTTGGAAGCTTCTCACATGAACGTTCCAAAAGATTTAATAAAAGAAAAGAGGCTACAAAGGTTTGATTTTTCCCTGAAGAAAAATAAAAACCTCATAAAACTGTGCTCCAGTTCATGCGGGCCTCATCGTTGTTTTCTTGTGTAACAAAGGGCATTTACAACACCTGCATATACTTTGCTACTTTGATTATCATGTATGTTAACAGAGATTGTAGCTCTTAATGTACAATTTTTTCAGTTCTGCTTCAAGTGTTACCAATACTGTAAGTACTACTGTACAGACTGTACTGAAATTTAAATTTTATTGTTTCATAGCTCATTGTCCATTGAGTTGACTAATACCTTGGACATGGGTTTATTTATTTTTTCTTTTTTCTTTCACTTCTGTCTCAAGTGCTAAAAATACAAATACTGTAATTACTGCTGTACCACTTGTACTACTGTACAAAATTTTCATAGCTCACATTGTTCATTGAGTTGACCAATACCATCTTTGTATAATAGCCGTAAGTTTATTAAGGACCTGACAGGGCGTTATTAAAATCGTGCCGTTGTCCGCCTGTCTCTGCCCTAGCGCTTAGAAGGAAGATTTTAGACTCTTGAAACTTGGTATATAGCTTCCTCATAGTCCAAGTGAGATCGCTATTGATTTTGAAGCTTGGGGGTCGAATATACAAATAATAATAGTGTGAAACAGATTTCCACTATAGTCTCTAGTTTAGTTTTGGTTAATAAAACTCAAAACATTGGACAGCTGGTTCATTTCAAATACAAAAAAAAATTTGAAGAATAAGGTTGCTGATGAGCCCAATTATTAACTTTATTTTTACAGTGCAAGCGTTTTCATTTTTGATTGCATTGAAAGTTTTTCTTAAATTATTTTAAATCGTTGAATTGAAAAACAGAGAGAAAATATTGAGGCATAATATAGTATTAGATCTATTGAAAAATAATAAGAAGAAACAACACTCTTTTTTAAGAATTTTTGTGAATCAGGAAGCATCTAATTTTTATAGAAATCAAAGAAGTGATAGCCGCGAGCCGTAGCAGGTATCTGTTCAATCAGATAGGGATAAGCTGCGTTCTCGTAGGACCTGTTTGTAACGGTGACCGATTAGATTGGCCAGCAATAAAGACACTGTTCTCTGCTGTAAAATCACTTCCCGGTGGTTCGGAACCCACCGAAAACTGTAGGTCCAACTCATCAATCACCATCATCCAACTCATTACCCACACACAGGTCTAAGACCCATGTGGGCTTCATCCTAAAAAAAGAAGAAAGAAGTTGAATGGTACATATACCTAACCGCACAACAAACTGATAATAATTATTTTATGTAAACTCGTCGGGTCCTTGGATATTCCGTTTATCGGTTTTTTTATTTAAATTCATCGGGTCCTTTGATGCTTCATTGTATCGTTTTATTTCTGTAGTTTTCGACAAATTGGCACTCGTTAATCTCTAACTTGGTGCTAACTCAAATAATTTGAAACATATTATTTTAAGGTACAAAAATTTATATTTCATGTTATAGGCCATAAATCATATCAACAAAAACGAATATATACAATTAATCTTCTATAAAAGGTATTACGAAGATTGACTGCTTTGATTATTTTTGATTATTGTTGAGGAGTAGTTCCAAAATCTCAAATGATTATACAGTATATTGTAACTTTTTTGGATGGGTGATGCTTTTGCATGGTCTCATCAATACATTTATACCACGTTTCACCTTCTATAGAAACATGGCGAACCCACATTTTCAGGTGGAATACGAACCAACAACGTGACATAAAAGTAGATCTACTTGTAGCTCCAGTATAGATATAGATATTGCTTCAATATAGACATAGATAGAGCTCTATTGCAGAGAGTACGATTAGAATTCAAGCATAGTACCAGGAGGGCGTTTCTCAACGTGTTCGCTGTATGTTCAAACTGTATGAAAATTTCCTTTCCATTTTCCATACGAGGAAAA
Source organism: Conomelus anceps (assembly GCA_948455865.1). Lineage (NCBI taxonomy): Eukaryota > Metazoa > Arthropoda > Insecta > Hemiptera > Delphacidae > Conomelus > Conomelus anceps. Next base: position 9,595,413 of record OX418223.1, on the reverse strand, counting down.
CGACAGTCTGGATAAAGACTTCCTCTTATGAGAATGAAAGGCATATTTTGTCACGGAAAGTTATCTCCGAATTGAAATCCTCTGCTCAAAAAGTTTCCACCAGGGAGATTTTTCTACGATTTTTGCTCGCTTTGCAGGAAAAGTTGTAGCTGGAAACGCTGTGAAAGTATGAAAAAGTTGCTGAATCGAATAGATCCAAGTTTCAAGCAGGCGCGGATTTATTTCATTGTTCACAGTTATATTAACAGCACTCGACTAGGGGGTATGGATGGATCTGATACATAAATTAATAACTTCTTATATAAAATAAATACTTATTTATACTAGTAATTTTGCTAACAGTAGACCTTACGCACAAGAATAAGAGTGCTTGCACAAATGAACGTACTCTATGCACTCAATGATAATCACCATCGCAAAATTAAACACAATCATCAGACCTAACCCTCGATTCTATTTGTGTAGTCTATTTCATGTCTGTCATCCACAAAAAGTAGCTCTGTTTTTCTTCACCAAGGCTGTGTTTTTATTTTCCATACAGCTGATAGTTCAAACAGATGAGATTTTTCATGTCTGCTGATTTAATTTATATGACGATTTTGAATAATTATTGTGCTTCAAGGTGAGATTTCAAGTGAAACAGCGACCTAACCTAAGATTTTGATCCTACTTTAAAATTTTGTGAAAAGCAGTTTTGGGCAGTAGCCTGTTGTATTCACATTTATTGTATGCTAGTTGAATGAATAAATAAATAACAATATTAATTAAATTTCTATAACTATTATTTACTTAGTTATCATTTGTTATTTTACTCAATAGAAACATAAGAAATGATTTGTTTCTCTCATATTTTTTAATTTTTATGACTGATAACTTCAACCTATGAAGGCCTATGAAGACTCAACCAGATAAATAAGAGAGCCCGAGGGCTATGTTTAAATCTGATCCCAATTGCACAAGATGGAGAAGCTCATTTTAAAAATAATATTTTCCTATAGCAGTAGGCCTGATAGCCTTACCTTTTAAATATCCTTTAAATGCAAGCAAATTTCGAAAATCCTTACACATACATCGCTGGGCATTCCTTAAGGAAGATCCATGAAAAGTTTCATTAAATTCTTCTCCTGTCGTCTTTTTCATTTTTCTCCCCATTATTTTTCCTCTCCTCCTTCAATCCCTTATCCTCCAGCATTAGAATATCATCGACAGAGAACAGCAAGTAGCTTTTTGTTATATAGGATACCTGTAGTCCTATTATTTATAAGCCAACTATACTTTCATATGATACTTTCAGTAATGATAAAGACGTTGAAGAGAGCGGTCACGCAGCCCGGTTGCTCCCTTATCTTATCGGGTGATAAACGAACTGTTCAAGTGAATTGTTAGTATTTTTCGTGTACTGTGCCGTTGAAAAATCGTTTTTAACTATTGCGAATATGGCCAATTGTAAAGTGTGTAGAAGTGTGGTATCCAAAAATAATCTCAAAATCAAGTGTAGTGCTTGTAGTGAAGTATGTCATGCAAACTGCGTCAGTATGTCAAAGACTGATATTGACTTTATTAAAAGTGACAATAAACCCTGGGCTTGCCCACCCTGCGCAAAGATTAGAAGGCAAAGTATGTCATCTAGTCCTACTGTATCTGGTGATGAGGGGAGGGCTGGAGGCCCTAATCTGTTCCAGATTGTTCTTATGCTACAAGAAGCTAAAGACGAAAGGAAAAACATGGAAAGGGATTTGGGTAACTCTTTAGAACTGTGTCATACTAAAATTGATGAAAATAGGAAAATAATGGAAGAACAAGACAAGAAATTTGAAGACTGTTTAAAGATGATTAGTGATCTCACACTGGAAAATTTAGATTTAAAGAAGAAAATTACAGCATTAGAGGAAAGACTAGAGATGAGTGAGCAGTACTCTCGAGTAAATACAGTTGAGGTTCATGGAATACCGGAAAAAATAGATGAGGATGTTTTAGAAACAGTCAAACACCTTGGAACTGCTCTCGGGAAGAACATCACGGATGAAATGGTGGATGTTTGCCATCGTTTGAAGCCGTCTCGAGATGGAAAGCGACCACCAGGAATAATCATAAAATTCGTACGTCGATATGACAAACAAGAGTTGTTGCGCAAAAAGAGGGAGAACAAGGATCTGGAGACTGATGCCATGGGCTACAACGTTAAAAATCCATTCTACATCAGGTCGAGCTTAACTCCGGAGAGAAGACGTCTACTGGCGGTAGCAAATTCCAAGAAGAGAGACAAACATTGGGCTTACGTCTGGGCCAACGATGAGGGAAAAGTTCTGCTTCGAAAACAAGAAAGGGGTCCTGTCATTTGGATTCAAAATATTGAGGACTTGAACCAGGTTTAGTAAATTATTATATTGTAATTTTTTTGTTCCATATTTCTTTTCTTGATGGATAGCATAATTAATGATTCTTTATTTTTTGATTCATTAGAAAAATGGCGTGGGCCCAATATCACGGTTCTAAGCTATAATATTCGTAGTATGAGGGAAAATTTTGAGTTTTTTATTCTCCAATTTAGTGCAAAAAATGTTTTACCAGAAATAATAGTACTAACTGAAATATGGATTTTTGAAAATGAGGTTGACAGCTATAAAATACCTGGTTATAAACAATTTTATAAATGTAATCAATCTTATCGTTCAGGAGGTGTAATTGTTTTTGTACTTGAAAACTTATCTTGCAGACAGTTGAAAATTGATTCAATCACAGCCGACATAGTCAACCTAAATCTTAATTTTGAAGGGTTTTCCTTATCAATATTAGCTATCTACCGTTTGCATAGGCATTCCATTTCATCTTTTACTAACGAATTACAGACTATTTTAGATAACATAAACAATAGAAATCTATTGCTTATAGGTGATTTGAATATTTGCATTCTTGAGAATAGTTCCATTAACTTTGACTATCTTTCCCTGTTAGCAAGCTTTGGTTTGGAAAGTCTCATAAACACACCTACTAGAGTTAATCGTGGATCAAAATCTTGCCTAGATCACGCTTTTTTCAGAAGCAGAGATAATCTAAAATGTGTTGCTGGTAAAGTAGACTTTGATATTACAGACCATTTGGCAATTTTCTTTTCAATAGAGGCGATAAAAATCGGAAAAAAGATCAATGTAATAAAACGATGAAGAAAATAGATTATGTAAAAATGCTTGATATTCTTAGAAATAGTGACTACAGCTCTGTTTTGAATCAATTCGATGTCAATCTAGCTTATGATGCATTGTGTGACATTGTTAATGCAGCCCTATTACAGTCAACCAGTGAAGAACGGATATCAAGGCGGTATAATAAATTAAAACCATGGATGAATGATAATCTAATAAAGGGTATTGAAATAAGGAGACTGTTGTACAAAAAAATTTTAAAATATCCTAACAATGAAAACTACAGGAGAAACTATGATAGGTTCAATTCAAAACTGCAAATTGATTTGAAATTGAGAAAGGAAAATTATTATAATACCTTATTTGAAGTCAATAAAAATAATTCCTCAGCTCAATGGAAAATAGTAAATGACCTTACTGGTGCATGTAAAAATAAAAATTCGGATTTTGAGTTATACTGTGATGACAACCATGTAAACACTACTTCGGAACCACACGAAGTTGCAAATATTCTCAATACCTATTACGTTGGTGTAGTTGATAAGCTGAGAGCTGGTAATAATAATTTAGGACAGACAACCAATAATTATCAGCAGTGGTTTCCAGCTACTTGTCAACTTCAATCTATGTTTTTCTATCCTACTGATTCTCAGGAGATTAACTCCATCATATCATCATTGAAAAATAAAAAATCACCAGGCATTGATGGTTGGTCAGTAGACTTGATTAAACATATATGCCCTATCATAAATGATGCTCTCACTTACATTGTCAATCTAAGTTTGCAAACAGGTGTATTTCCTGACAAGTTAAAACATGCACTGGTAGTCCCAATTTTTAAAAAAGGAGATCCAAAATCTCCTGGTAATTACAGACCCATATCACTCCTTCCTGTCTTGTCCAAAATAATAGAAAAAGTAGTCAAGAAAAGGTTGCTTTCTTTTTACAGCAAGTTTAATTTTTTTAGTAAAAATCAATTTGGATTTACAGAAGGGAAATGCACTGAGGATGCATTACTAGCAGTTATATCTGAACTACACAAAGGACTAAATAGTAATCTAAATGTTGCAGGCTTGTTTATAGATATCACGAAAGCGTTTGACTGTGTTGACCACAATATCCTATTAAAAAAACTTTGTTCATCTGGTGTACGTGGGGTTCCACTCCAGTGGTTTAAAAGTTACCTTTCGGAAAGAAAACAGTGTGTCCGTATTGCAAATAGAGCAAGTAATTTTTTAACAATTAAACATGGTGTACCCCAGGGGTCAGTGTTAGGGCCTATTCTTTTTCTTATCTATATTAATGATCTCTGTAAGGGTGGGTTTAGTGGTAGTATCACTGCTTTTGCAGATGATACTGCATTGACTTACTCTGCAGATCGACCTCAGAATTTATACTGCATGATGCAAAAAGATATAGATATTTTAAAATGCTGGTTTGACTTGAATCATATGACTTTAAGTATCAAAACAAGATATGTGTTGTTCAGTTACAGAGGAGAGGTTAAAATGTCATCTAGTTTATATTATAAATGTGCTGATTGTCTGAGTAAAGAAATAACAAGTGTGTGTAATAATTGTATCCAAATCCAAAAATCCAACTTCATAAAATACCTCGGTGTTTTAGTTGATGAAAATTTAAGTTGGAAAATGCACATCAACAAATTGAAAAAAGAAATTCTTTACCTAACTAGAAAGTTCTATTTATTACGCTATTTATGTCCTCTGTCGGTTTTGAAGACTATTTATCATGCTTTAGTCCATTCTAAATTGCAATATGGGGTGACATTGTGGGGAGGTACTTATTATTCATCTTTAAAACCACTGTTTATTACTCAAAAGAAAATAGTTAGAGTGATGTTGTTTAAGGGAAGTCGAGAACATTCTCACCCCCTTTTCTCCCAATTGCTTATATTTCCTCTCAGACATTTGTATGTGTTCCGTGTCATGAGAGCTTTTTATTTGAGAAGTGGTAACTCAGTAAGTAATATAAATTTATACTCTCAAAGATTACGAAATTGTCTGACAACAGTCATTCCTAGGCCATTCACAGAGGCATATAAAAAATCTTTTGAGTATCTGGCTCCTAAAATGTGGAATAAAGTAAAACCAGTTCAGGAACATTTGAAGTCGAAAAATATATTCGAGAAGTTTATTAAACAGTTTCTTATAAATATAGTTGATATGGAAGATTGGCTGAGGTCATTGGGTTGAAGGCACTTCCTTAAAGATTTTATTTTTATCTTTTTCAAAATGTAATATTAATTTTTCTATGCTATGTGGAGTACCGGGCTTAACTCTCTTTTTTTATTATATGATTTGGTAACCCCAATACAATTTTTTACAGGGGTACCGTATATTTCTGCATCACCTATTAGTACACTACCAATTGCTATTTAATTGTTTCTAAAAAACAAACATTTTTTCAAATACATTTTTTCTTTTTTTTTCTTTTTTTTTCTTTTCATCATATGCAGTGTATAAATGTTCATATCTATGATTATATATTGATTCTTAAGTATAATCGAAAATATTATTGGAAATTTTACGTAATGAGTTTTGTATTCATGATATTATGTAATAATTAAAGTTGCCGTGTGTACTTTTATTGTATACTGTTGTGTTGCAGAAATAAATTATTATTCTATTCTATTCTATTCTATATTTTCCACCAGATTTTTAGTAACTATAAATCTAATTTTTTATATTTTCTAATTTTTTAACAAATTCTGAGTTATTAAAAGCTGCTTTACACAGCTGTTATGACTTAAACCTCACAGTAAAGGGGTTAATAGACAATGCATTTTGTGTCATAAAATGTACGTTTTGTCATTCCGCTTCCAAGCGGGATGCACACTACCCTACGCCCAACGCCCTAACGTGCTTTTGATGGGGTGTAGTGTGTACTCGGCTTGAAAACGTACGACATAATGTAACAGAAAAAAAACGAATCGTCTTATTAAGACCCCTTGAGATTATGTTTATTTCTTAAATTCTTAAAATTGAAGCAATCAATGTGTTTGGTGTTTTGTTTGACAATGAATTCAATTTTTAACGAAATGAGACCTTGTGCTTGATACCTAAGGCATATAATGGGTGTCATTAAAAGGAAATCTTTGTTCTTAGGGCCATTACTCCGGGTTAGTTTCAGTTAAGAAGTACTCCCTTCTGAGCTATCATCTCCTCCTTTACTACCTTGACCCTTCGCCCATCTCATGGCGTGACTAGAGCATTATAGTGGGGCAATAGTCATTTCACGCCCTGGCTCCCCAGTACTATATTGTTAAGAATGCAAGACAGTTGGAAGACAAACAATAGTCGATATTATTATTTGTTTTTGTAAACATTGCTTCCATTCATTGACGACACGTGCTTCAAAGAGATTGTAAATTGACACTTGTTTTCTTCTTTCTCCCAATATGTAACTCTCATTCCTGTTTGGCGAGTGTATTTCAAGCACAATGGAGAATCTTCTAGATTGTGCTACCGGCTTCCAGAGTTTCTTGGAATGCTTTCAAACACTAAATAAGGAGGTGTCCATGTATACAAGTCAGTTGTCATTAACTCTTCACAACGTATGAACGATATGAATCCAGTGCCAGTTTGGTGACAGTGTGATGTTGAAAAAGGTTGAATAACTTGTAAAAATTGAAAATATGAATTTCGTGTATGAAAGTTTGAGGAATTTTTTATATTGATTTCCAGAGAAACATTTACATTGACATTAAACAATGCGAAATTGAAAACTAGTTTGAATAATTATTCAACATAGATATTATTATTGTATTAGCCAGTGCCAGTTTATTGACAGTGTATATAGACATTGAGTTTAAGCATATCAAGTGCTCGTGATCAGCTTATGTGGTAAATTCTTTGACAATACTAAATGCTATTATTAGGATTATCAAATACTGTAACAGACTGTGCTTTGTAAGTGTTCCATGCCTTGAGTGTTTAACTGTTTTTGGACATTTATCTTCTCTTCATTGAACAGTTTATTGGTTAGTTGTTTTCTTGTTTATTCAATTATCGATTCATAGTTCATAATTGATTTTTATAATAATAATAAGGAAAAAAATATAATAATAATGATTTATTTGCCAGAACATTTATAAAACAAAAGAAGTTGAATACAAATGAATTAAATTTTGTACAGTGATACCGAAAATTGATTATTAGCTGAACGTTATTGATTTGTTCTTTCTTCTTATTGGTTTCTCTTGTGATTGGTGCGTGTTGTAGGAGTAATTTGTGTAAATAAAGTGCGAGTGTTAATTTCAAGTTTTGCCAGCATTATTTTAGTGATAGAACCCGTAACAATATGACAATCTAAATAGGCATTAAAAATGAACACAAAATGTGAATCAAAATTAAACGTCTAGAATGAAGCATCCAATTTGAATAGACTGAATAATAGATTTGAGTAAATTGAATAGAATTAATCCGATTCAGATTTTTTAATTTTTCAATATTTCCGTATGATTTAATAATGGCTCAAATTTCAAGGTCAGCCCTTTTCAAGTTTTCAATAGTTCTATAATAATTTTAAAAAAATTATTACTACTCAACAGGCCTTCAAAGCATAATTTACCATAACATGGCTCAAACGGCGAGGTGGAAATCCCCACCTATAAAAACCATAGGCTACCCTAATTGATAATGATTAAATTTTTAATCAGCAGTAATCATAATTACTGATTACATGATTTTGATAAATTATATTTATAATTTATACTGATTTATATTTATATTCATATTCATATTCATATTTATAGTTATATTTATATTTATATTTATATTTATATTTATATAAATATATTACTGATTTCCTGTGGTATTTTAATAAGATGATTTCCGCTTAAAAGAGTTACAGATTTAATTCATAGAACAAATGAAAATTCTCCCACAATAGGCCTTTACTACATTATATTATTATGCATCTGTAAATGTCAGCTCTCTATCGCTTAGCGTCTATGTGGTATATTATGAAGATTATATCTGTATCTTTCGCTCAGTATCTTTACGGTACCGTACGTGAGGAATTATATCCATATCTATGGCTCTGTATCTGTAGGTAAACTGTATTGAATATAGTTTAGTGATGGTAAAAATTTTGTATCTGTATGTAAATTTCTTATTCACTTAATAATAATATAATAAAATATTTATTTTGCCAAACGATACAAAAAATATTTATTCCCATGTACAAGATACTTTTACAATCTTTTTTTTTGTAGATTACGTCTTGGAAACTCCAGTTAAGGAGTATAGGACAAGTCAGATCAACAATTATACAATCTTATACACTAGTAACCATAATTACTATATCAATTAGTTACGGTGAGGCTTAATTTTGATGTGGAAGGATCTTGGTGCAGCCAGCAGCAAGTTCATAACCAGGGAGAATAGAATAGTATTCTATTCTCTCTGTTCATAACTTCAATTATTCATTTCAAGTTTTTTTTATTACTTTCTATAATTTGTTACTTTTTTGTTTTTTTCTCGCTTGAATTGATGTACAAGTATGAGGCGCCCCACACAGGAGTAGCTTAGGGGCTGCCATATTAGACAATAGGAATGTATTATATTCAGTTAGTTATGTTCGTTTTTATGAATAAATTTGAAAATGTTCAAGTTTTGTATGTGCTATTGGTCGAATAAATTATTATTATTATTATTATTCAGAAATAATGAGGCACAGATTTTTTCATTATCTACAGGTTCATTACCGTTATTCATTAAAGGTTTTGTTTCATGACTATTCCTTCTATTCAAATAACCGGTGGTTCGGAACCCACCTAAAACTGTAGGTCCAACTTATAAATCACCATAATCCATCTTCAAAAAAAAAAAAAAAAAACTAGTTCTACCTTACTTTCAGTAGCTTCATATAATTTGACCACCACTTTACTTCTATTGTCACAATCTGTCCATTATTTTTGAACCACCATTTCTATTGTACTCATAATGGCGCTCTATCGCACTAACGTAAATTATTAGCGTAAGTTTATTAACGTGAAGCCGGTTAACGACCCTTTATCAATTTAACTATTTGCCGTTATCGACGTTATAGCCGACCTCACATCCCGCTATTCCCCAACGTAAATTACGAATACGAAAACTACCGCAAATTAATTTTACGATAGACAAAGCCCCATTTATTGTTAGGAGCAGATTCAATTTTCGCTGTGAACCAGTCTGGATGGGCTACCGAAATTCAATCTGCTACATCCATCACACCTCGTAAGCTAAATTCGATATTCGATAACCACTATGGAAAGTGAAATTACTTTTTGTAAACCTTACGTTATAGAGTTGAGGACGAGCTCTATAGGAAAATCGTATTGGGTGAAAAAAGTTTTTCATAACAAAAATTCTAGAAAAATATTCTAGACTGATAAGTTACAAGAAAACTATCCTGATTTTTAGCGTTTCTGTCCAAACACTCGTGTTTAAAAATAAAATGTGTTGATTTAAAGATTTATAATGAGGAACCACCATTTTCCATTTTATTGTATATATCCGAGGGTGACCGATTGGATTGGCCAGCAAAAAAGACTCTGTTTTCTGCTGTGAAATCACTTCCCGGTGGTTCGGAACACACCTAAAACTGTAGGTCCAGCTCATAAATCACCATCATCCAAATCATTAACCACGCACAGGTCTCAGACCTATGTGAGCTTCATCCTCCAAAAAAATTACAGAAACATACTCAAGTGAAGATACAACAGGTTCACTATTGCTTTCTTTACACATTTTTAATCATTGTAATTAGAGGAGGTCAAACGGAAGAAACACAATCTGTTCAATCAGAGATGAGCTACGAACCTATGGGCGCTCATTGTAAGGGTGACCGATTGGATAAGCCAGCAAAAACGACTGTTCTCTGCTGTAAAATCACTTCCCGGTGGGTGGTTCGGAACCCACCTAAAACTGTAGGTCCAGAGCATCAATCACCATCATCCAATTCATTACCCACGCACAGGTCTCAGACCTATGTGGGCTTCATCCTCCAAAACAAATTACAGAAACACACTCAAGTGAAGATACAACAGGTACAGCCCACTATTTTGCTTTCTTTACACATTTTTAACCATTTTAATTTGCTTGTATTGTCGAAATGTGTAAGAAAATTGTAATTTGAGAATTATGTGTGTAAATAAATAAATAAATAGAAAATAGATAATAAAAAGATGAGCACAAGAAAACGTTAGTATTTCTGTCCAAACATGAGTGCTCAGAAAAAATCGACTAGTGACCAATTTGGATGGCTAGCAAAAAAGACTTCACTGCTGTAGAACTGCTTCCCGTAGGTTCGGAACCCACTTAAAACTGTACGTCCAACTCATTATTCATCATCAATATATTAGATATAATTTAAGATTCATTTTTTCACATTTTGTAAACGTAGTTTTATTTATTGTAAAAGATTTAAAATTTTTAATTTTGAATCTTGAACTCATCACCCACGGACAGGTCTCAGACTTATGTGGGATTCATCCTCAAAAAGAATAAATAAATAAAAATATATATAATAATAAATAAATAAGAATAAATGTAAAAGATGTTTTTGTGAAGTCATTTTTTTCTTGCTGATGATGACCACATGAGACTGGGACTTGTGCGTGGGTAATGATGTCAATGATGCTACAATTATGTTATAAATGTCATTTATGTAGTAGGCTTAATGATTATAAGAATAATCAAATTATTATTTTTTTGTGGTTACTTATTATTGCTGCCTCTATGAATTTTTTTATCCTGACAAAATTGAGGCGCTGGCCCTCTTTACACATTTTTAACCATTGTAATTTGCTTGGGTTGTAGAAATGTGTATGAAAATTGTAATTTGGAAATTATGTGTGTAGCCTAAATAAATAAAAAATATAATAATAAAGATGAGCACAAGAAAACGATATTTTCATTTATAGGCTCATGTCAAGGCAATTTTGAAAAGATAATGGATGTCTGAAATAATTCAGAAAAAGCATATATTTATTGAAACGTGAAAGCTAGTACGTGAAATTTGTGCTTATATAGCACTGGAGAATAATAGCAGAATAATAATGGACCGTCGCGATCACATGACCATGCTTGGATGGGCAGGTGGGGTCTCTCTCACGACCATGCTCTCTAATCATTCTCTCTCACTCTCTCTCCCATATCTCCATCACTCTTTCCTCTATCAGCACATTCCGATCACATCTAGACTGTAAATTCGGTTCTGCTGATTTATTCCAGTAACATTATGTCACTATTCAATACGAACGTGGAATAGAAATCTCCGACTGCATGAACTTATAGCTAGCTCCTGGCTGTATTTGAAACAATTCATTGTTTTATTGAAATGAATTGATGGCGATATAAAATTTATTGGAAGGAAAGATAACGTCCCACCAAAAGGAGCAGAGCAAACAGTTTCAGACAGATATATTATGATATATGTACTTCTTTTGATATTTTTATTGCTGTTTTTGTATAAAAGGGATTGGAATGACAGTTGTGCTTAGCTTGGAGTTTTTCAGATTTATGGTGGCTAACAATAAGAATGGCAATGTATCATACATTAGTAAAATAAATGATAATAATTATTGTAAATTTTAAAGTATACAAAACGAAAAAGTATTTTAATGGATAGAAGGTGCTGTATTAATGTAAGAAACTTGTTAGATAAAGTGCTGTATATATCATTCTCTATAGTCTACGTCATATCATTCTCTATAATCTATAGTCATATTGTGCCTTGAGGTGAATTGAATTTTGTTCATCTCAGATACAGAAAAGGCTACATCAATTTTGTGTTGCTTTCCAAACGTCTCGAATTTGTTTTGGTGGGCTTGGCATACTGATACAATTCTGGAAGCTCAGTGAGGAAAGCAATCACAAACTACCCCACTCCTCGTTTGTGTAGAACGCTCTTTGGACTTGAACAAAACGTTTAGGTCTGAAGTGTAACCTACCGTTGTTGTTGGCTATGGTACTACTGTATATACATACATACATAGAGTCTTAGAGTTTACTAATAAATGCTCTATATAAAAAATCAAATGTCTAGTATAGTACGTGTATTGCTGGTAAATCAAATTATCTGGTTAAAAGTCAATAAACAATTATTTTTTCAAACAAAACTAATAAATTCAAATATGGAAATTGAATGTTGAACTACCCATTAGCCCAAAACACAAACAAAGTTCATTAAATAGTTTATTGGGCGTTTTTATGAACCTAACGGGTTTATTGGTCGAAACACACGAATTTTGCATAGTTGCTTTCAAGTCTTATGTTTATTATTATTATTATTTTTTTTTTGGAGGATGAAGCCCACATAGGTCTGAGACTTGTGAGTGGATAATGAATTGGATGATGGTGGTTGATGAGATGGACCTACAGTTTTAGGTGGGTTCCGAACCACCGGGAAGTGATTTCACAGCAGAAAACAGAATTCTTTTTGCTGGTCAATCCAATCGGTCACTCTTACAAAGAGCGCCCAGGAGTTTCGTAGCTTATCTCTGATTGAACAGATACCTGCTACGGCACTCGGCTTGATACAAAAACCCATTTTTGAAACGAAAACCCATTTTTGAAACGAAAACCCCAGATTTGAGAACTTTGGCTACATTGAGTGGTTCAACATTCAATTTTCAGAATTTAATTTTTCTAAGTTTTGTTGGAGAAAATATGGATTTACTATCATTTAATCAGGTTGAAAAATCCCTTAAAAATAAATCAGGTTGAAACTAAAAAAGGTTTAATACAATTTTTTGAGAATTTTGTTAAATAATGTGATAGTGACTAGTGACAGACTTTCAATATGGTAAAATGGATTTTTGAGATCATTTACATAGAACTTACTTGATTTACCAACTGAATGAAATTTTTGGTTGAATATGCTTTATCATGTGTAAAATATTTGTATATGTTCGCAGTGAAATGAGCGAATTATTGTTATTATTAATATTATAACGTTGAATGATTGTGTGATCGATGGCATGTAAAAGTGATAAATAAAAAACATTCATGTTGATGAAGTCTTTCTTCATGTTTTATTTTAAGAAAATAAAATCCTTACTCTATTTTATCGTGTAAAATCAATAGATGAATTGAATTAGCATACCTTAGATTATTGGCAATAACAATAATAATTATGGGAAGGTGCGATTGTGGGGTGGTGGGTGGATGGGTGCCAGTCAGGGGAGGCAGTCAGGTGACACTCCTCGGAGGGGGGTGCGCATGCGCGCTTGCGGGTGCGCCAGGGGGGAGAGCCGGGGGCCGCACAGTGGCGGCACGTACTCCGTCGGTGCTCGGATGAGGCTATGCGGGGCAGCAGCTGTGAACTGCTGCTGGACCCGCAGGCTGAGCTCAGGAAGAGGCGTCTACTGGAGCTGGCACGTCCAAAGAAGCGTCCTGCTCGGCGCACCTGTCGGCAGCGCGTCTGGTTTTACGCGACGTCTTTGTTCGCGATGAGCGCCGTGTCCGCGGGTTCTAGTCTTTTGTTTCTGGTGCCGTTGTACGTGGATCCGGCCATTTCGACGCTGGCTGCCGATTTCACGACGCAGCCCGTCACTTGCGTCACGGTGCGTCGGGACGACCGGCGAGGTATCAACAACTGCACGTGGAGTTCCTGTCGAGAGGGCTGCACCAGCGATATGTACTCTTGCACCCATATTTTCGTCTCCTATCACGCACATAACCTCTCCGTCGACGACGACTCTGTCTCCCTAACCTCCTCCACCCCCTCCCCCGACTTCACCGACTTCGCCGTGCTCCTCGTCAACATCAAAGGGTGCGGCTACCCGCCTGAAGTGCGTTGCGCGGAATTTTACTCAGCCTTCGGCGAGGAGGGTGCTCGCTTTCCGTGCTACTACTCGCGCCAGAATCGGACTATTGTGATGACCAGCTACGAGCGTGACAAACAGGTAGAGGTGATCATTAACTATTTCGCCATTCCGTTTGTGGTGACGCTGGTCACGTCGGTTGTGCTCTGCGTCATGCACTGCGACTGTCGCAACACCACGCCGCCACGATCGTTTCGCAGAGCTCGTGTCGAGGATGCCAGGTTAGTTTTTCTTAAATCATTTATTCCTCATAGAAAAAACAATATAAAATACAATACAAGAAAATAAACATTATTACTGTCATATTAAAAAAAGCAACTAGAAATGTAGGAATTACTTCCCCAAAAGAGCAAGCTTTGGGGAAGTTCCACCCCTCAAACAAACCATTTTGTCTAACCTTCTCTGTAGTTAAGAAAATAGAATTCTTTTTATTCCTCCTTTTATATTCAAATTCAAATTCTGGTTTATTTCGAACAAAAAATAATGTTTACAACAAACTTTTAGTTTAAAATGAAAAAAGGATCATTCACATAAAAACAAGTAAAAACTACTACCACTAAAATATGAAAAAAAGTACGAAATAGATAATTTCTATACTGCCTGTGCGCGGGAATGAGTCCACAGGAAGGTCATATCAATTCCTTCGTTTTATAAAAGCCTGTCAATCAATCCAAAAGAATAAAATCCTTTATAGTAACTCATCCATATATGTATGCATTGAATGCATACTATTAAAACATTAAAAGCAAATTTTGCTTTATTGGTCATTGCAACATAGATAGATAGATAGATATTTATATCATTCAGTGACCTCCTGTGAAAGGGGTATACGGATTTGTCATAGCTTTTTTTAAAAAAAATACTCTACTGTGTAATAGAGTTGGAGAAGTTAATATTAATTGTTTGATTCGTAGTGAAATGATCAATAAACTCACTTATAGAATAAAAACAAGATTTTTGAAGCTCTCTATAGCCTATAGAACTCATTGCCATTTTGATAAAAAATCAACAGACATAATATACATTCTCTTTCAAGCAGGTTACAATAAATTTGATACAATTAATAATCATGAAAGTATATCGTAAATCTGGCAACACACTCTGATCTCCACAGCGTTGTTGGGCTCGTCTCGGGCCAGGAAACGTGTAATGGGTTATGGAAGAATTTAGCACTTACATAATAATTGGGTATATTATAAATGTCTTTTGTATTTGTCATTAGTTCATATAGCTATTGTATTATTTGTATTCTTTAAAAAAAAAACATTTTTTTTCATCTCAAAATTTGAAATAAATAACTCATACTCACGAACGGACTTGTATGATTTCCAATGTATAATTTATATTATTTATTATTTCTGTAAATATTTATTATACTGGCAATAAAGTATTTATTTATTTATATATTTATTTCATAGTATGTAGAAAATGATTTTTTAAATCTATTGTGCAAATAAAATCAATAAACATTTGAATTTGAAAAAACTAAAGGTTTTTTTTGCAGAAATCTAACAATTTTGTCTGTTGCAACCTTAATTGAAGAAATTTTGAAATTGAATCCTCTAATCCGTCACCCACGAGGGCACGAGACTAGGGATATGGTGGGAACGCAAAAAATATCGGGACATCTGAAAAGAGCCATTAGTTATTGTACAATACATTTTTACAGCGAAATAAGCGATATTTGAACGCAAAAACGGCAGTATTATTCACTACTGTGATATAATGACTGATTAAATGGTGGGGGGGGGGGGGGGGAATTGTAAAAAAGTAAAAAACAAACGAGTTTGGCATAGTCGTATCACCCGGGCGTCGGACAGAGAGCAGATGAGAGGGGCTCTACCGCAATTGTTTTAATCAATAATAAACAAGCGCTTGAAATAGTAAATAAGTAATTTTGTATAGAAAGTATTTGCATACAGTCCATATTACATTGAAACAGTAAAGACTAAAGATTGAATGACTCCTTCACTAAACAGAATTAACAAGGACTGGTGGTTAACAATTTGATTATACTTTCAAAAGTATTGATTTTATTGATAACAATAAAAAAAAATAATAAATTAAACTCATATCAGGTCAACAACGGAATGTTCTGAACTGTTTAAATAAATTTTTATTTTATCTTTATTATGTTTAATTATTAATATACTTAAAATATTATTATCATTTTCTTTATTTATTGTATCTTTTCTCTGTTTGTTCAATATGACTCCTCCCTGCACACGGACCTATCATCCACGCAGGGAGTATATTCATTAATATTGTAACACTATTATATTGTAAATATGTTTAAATTGAAGAATAAATAAATTTGAATTTGAATTTGAAAAAAAAAATAATATTGAAAAAAGTGACAATACTGATATACCGGTAATTATATTGGCAATAAAGATGTATTTTATTGTAATTGTTCAAATGTTATAGCTGTAGAAATAGTATTCACCAAATGGAAATAAGTCTAGGCCCGAATTCATGTTGGGGGGGGGGGGGGTAGAGAGGTGATATACCCCCAAGAAATTCGCATAATAAAAAATGGCTGTATTTGTTTTTTTTATGGGGGTGATAATCATTTTAAAGTTGTATTTCCCACCCTTGTGGGATTGATTGATCTTCGCTCTGACTGAATAATTGCCTGAAGGCCTTATGCCTCGGGTTAATCAATCAATAATATCAATTCACGTTTTTTTAAAGAATACTTAAATTGTCAAATGAAAAATGAAAACCAATTAACCGACAATGATCTGACAGCATTTACAAATTTCAGTTTGTTTTACCTCCTGGTCAATTTCAAAAGCTTGTTCTCTAGAATCATTTCACAGGATTTTATCATTCACCCACTATTCGTCTCTCATTGAAACTCAATTTTCCTTGCTATGGAAATTAATTGAGAATTCAACTTTCTTGTAATTGAATGGAGTTAGGGCTTTCAAAACGTTCGACTAATATTTAGTCACTTTATGAACTGCGCCGTATTTCTAGCACAATTTTTCAACCTATCAGTAGGGCTCAAGCAAAACTGAGATGTATAATTGAAATTGAAAAATGATCAGCATCTTCGAGGTAATTTTCGAATTAAATATTAGTCATTCAACCTTTACTTATCAAATCGAAAGTGCTAATAAAAGTTAGCAAGCTCAATTATCTCAGTTTACTGTCGATTCCAGTGATTTAAAAAAATATCACATTAAACACCACTTAAAATCATTATTTTAATGACAGAAAGCAAATCACAGAAAACATACCTCATCCTTTGTGATTTAGTACAATAAAAAAAGCATTTCTACGTATTAAATACGATAAGATGAAAAATATGAATATTAAGATCAAATTAATATTGTAAATTATTTTTCTGTATATTTGTCAGTTACTTCAAACTAACTTGAAAAATATTTGTTTCACTAGTAATATTGATGACATTGATTAATGCACCAGTGAAAGAAATAAAAAAAAATCGATCAAAATTTGGGGGAAAATACTCAAAATTTTCAAAAACATGCAATTTTACTGTGAATCTCCATTTATCGAATTCATTCATTCATTGATATGAGTCGGCGTAGCCGAGTTGGCTTATCGCTAGTCTGATAAGCCAAAGGTCCTGGGTTCGATCCCAGTTGAGTACAAGATATTTTTCTCGAGCCACTCCCGTGCTTTGGAGGACACGTTAAGCCGTCGGTCCCGGTTGCATATAAAAAAAAGCAGTCGTTAAAAAAACTGCGAAGTGGAACTACCCGTAAGGGTCTCCCCACCACGAAAAGCCATACGAATTTACTTTTTTTATTCATTGATAGATCAATTGATCCATGAGAAATAATTATTATCTATTAATCTGTGAGTCATCATCAAATGGATTAATAATCAAATAGAGACACTTATCTAAAATTATCACATAACACAGGCTTGAACTGACATAAATTAATTTCATTAATGGACTTAAAATGAGTTTCACCAAGAATCCTGCTACGTTCTTGAATTTATGTCGTTTTTAAACTACTGAAGTCATAGGAATGTACAAAGTACAATTCAAATGAGAAATTCAGGAATGCCAAGACATAACACAGGATCAACAAAAATTAATTTTATTAATTAGCTTAATGAACTAAACCAAGAATTTCTGCCATGTTTGTGAATTTATTCAGTTTTTAAACTAATGAAGTTTTAGGAAAGCAACACTATAATTCAAATGAGAAATTCACGAATGTCAAACTGGCTACAACTGGAAAATTATTGCATGTCTGAAAATGCACAGATAAAAAGCGAGAGTAATTTATTCTTATGGCGTGTGTATCAGATTGAATTGTGGGAGGAAAGAACTGATTTACCCTGTTTTGAAGCACGCAACATTGAAAACAGAATGTTGAAAACATGAAATTATGCGTTTTTTATAGTTGGTAAAGGTATTACACTGCTGTAGTTCAGGTCATTCACGTTCAAATTGACGAAAGCTTTGGGGAATTGCGAATAGCGTTAGTGTTAGCGTAAAGGGTTAAGAGTTAGCGTCATATTGCATACGACAATTGCCAAAACAACAATCGTGCCTCACGCTAGCATTTCAATAATGTTGCTAATGAATTCAAACAACTAAATTGAGATTTTTTACAAATTTTATTACGTTCTAATTTATTAAGTCTTAGATAGTGCATTTTGTTGCAAGCATGAGAGCTTAATTATGAAATTATGATTGGGTCAATAATTTCATTTCTGATATCTTGCATAAGATTTGTTCCATTCTAGGTAAAGTCATTAGAAATGATTAGTTTATGATGATTAGTGCTGGTTTAATTTCAACTTCAATGTTATCAATCAATGTGTATATTCAAACTAACATTTATTTAGATTCTCAATTTGAGAAATAAATAAATAAGTTTGATTGGAAACCCCAAAAAAGACATTTAAATTTTGTGGAACATCTCATTAATAATGGACACAAGTTCAAGGCTGAAGAAAATGTTGAATTTCTGCATTTGATTGGCAAAGGCAGACAATTGAACATTTTATAAGTTTTGGAGATAACTAGGTTGGTAAAAAACGATTCCAATACTAGTTTAAATGATCCCATTTAAACATCTAAATAAAGAGTCTACAAGTTTCTATATGAGTAAATATTGAGGAAATATTTTAACAATACATTAATCTGACTATAACTGTAGCTATATTCTATTACGAAATCAAAGTTTCTGTATTCTGTTCGTTATAATACTACAAAACAGACAGAACACTTCGGCTTCAATAAGTCCTTATCTATTAGTTATTTGAGAATTTTTTATTTCTAAAATTTCGGGGGGGGGGGGCTGGGCCCCATGGCCCCCCCTGGCTACGCCACTGGGGAGGTACCCATAATGAATAATTAGACCAAATTGTCACAACCACATTTATTAAAAAATATTGATAAACTAGTTTCGGTTGTTATACCATTATCAATCTCAATCAAACTAAAACTAAAGTAGATTTAAGTTATTAATGAGATGCTCTGCAAAATTTGAAACTCATTTTTGGTATAACAACCGAAACAAGTTTCTCAATATTTTTTAATAAATGTGGTTGTGACAATTTCGTCTAATTATTCAATATGTTATTGTGTTTGGTAACAATACTTAAAATATCTTAAATAATGGACTTGTCTACCAATAAGTATTTTACTTCAAGAAACGATTTAATCTTAAAGAATTCAAATAGAAATATAGTGTCAGTTGTGATATTAGATTGAATAACACAGAATTCAAACCTATCTTATATTATAATTTATTCATAAATGTTGAGAGATCACCACGATAAAGGGGTATTGAAGATAATTAAGGATAAGGTATCAAGAATAATTCTAACCTGGCCACTCTATGTTTCTGCTCGCTCTTCAGAATCTTACATTTAGAGCAACATTATACATGAAAAGGTCAAGTTAGAATTAGCGTTATCGGTAGCATAGTTGAGCTCAAACTGTCTATTAAAAAAAGTTAGTCCATGAATCATAAGAGAGTTGTTTTAGGAGCTGTTAACTACAGGAATATTAGAACTTATCTTCCGTGATGTTTTCCATGACGAAATACTTGATGAACAATCTAATATCAAAACTGACACTGTATATTTATTCAGAAGCTTCTCTTTAGAAGTGAAATGCATCCCTCCAGTATCTCCAGTATAAGTGAGTGAAAATCATATATTAAATAGAAATACAGTGTCAGTTTTGATATTAGATTATGAACTTATATTACGTATTATGAACTCACATAATATATTTATTGATGATCACCCCGACACATAGTTTTATAGTGGGGAATCATATTTTAGCAATCAAATCACTGTGTTTTCTATTCAATAATACTGTTGATTTTAATGCTTGAGCTTATATCAATAAACTCCCCTGGATGTGTTTTCCATCATCCAGAGAAATTATTATATATTTATTGATGATCACCCCGATACATAGTTTTATAGTGGGGAATCATATTTTTTTTAATTTAGCAATCAAATCACTGTGTTTTCTATTTAATAATATATTGTAATGCTTGAGCTTATATCAATAAACTCCTCTGGATGTGTTTTCCTTCATCCAGAGAAACTATTATTATTATTATAGAATGGAAAGGTGATATATATATGCATGTATATAATATATAAAATGAAAAGATAATTCCTGAAGAGCTGTAACAAAACTCCAACGCGGAGAATTATATTTTTTAGGGAAATCGTTTTTGAAGTTTCCTATTCGAACCCGTATTATGAACTCACATATTATAGAATGGAAATATTTCAATAATACAAAATGGAAAGATGATAACAGGCCTAATATAAAAGGAAAGATAATTCCCGAAAAGCTATAACAGGATTTCTATTCAACACAGAGTATTATAATCTTTTAGGGAACTCATTTTTGAAGTTTGCTATTTCGCCGTATTCGTTAGCTGTGTGAAACAGTAAGCTCTTATAACAAGGAAGTTTGCAGTTCCTGTTGGAAAGGCTTAATGAATGGGACGCGTTTCATCAATGCATTCGTTCAACATATGTTTGATATCGATGTTGTCAGCTGATTACACTTCTGCGCTGTGGCCAATTTCCTGTTCTGGGGTGTTTGTTGGGGGGGGGGGGGGTGGTCTGAGGGAGTTTAGGGTGTCCTGAGGGCTGTCAGGGAGTTCTGAGGGGGGTCAGGGAGGTTTGGAGGGGGTCGAGCGGTCAGGGAAGTGAGGAAACGGACCAAGAAGGATGGGGGACAGTGACTACGCAGGCCAAATGAGATTTCCAAGGCTCCAAAAGAGTATTACCGTGAAGCGAATGGGAATTTTCCAAATTGACTTAGCCTACTAATCTCACATTTCTGAATTTCCTTCGCTGGCCGGTGCTGAATTATAAGCAGGATATAAAAGTATGACTGATGAATTTCCCATGTTGGAAAAATATGAAGGGTGTTGATTGATTTTGTTAGGCCCTTGCGAAATGTAGAACGTTTGCTATTTTGTCTCCTGCTGTCAAATTACATAAAGTCCTCTTTTATCTGTATTTATAAAACAATTCTCCATTTTATCTCTATATTTACGCAATAAATAGAACAATAGTTGA
This sequence comes from Conomelus anceps, assembly GCA_948455865.1. Classification (NCBI taxonomy): domain Eukaryota; kingdom Metazoa; phylum Arthropoda; class Insecta; order Hemiptera; family Delphacidae; genus Conomelus; species Conomelus anceps. Next base: position 9,573,885 of record OX418223.1, on the reverse strand, counting down.
GATATTAACTATTTTCAGACTAAAATATTTAGTCTCTCTAAAGAAAGACTATTTTTAACTATTTTATTATATAACAATAGTTGGGTTTGAAGGAAATATCAATTTATCAATTTCGGGGGTGGCCGTAGCCGAATGGGTTAAGTGCTGGTCTGCTAACCCAAAGGTCCCGGGCTCGATCCCAGTTCTGACCGAAAGATATTACCTCGGGCCACTTCCGTGCTTCGGAGGACACGTTAAGCTATCGGACCCGGCTCCCAACATTTACAACTCCCGATATTTATCCATTACTTCGAATTAAAAAGTAGATTGTTTGAAAAAGAAAATTACTTTAATGAAAAATATAATAATAATAATAATAATTTCAACAATTTAATTTAATTTATTTCAACAAAGCACACAACAAACAGAAATTATAAAATGCAACACAACGTTTGTCAAGTGACTTTGTCTATTGTCAGTGCAGCAGAACAGCAGGAAGCCTTGGTATGCAGCACGGGGGTGGATGTGAATAAAAATTAATTTTCGGGCAGTGCCCTCAATTGTCTTCTGAAATCAGCAGCAACCTCAAAAAAGTCTATGAATGGTGACAGTTGGTTGGCGACTTCTGTACACCGCTGAACAGGTGAGGTAGCACTCTTAGTTGAAGGCCGGAAGGGTCGATGCCACCTAAAAGCGTGAGCTGGAACAACAACTCCCACATTCCTTGGCGAATAACCATGTTCTCCATGGAGTGACTTGTAAAAGAACTTTGCATCATTTTTAGTTCTTCTCCACTGTAGTAATAATATATAATAATAATAATAATAATAATAATAAATATTTATTATGGTACTTCGAATGTAGATTGATTGAAAGAGAAACTTACTTTATTAAACAAATTAAATAATGATGGGCTTACTTCGAAGTTTAATGTGAAAATTGTAACTAAAATATAATTTAATTACTTCTAGGTACTCTAATTTCTCCTTAATTTCAATTTAACTTGAACCAATAATAATTATTTTTATCTTTGGTAAACTGGAAAAGATTTTTCCCATTGAGTAAACTTGTTATAAAGATTGTTAAATCAATGGCATTGAAATTGATAAATATGTTATTGTGTTTGGTAACTACACTTTTCTAAAATATCTTAAATTGACTTGTCTACCAGTAAGGGTTTTACCTGAAGAAACGATTTAATCTTGAAGAATTTAAATAGGCTTAGAAATAAAGTGTCAGTTTTCATATTAGATTGAATATCACAAAATTCAAACTAATTACTTTAATAAAAAAATAAAATAATGATAGGCCTATTTCGAAGTTCAGTGAGAAAATTATAACTAAAATAGAATTTAATTACTTATAGGTACTCTAATTTCTCCTTAATTTCAATTTAACTTGGCAAATTTTTTAATTTTTCCATAATTGTGGAATACGGGAAGCAATCACAACCTAATTTTTAATTTACTATACATTATACAATCAAGTACTTATAATTATCACTAATTTTTCTACCACGATGGGTGTACCAATTCAATTTCCTCCACCCCCTTTCTCATTATTTCCCATTTTGAAAAATCAATTAAAAAATAATTATAAGATCGTTATAATATCGAATCATTACAAGTTTATCCTATTAAAAACCTGGACACCGATTCCCGAAGTTTACTTGAAGTTTATTGATGTTATGACTTGTCTCTCTCATAATTTATCTGTTTACCGCTCTCTCTCTCTCTCTCTTCTAGACACACTCTCTCCTTATTTCTCTCAATCACTCACTCACACTCTACCTCTAACTCTCACTTACTCGGTCTCTCTCACTTACTCACCCTTCCTCCACCAAACCTCCATCTCATCCCCCATTAATCGCTTTCTTTCTCTTCCCTCCATTTTTTTCTCTTTATTTCTCTCAATCATACTCTCTCTTACTCCCTTTTTCACTCCCTCACTCACACCCTCTCTCACTCACTCACTCACTTACTCCTCCACCAAACCTTCATCTCATCCCCCATTAAATGCTTTCTTTCTCTTCCCTCCATTTTCTCTCTTTATTTCCCTCAATCACCCTCTCTCTTACTCCCTCTCTCTCTTTCCCTCTCTCTCTCTCTCTCACTCTCTCACACTTACTCTTACTCCCTCACTCTTCCTCCACCAAACCTCCATCTCATCCCCCATTAATCGCCTTCTTTCTCTTCGCTCCATTTTCTTGAGCGTTTTCATTCGAGAGGAGCCAAGTCTGAAGCATCATCAAAATGAATTTCATTTATTCAGTGGTACCTGTCGTCTGCAAATCTTGCTCCATCCCCGGCAGAAATACTTTACGAGTTACGTAACAAGTCTCGTGCTACAGCTGGCTGAGATGGCAGGCCGCTATTATAATGGAATAGAATTTAATAGCGCACTTCCTTCCCTTCCACCCTTGTCTCATTGCCATAAAACTGTCAGGCCTAATATATGTAAAATAGAATCAAGAACTAAAAAAAAAACACAAATCCCAATTGAATGATAGATAGTCAATGTTATAAATTTCCTCATATTTGGTGAGAATGTCAGTTGTAATCGGTATTGAAGGTTGCTAGATAGGAGCATTTAACTAATTATATACAGAGGCATCGAAAAAGAATACCCGTATTTAAAAAAATCACTAATCCGACTAGAATAAACATACAGAATTTTTTTCGGAGGATGAAGCCCACATAAGTCTTAGACCTATAATGAATTGGATGATGGTGATTGATGAGTTGGACCTACATTCTTAGATGGGTTCTGAACCACCGGGAAGTTATTTTACAGCAGAGAACAGAGTCTTTTATGGTCTTAAAACAAAGGTAAAGGTTGGGAGTTTTTTATATGATTTAATAAGTTTCTATATGTGCTCCATACGTTTGTCTAAAATTACGTTGAACAAGCACGATTGACTTGAACTCCGCGAACAACAGTAAGTTTTACCAAATACAATATAATGTAACATTGTCTTTGGTTTTACTCATTGAGCCTTTTGTTGCACGGTCCGAATCGTACTGCCAGCGATGAGGTGGCGTGGGATTTAATACGAGCCCATTAAGCGTGGACTTTTCTACGAAGCAAAATTCAATCGTGGACTTTCCTACGAACTGTTACTTGTATCTGTTACTGTTATCTGTCCAGTAATGTAACTGTTACTGTTATTTGTATGGGTGGCATATCGTAATTTAGCAGTGCAAATTTTATGCGTGGACTTTCTTACAAACAATATACCATGTGCTAAAGTTCTATTCTGTTACTTTTTAACATGAGATATACTCAATGAGATAATCCTCCAATGTTGTAACCCTAAAAAAAAAATATACAATTAGGACTCTCATCCCTATCAACTTCTTAGCTATCTCAATACATCCCTTTATATTACATATACAACAGAATACAAATAGCAGTTCGTAGGAAAGTTCACGGTTGAATTTTGCTTCATAGAAAAGTCCACACTTAATGGATTCATATTAAAGTCCACCGTATTAAAGTCCACGGAGCCAGCGATGAGCATGTCAAGGTCACGCGTTCGCTTCTACCAACTACTGCAACAACGACTCCCAACCTTTACCATTGTTTGAAGACCATAAGCAATTCTATATGTTTATTCTAGTCGGAGTAGTGATTCTTTAAAATAAGGGTATTTTTCTCGATGACTCTGAATTAATTGTAAGGCGGTAATTGAATGCCATTCACAAAAGATTATGATGATCACAATATTAAATACTTTTACCTGGGAGATAAAGAAAACAAAACCATAATAAAATGTCATACTTATCTTGGGGAACGGAAGATTAAAATAATATAGATTGATAATCTTAAATTTCTTCAAAAATTTTCCGGAGCGTGTTTCGTTCATTTCTCTTTCATTGCCATTTCTCTTTCGTTAGATTATTTGTAGAGGAAACTAAAAGGTTCAAATGGTTTTATTCAATAGCAACAAGACTATTAGTGGAGCTCAAGTGAAATAAAAAAGTACAGCTAACATTGTTGACCTCAAGAGACTGGAACGAACTCTATTCTACCCCTTTGAACAGGAGAAAGAGTTTGTGGGTGAGTTAGAGAGAAAGAGATTGAGAGAGAGAGAGAGAGAGTGTGTGTGAGAAAGACAGATTAGGAGAAAAAAGAAAAAAACGTAGGCTCTGGTCACGCTAGCTAGATTAGTACCTTGAAAAACTGTTGAGGCTACCTTAACCTCCTCCGAGCGAAAGGGTTGAACTCTCGGCCTAAATAAACAACCCTTAAATAGGCGAATTATCAACCCTTATTTGCCACAATCCTTTGAAATTACTCCCTCGCTTAATTACACGCAAAGAGCCGATTATTCGTTCCATTTGGGGGTTTCACGTTTTCTTTTCAATTGCCTTAAAAGAGTAGCGTTGAAAGGTTACTTTAAGATTAGCAACAACCATGGTTGTATAAAAGAGTATAGAAAGTACATTAAAGAATGTTTCCCAATTTTACTCTAAATATAGAATCTTGAGTTTTAGGTTTACCCTTGTCGATCATAAATTTTCATATCGACTTATCTGCAGTTTGTAATATTGGATCTGACCCTATAATAAAGTGTATACTATTGATTGTCAACTATTATCATTTTCAACTCTTCATTTGTTTTCATTCAAAAAATGTCAACATCTGCTGCCAAATTCATCTATTCTTTGCGTTGGTTTCATGTAGAAAACATTAAATTTAGTTTCTGGTTGGAATTTCAATCTTTATTTGAATTTTCATTTATTTTCTTCTTTATTGATCAGTTTTACTGATAAAATATTGCGTACGATATTTACCGGGTCATAATTTGGTGGTAAAATTGCTTATTTTCCTATGTCTTAAGAAATAAGCAAATTTACAAAACAAAATATTACAGCTCGGTAGGCTGTTTAATTCAATTCTTCGATTCTTTGCGTTGGTTTCATGTAGAAAACATTAAATTTAGTTTCTGGTTGGAATTTCAATCTTTATTTGAATTTTCATTTATTTTCTTCTTTATTAATTAGTTTTACTGATAAAATATTACGTACAATATTTACCGGGTCATAATTTGGTGGTAAAATTGCTTATTTTCCTATGCCTTAAAAAATAAACTTACAAAACAAAATATTTCAGCTCGGTAGGCTGTTCAATTCAATTCTTTGATTCAATCAATTCAATTCCAGATTTTTTTCGCAGTTTTTAAAAGATTATATATCATTAATTTGTACTTATGAGACTGCTGAGGAAATTTATTCAATCTTTATACCTGAAATGTTTCCAATTCATCATTGTGAAGAACCTGTACGGAACTTTCAATAAGCCAGAACGCCATATAAATTAATGATAAATGTTTTGTTATCAATATGAAAATTCCGCAAATCAGAAACACAAAACAATAGTTATTCAATTAGAAGACACACGTTATTGCTTTATTTATTTATTCATTCATTCATTTATTCATTCATTACCGAAACTCAGTCAAGCAAAGATATGAAGAAATTCTTTATTTTATACGCTGCAAGAAATTTTATGTTGAGCACGCATTTTTAGAAGACTTTTAGATCTCCATGAAATTAATAAAAGAAAAGTTTAACTGGAAAAAATCAAATATGTCCATGCTTAATCGTTCAAGCCTATTTATTTAATAATTTCGAATACTAAATACAAAAACATAAACATAATTTAACAGAATCTAGTCTATGTTGTTGTCAATATCTGCCATTGCGGAAGTCTTCAGTATAAATTAATAGCACTTTGGGGAAATAGAAATTAATAAATTCTGATTCTGTATCTTTGTCAGTTTGTTAAATTGTCAGTTACTTCAAACTAACAAAATCATATCTACTCTTAGATAAGAACTTAATTTAATTCAATTCTTTCTATTATCGCCACAACTTTACATACAAACAAATTGAAGTTTTATTAACTTAATGTTAATAAATTAATACATGAAATAAAAAATAACTTCTTAAATAAATGTAAATGAATAATGCTTTTTTGGCACCAATCAGCAGAAGGAAAAAGAACCTTGTTCGCTGGCGGGAGTAATTCAGTTTAATCAAGTTCTTCGATAAGAAAATATATAAATTACAACATTTTTGATATACGGACATAATAAGAGCAATTTAATAACATTGCCCCTACGCAGAATCAGGTAGGCAACACGCCGATCTCGTCTCTCGTGGCCTTGCGGTAGGTTAGGGCAGTCAGCTGTGTGTCAGTAGGTCAATGTCAAGTTCAACAGCCTACTGGTGCTCTCGAGGTAACGGACTGCCAATCAGCTGTGGCAGTATTTCCACAAACCGTCGCTCAAATGTGACAGCGCTGCTGTCGCAGCGACGCTCGACAGGTTGGTGTTGAAGTCTGCTGCGTTCGTAGATCCTTCATGTTTCATCGTGTTCCGTACAGTACTAGTACGTAGTTACTTTGCACAAAATTTGCTGTCCGCAATGAATTGTTTTGTTTTCTACTTAATAACTAATTATCTTCTCTAGTGTGATTTAAATGAATTTCTTGATAGTGTTCAGGGATAATTTACAGTATTTTGTGATAATTTAAGTTATTAGTCTACTCAAGTTCAGTTCGTAATGACTAATGACTCGCTAGAAGATAACCTAAACTGCTTTTACAAGGTACGCAAATAAATATCGTGAGTTGGTTCAAATTTGGTCCAATCTTTGCATAATAATGAAGTATATTTTCGTATATAATCATTGATTTATGAATTCGCCCATAAACGATTATGGTTTATGGAAAACAGTCGTAGCCTATAACTAGAACGCATGCATGCACAAAGTTATTTTGACTTTGCTGATTAATATTTACTATTCTACTCAGTCTATCCAACGAGAGAATACGGTTGCAGTTTCGTATCTTCCCCACGAAATGATCGAATAGAATTTTGGTAATCAATATCTCTACCATACCCATAGGCCCATAGGCCAACCTAACGTTCCTTTCATATCGACTATCGATTATGTTAGTCGACTGTTTCGTGGGGAAGATATGGAAGTGCAGTTGAAGAATGTTCTATCAAATTATTAAATACTTACTTTAACAGCACATAGCTACATATTCTGTTCTGTATACTGCAAGGCACCTATAATGTTCATAGTCTACAAATGTTTTCAAGAGAGGTTATGCTCCATGCAGAGAGGATATGTTTGCAATACTCGAGTATATGGCCATATTACATGGCCAGACAGGATATAATCAGAGTGAGGCTGCTTGCACTGTGGAATTATGTTGTGTGAAATGATGGTATTCTCGATATTCCAATCTGGTTTAGGCCTACACTATTCCGCAGCACATGCTTGATTTTACCAGTGGCGGCTCTGACAGAGAAATTTGAGGAGGACACTACCCCCCCCCCCCCCCCCACATCATACAACTCCGCAAATATAGTTGAATATGGGCTCTATGTACTGTTGAATAAAGGCTATTTTGAAAAACCGATTATACAGTAATTGTGAAAAATAGGAAATTTAATGTGTAGGCTCACTCACCATTCATATCAATAGAGTGCATAAGTGCTCCATCTTGAAACCTAGCACTGAATACAGCACATTATCCAGATTGTAAGCAGATGCTCAGATTTATCACAAGATTATCCTACTTCTCACTAAGTCTTACTTTCACAAGTGTTTCATTCAATTGATATTAATAATTCCCTACTAAATAAACGTCATTATAATTCTGTCATTTACTTTAAAAAGGGGCATTATTTTAATTGGCTCAGTCCAAAAACTGAATATGAGGCACACTAAATATAGAGTCAATCGGACAATAAATTATGTATTTACACTACTTAAAGGCCTATATCATCAGAAAGTTTTCAACAGTTTGATTAAACAGCAATATTTGAAAGTTAGCTCAATTTTACGGTTTTTAGCAGAAGCAAAATGTTCAATCACAACTTCATTGAAGTTGAGAAATTAAGAAATTAATTTTTGCTCGACTGAAAGCATTGCTAGGGAATTTTATCTTGTGCGATAGTATAGTGATTTTGTGCGATGGTATTATGCAGGACATTTTTAGAGGACCCGGCCTTTTTACTGCCAACCGCGTTTTGAAATCACAAACGTTATTTTTCAAATAATCCACGGAATTTATTTTAAATACAGTCAACTAATACTAATCACAGCTCACATTAATCACATTTGAATGGACAACTTGATGATTGAGAAAATAATACAAATTCCACGTATCACTACTGCATCCACAATAATTTATAAACAACCAATGAATTCTAACCTCAATTCTACTAAAAACTTTGAGGATAATTGGCGCCTCATGATTGGCGCATGCGTAATGAAGCTGCGGCCGCCGGCCGAAGAGCGTATTTTACAGCCGGGCTCATGTTGCCATTTCTCTCGTAGAGAATTTTTCATTGAGTAGCATTTTCGATATGGCAGCACTGCACTGGCCGGACGCAAGAGGAAGTGTCCCAGCAATGTCCAACATAGTTACAAAGGCTCGCTGAAAACCTCTTCTCGTACCACGATGCGGCTGATCATTTTCAACTATCTTACTGTCTATTTCCAGACTTCCACACTCTCTTTCCTCTTGTCAAATACAAATAAAAGAGGAAAATATAAAATATAGTGGAATTATTGTATTCTCAATAATTATGCAATTTATCACATATTGACAGGGAGGACAGTGTCCGAGCGCCCCCCTGGTGGAGCCGCGCCTGGATTTTACGATGGTTATTATTATCAAGTATTGGATGCTTCACTGTTCTTGCAACCGTACTCATAACCATAGGGTCTCCTCACCATAAAAAGCCATACAATAATAATAACCTATAACCTCGTTCAGTCATCAGTTTCCTTATGATTTTCGTTGAAGAGTTTTCATTTTTCGTCTCTACTAGCATTATGTAAGAAGTGTGTCTAATAAATTTTGACCACTATGATTTCATACATCAGACCAACTCATCTCTATTTTCGCATAAACGTCTTATTATTTCAGAATTGAAACTAAATGTCCTTTCAACGACTCAATTAATTCCAAGGTAAATTTTAATTGAATTAAACTAAGAAATTTAATGATCTCTGTTTACTAATGGTTTAGAATTTAAAAGTAGTAGAGTAGCATCAGTTTTATTCAGCTGAATTACTATCTTTATTCAATTAGGAGCAAAATTAATTATTTTAAACGAAGAACTCTGCATTTATTTGGTGGATGAGTGTGGTGCGGTTATCAACTTTCAAGCTTCTCAAGTTGATGGATAATATTGATGAAGCAAGCCTAAATTTAAATTAAGAGAATTATAACACACAGTTGATAGCTCAGAATGCATGATAATTGAAATGCATGAAATCACTTGTAATTCAGTTAGGAGTGAAGTGGATTATTTAAAGCGAGGGACAATGCATTTATTTACTGGTTAAGAGTGGTAGGCATACTATAAACGTTTGAGCTTCTAAATATTATTAATAATATTGATAATGCAAGCTATAGTTTGAATTGGGAAAATTATCACATACAGCTGTAATTAGAGGACATGACAGAGAAATTACAGTACATGACAAACAATACACTAATCATTTTTATCTTTATGAAATCAGATTTCTTAAATATTTAGATTGTCCTTCTAGTTTCATTGTTTATCCTACCGTAAAGAACTGTGGCTCCACATTACAATTACCTTATTAACAAGTAATTAACAATGCAACAGATCATTTTCATCCACCTTGGAATTATCGTTTGTTTTCACTTTAAAATTACCACGAAAGCAAGTAAATTACTTTAAAAACAATGCAATAGATCATTTTTATCTCTATGGTTCTCGATTTCAAAAATGTTTAGAGTAGTAGCTCGCTGACTCTCCCATGGTCCAGACCTTTTTCCCACCCTAAAATTAGCAAGACTCCATGAATTTCGTTGAATTTAAAAAAAGAGGTCATTATTTTTTTCCCCGTTTTCAACCGTTGACTGGGAATTATACTTTTGATGTTTACTGTAATATGATCATTTGGCGTAAAAAGAGGGCTTGTGTTCATAACATTAAACAAGCTCTCATTTTGAATGTAGGCCTACAGTACCTTTGAAGAACTGAGAACTTTTTACAAGACTGAAAAAATGCCGCTCAGTGCTTTTGAGGTTTCTTAATTGGAACTATTCTTTCATGGGAAGTTGTTGACAAAACTCACCTGTCGACCCTTTTTTCTTGCGCGCCAGAAGCTTTGCTTTCACTTTCGAGGCAAAAGGTAATGAGGCCATTTAAACGCTGAAGGCTCTCCATTCATGCAACTCCATTCATTCAGTACCGACATTTTTTATTTCTTTTGTGAAAATAATATGATTAGATTTTCTGGTTGTTGAGTTCAGGATCTTGTTCTACAAATTGGACGTTGCTTTGGTATGGTGCAGAGACTTTTTCTGTTTTTTTTTTTATATACTATATTTTTAGTTTTTTCTTTCACCTTTCATTAAAAAAAAATATATATATCTTGCCTCTTCTAAGTATGATATTAAACAACCTCCCCCCTCCAGACAGTTGGCTAAGGGTAGGACGTTGTTTTGATACTGTACATAGATTTTTTGTGTTTGAAAGTACTATAGTTTAGTTTTTTCTATTGTCCTCAATTATTGTCCTTCTATTGCCTCTGTCATAAGTATGATATTAAGGTTGTGCGCAGGGTTTTTGGTTATAATTTTTTTCGAAGTTTCTTGTATTGAATATTATCAGGGCTTTTAAATGTTATCTATTGGTGTGAGAGATTTGTTTTCTTCAATTATTTTGTGAAATATTGGGGTTCAAAGTTGAATTGTTTTGGTTTTTGGGCGCAATAGATCTCACCTATGAGTGATTTTAAACTTTTGATAGATTTCCCATAACTAAATAACACTTTGAGAGAAATAAAATGACATAATATTTTTTATTTCAGTCTAACACATAGTTTTTCAAAATAATTTTTTTTTAAATTGAAAATTTTTTCCGATTTTTAAACGTTTATTTAAAAAAAAAATGCTTGATTGAAGTAAAAAATATGCAATTTCATTCCTTAAGGTGTCTTAGTTACAGAAAATTTATCAAAAGTTTAAAATTACTCATAGGTGAGATCAATTGCGCCACAAAATCGAAAAACTTTAACTTTAGACCCCCATATTTCACAAACTAACTGATGAAAAAACCTTCCTCTCACAGCAATAGATAACATTTCAAAGCCCTGATAATATTCATTACAATATAGGGCCTACGTCGAAAAAAAATTGAGAACAAAAACCCTGTGCACAGCCTTAAATAACCTTTCCCCCTCTAGACAGTTGGCTGAGGGTTGTACGTTGTTTTGATACTGTGAATGGATTTTTTCTGTGATTTAAAGTAGGTACTTTAGTCTAGTTTGTTCATTCATCCTCTATCTTTTTCAACTTGACTTGCATCATTCTGTCCCAGATATTATATTTAACAGCCTTTTCTCTTCCAGCCAGTTGGCTAAGAATTGCCGTAGGAAGGGCATCCGGGCTCTTGAAACAATCTTTGCCAGTTTCCCACCGAATTCACTTTTTTCGGAGGATTAAGGCCACATAAGTCTGAGATCTGTGAGTGGGTAATGAATTGGATGATGGTGATTGATGAGTTGGACCTACAGTTTTAGGCGGGTTCCGAACCACCGGGAAGTGATTTTACAGCAGAGAACAGTCTTTTTTGCTGGCCAATCCAATCGGCCACCGTTACAAAGATGGCCCAGGAGTTTCGTAGCTTATCTCTGGTTGAACAGATACCTGCTACGGCACTCGGCTATCACTTCCCAATTTCACTTGATTTGTGATAAGGTGAAAAAAGAATAGGTCTTACCTATTTGTCATAATTTTCTAACAATTTACAATATTTTTGCATTCTATAATACTTTCAATGGATGGAGTGAATAAAGTTGCGTACGTTAAGTAAGTTTAGTGAGTCAACTCTGTTGAGTGACTATTGATCAGTCAACGGCAGTCCAATCGGTAGAAGTGAGAAACAGCTGTGATTAACTAATAGTAGTTTATGCAACGATTTTATTTTGACCCTTATCAAGGCACGAGTTAGATGTAAGTTATAACACGAGCGAATGCGAGTGTTATAAATATCTCACGAGTGCTTTAATGGCCAAATAAAATCGTTGCATACACTATTTTATCTACGACCACTAGTATACATTTAATTAAAACAATTTCATTTTACCTGTGACTGTCAGAGATACCTAACCTCTCATCTCAAATACGAGAAGTTATAGTAGATTGTTAGGTTAAAGCAGCTGGTGTAGCAGTTTGATCAAATTAGCTGATAGTTTCACAATATTGAATTATGATATTGATTCCATCAAAAATGCTTCTGATTGGTCCAGAACCCGTGTTATAATGTAGAACCTGTACTATAATGAGCTCATTATGCAACGGGTTTCAAAAAGCATTTCGTAAAGACAGCTGTTTTGGCATGAATTGTGAAACTGTAATGTATACATTATGACATTTTTGAACTTCTATAAATTTGCATAAACTAATCATACGCCTTGGTTTGCGGTAAAAGTTTATTCACTGGTAAACGGTAAGGCTCCCATGAACTTGACAGATCTCTAGAGCCAGTTGAAGAAAATGAATCATTCTGAAGCTCCCGTTCATATTTTTTTCTATTTAAGCCGCATTGGACTACATAAGGTTATCAAATAAGTCATTCTATATGTTTTTGTTTTTTTGAGGATGAAGCCCACATGGGTCTGAGACCTGTGCGTGGGTAATGAGGTGGATGATGGTGATTGATGAGTTGGACCTACAGTTTTAGGTGGGTTCCGAACCACCGGGAAGTGATTTTACAGCAGAGAACAGTGTCTTTTTTGCTGGCCGATCTAATCGGTCACCGTTACATACAGGACCTACGAGAACGTAGCTTATCTCTCTGATTGAACAGATACCTGCTACGGCTCGCGGTTATCACTTCCCTGAATGGTTATCACTTCCCCCTATGTCTGGTGTTTTGGCACTTTTTTCTTAAATTTCTCTCCTTGTCCTTCCTCCAGTACTCCTTCAATCTGTTTCACCTCCTGAGGAGCTCCTCAACAAAAATCGCTGCTCGTCGTTTAATTGGATATCTCTGTTGAAGTCTAGTGGTTTTCAACTTCTGATAATTTCCAGATTTGGTTTTCAGATCTTCAATCAAAATTTGAAGCTCATTCAAATCTTATTTAATTTCTTTGATCCAGTTAGGATGAAATTTTATGTTCAGAAAGAAATGTATAATCTGATAGGAGATCCTGGAATTGTCAGATGCCCAAACAAAGAGACTCTCTTTTTCCTTATCTGATCCACTATTGGCTCACAGTTTCTGTAAACCTCTTCATATTCTCGTTCATATTACAGAAAACTGGATGTTTCAATCTGTGTCAGCTCGGAGAAAAAAATGCTCTAGGGTTTGTACAATGTACATTCATACGTAATGCGTTTACATTATAAAACATTTCTTTGAAGTTGATTAGAAAAAGGCGAGATGTTACTTGTAAAGTATTTTGGCAAGTAACATATTGCCACAAAAAAGAATGGGACCTGTAGTGCTTGAAATGAAAGAAAAAGGGCTTAGAAGGGCTAGAAGAACAGTGATATATGCAAAGGGTATTCTGCTGATGACGGAAAAGCTTCTTGACGTATAATGAAGTCTCCCCCTCTCTTCCCAGTAATTAGTCGC